>CM065814.1:14271857-14627857 GCA_033398695.1 Orobanche coerulescens
TAACTCTCTTCGGTGTCAATCTTTCCGATGGCCATTGATATGCATTTGCGGCCATAGCTTCCAAAAGCGAGTGTGCCTCGGCCATAGTCTTTCCCATCAAGGCCCCACCGGCGGCTGCATCCACGAGAGTGCGTGTAGAAGCACTCAATCCATTGTAAAACGTCTGAATTTGTAACCAGTCTGGAAGGCCGTGATGAGGGCATCTCCGTAACAAATCTTTATATCGCTCCCAAGCCTCGTGGAGCGATTCCATATCATGGTGACCGAAAGTGGTGATCTCGTTTCGTAATCTCGCCGTCTTAGAAGGTGGGAAGAATTTGGCAAGGAAGGCTTGCGCTAACTCTGCCCAAGTTGTGATCGACCCCGGCGGTAAGGAATTTAACCAGAATTTCGCTTTATCCCTCAAAGAGAAAGGGAAAAGCCTCAATCGGATGGCATCGTCGGTGACACCATTGGTCTTGAAAGTGTCACAAATCTCAAGGAAAGAAGAAATATGAGCGTTTGGGTCGTCATTCGGCAATCCACAGAATTGGCTCGCCTGCACCATCTGAATGATCGCAGGCTTGATCTCAAAATTATTGGCTTGAATCGTGGGACGCCGAATTCCCGAAAAGTTTGCGTTGATCTGCGGCATGGCATAGTCTCGAAGAGCTAGTTTCGGTTGAACTTGCCGCACATGGTTATCTCCTCCTTGGATTTCGATATTCTCGGCCATGTTGACCGTCGTCTGCAACTCTCTTTTCTCCTTCTTGCTCCTTCGAAGAGTGCGCTCGAGCTCGGTATCCAAAGGTAGTAGGCCTTCGTTACCGAGTTTTCTCATGCACTACACGAAAGGTCCTGAAAGGAAAAACAAATAAACGAAATTAAATACACAAAAATAAAAATAAAAACGTTCAAATTAAGACTAGAAATACTCAAATCGATATTAGAAATAATCAGTCCCCGGCAACGGCGCCAAAAACTTGTTGCGATAATTCTTACACGCAAGTGCACGTCATCGTTTACAAGTAATAAAGTGATAAGTAGAGTATCGTTCCCACGAGGACTGAATCTCTAACTACCGATTTTTGTGTATTCCAATTTTATTTGAACAATCGAATTTGGGGTTTTGCAATTAATAACTAAAAGAATTACTAAAAGACTAAACAGTAGAAAATGATAGCTTGAATAAAGGAAATCAAATGATGAATAAGTCTAGGATTCTGAATTCACCTCGGTTTATCCGAATTTACTCTCGATTATCCGCAATAAATAATTTTCCCAATTTATTGAAGACGGAGATTGCTAATATATTCTACCGCCTCTCCCGAGGTCAATAGATTTATCTAAAGGCGAATAATGCACTCTATCCCTAGGTGAATTAATTCGTCAATAGGCGAAAAGCATAAAATCTCCCAAAGGCCACGTAGTTCCTATGAGTATATTCCTATCTCACAGAATAAAACGGTCCTCACCAATAGTTCCTCACCAATTCTCCTCTCCCGATTCGAATTGAATGATTAAATCAATACAACTATTGGCCAGATAATTGTAAGCATTAAACACAATTGGGAAAACTCAACAAAAAGGTAATTAATTGGATAATCTCAAGCAATTCGTCAAAACATAGGTTTCATCAAAACCCTAGATTAGGGCTTTAGCCTGACATACTAATAATTGAAAATACAGAATAAATAAATGAAAGCATAAAAATCAAACGCAGATGAAGCTCGGATTCCTCCGTTCTTCAGCTTCCGCCCTCTGCCTTTGAAGTCTTCTGCTTCCCTCTTCTTCTGCCGTCTCCAAGCTTAAGCTCCAAAAGATCAAAGATCCAAAGATCTCATTAATTAGGGTCTTAAACCCTATTTATAGCTCAGCACATCCTCCAAATCGCGTCCGTATGAGTAGGTCGAAAACTGGCTTCGAAACGGCCCAAATCCGCGCGGACATACAAAAACCGCCAAGTGTGCCGCGGCGCACTAAATCTGTGCCGCGGCACAGAGCCTTCAGCTGGATGCCTGGGCGTCCTTAATTTCTTCTGTGCCGCGGCTCACCTGAGCTGTGCCTCGGCACAGAGTACAGTTTACTCTGCGCTCGCTGGGTGTCTTCCTGTGCCGCGGCCCTGCTTCCTTGTGCTGCGGCTCATAGCCCAGATTTGCCGTTTTCGCCCGTTTTGCGTCGTTTTAGCTTCCGGACTTCAATCTCCTGACAAATATACAAAATTAAGGCATTAAAGGCTCAATTTATCAAATTCACTCTCCAAAATAGTACAGAATAATGATAAAAAAGAGTATAAAAATACGCCTAACACATACGCAAACAGGCGTTGACTTGCTACAGCGAAATGCTCAGTAGCGTGCGCTATTCCTCGACCTTAGCGCGCGCTAATCGTCGTTGACTTGCTACAGTATCGTGCCCCCACATGCCGAAAGCATCCGTGATTACCGGGATTCCTTTGACCGATATGGAATTAGCGTGCGCTAATCATACGGTTTTAGCGTGCGCTAGCTCTACACGACAAACACTCGCTGACGTTATCTGGACACGCGTCGAACATGGCCGGGTCCACCCCCCGAAAGCTAAGATTCCATTATTGGCGATCTGATGTTAGCGTGCGCTAACTGAATATAAAAATCAACCTGGGCCTACCTGTCGGTCACCTTCCGGAACTAACCCAGCAAGTAGTTACGTACGTTAGGGGTCCTCCTTAGTGTACGTAACCGAACCTCTTAGCGTACGCTATCAATACTTCGTAGCGTGCGCTACCTGTACCCAGTAGCGTGCGCTAATGAAACACTTATTGCACACGCTATCGTTGTTGTGCCAAGCCATATTCAGCTATCCTCAACCAATATCTCGACATACCAATCTAACATACGACACAATGAATACATATACGCATTCGATAACATTGTCATACATTTACATCATCCTCAAGCATAATTATCCATCAACGACATCCAACATATAAACGAAAAAAAAAAGATATATCCGAAAAATCGGGGTATTACACTCTACCCTCCTTAAAAAAAATAAGTTTCGTCCTCGAAACTTGCAATCATTCGCACAAACAACATTTCAACGGAAATTCAAAATCACCAAGAATTATCGAATAATCCGAACAACATACTTACAAGTCTGTGAAGTCGAATATCTCCCGTGATACTAGCATGCGACTCCTAAACAAAGTCTCAACATAATACCGATATACACCAATATCGCAATTAGCAATTTAACAAAATCTCAAGGAAGAGTTCACGTCCGTGACCACAGCCACGATTCTTCCTCCATTCAGCCAACATTCTGAAGGGCACACACGTGCGTAAGTACAATCAAAATCGCACGTTCTCGAAGTGACCAATTCCCAAGAATACCAAGCTATAAACGAAATGATTAAGAAAATACAAGAAGAGTGAGAGGACTTACAAGTACCGGTCGCACTGTGATGATGGCAGAGTAGTTATACTGTGGGCAAATGACGACTCAATCGACCCAAAAGACCGACAGCCTAGGTATCCATAAACCTAAGCTCCAATACCATATTCTGTAACACCCCCAAGTTATTCAGGGTATATTACAGCGCCGTGAGCCCCACCATGGGACCCACAAAACTATACATGCGCGGAACTGTAAAACTTGACCGAGAAGGTCCATATACAATGAAAAGAAGGACAATACAAATGGTATTCAAACCATAACCAATGTGACCATATACATCACTACACAAAACAATACCTCGGCAACACAGGCCGGAACATCAAGGAAACTGAAATACAATACTCGAGTATTTAAAATCCATTCCTATACAACAACACTGAATGGAGGAACCCAAAAGAAATATAACCGGAGACAAGACACAGTATCACACTTGCCCATCATCTTCATGCCGACCCGATACCCGCCTGTCCGTTCTCCTGGAACCTGAAATACATAAAAAGTATTTCCCCCATAAATGGGTTAGCCGTCGAATAGCTAGTGCAAGTATATCAAGTATGAAACACAATACTCCTCGACAATAAAGTAAATATAACCGTCAATTCATCAATTCAAGACTAGTATTCCGGAATAACTAAATCTCATGGCATCGCATCAATACATATATGAATATCGTGGAACCGCACCAGAGGCTACGGAACCCTCAGGGGACCCGTCGGCCCGCCCCAGAGTGGATAGAAATAATCATGCCATTAATATTTCATACTTTCAAAGTCGAGAACGCACATTCATAAATATATACTTGCCTTGAATAGTTGACGACACAACGAACGGAAAGGAAAGTCACCGACGAATGCTAGGAACCAACGAAACCGAACCTAACGATTCGAAAAATACAATCACAACCAATTCTAAACGAATACGGAATTGGAATACACCCGGAAACCCGCCTACGATTCATGTATATTCGTATAAAAACGACAACAAGGGCGGACCACAACCAAACCCTCTTGATTCCGTAAAAACCACGAAATATACCATGAATCCGTAGGGAAACTAAAAATACTAACAAGATTAATCATATCCATCATCAATTAACCAACAAAACGGAACGAATCGGACAAAAACACGAAAACCCCCAAATCCTCCCAAAAGTAGGGTTCTAAAGATCTAACCTTGATTCGCTGGATCAAGGGATGTTATAGGATGATTGATCAGTGATATGAACTTAGAAACTTCATGGATTTGTTGTTTAACAACATGGCTTCATCTCCTCCGAAGCTCCAGCCGCGGACCGAAGAGAAAGGAAATGAAAAATGAATGAAAAAGTGGCTGCTCTGTCATTTATATACTGGGCCGGAACTAGTGTGCGCTAGGCTGCCGAGCTAGCGCGAGCTATCGGTGTTTAGTATATTTTGAGTAATATTTTTATTAGTATTTTATGTATATAATTGTGTGTTTTGTGTGATAATTTATTTGTTTTACCATATATTTATATTATTTCATTTTCTTAGAATTTTCTATAATTTTATGTCATTTTTGGATAATTAATTGGAATTAAATTATATCTGCAGGTTAACCAACCGGTACAAGACAGATCAATTGGTTCAAGGGCGATATTTTTACAAACCTCAAATATAGTCACGACTGGTCTCACTTTATTCGTCTCGTCGAGACGATCGTTTTAAAAAAAAATCATCCAAATCCGAGTTCGTATGAAGAAGTTATGACCGTTCGAAGGACAATTAAATAGACGGACCATATTGTGCCACGTGTCAACACCTGATTGGACCGGAATTTCAACTCTGTGCTGATGTCATCCATGACATCAGCACTCATGGCAGCCGTGTATTATTGTTGGGGGTGGAATTTTTAATTGTAAAAATGATTATTTTATTGATTTTGAAGTAGTATAAATAGGGGATGATTGTGTAGTGTTTGGGAGGAGAAAAAAGGAGAAAAAATAGAGAGATATTATTGTAAGGGAGAGAAAAAAATATTGTGTAATAAAATTATATTTGTGTAATAATATTATGGAATATTTATTTATTTGTGTTGTTATTATGAGTGAGTAATTTTCTTTTACTGGGGTTATGATGAAACCATGTCTATATTATTATTAATATTTATATAATAATTCCAAATAAATATTTTTAACGATTATGATTTTCGCTTCAATAGGGGAATATTATTTCATCAATTATATCACGTATTTTTATAGTTATAAATTCCCCTTGCTTTGTGATTATTGATATTAGTTAATTTCTTTGATTATTTGTTTTCCATTAAATTGGATACATATAATGCTTAGAAATTACATTTTTAAGCGAAGGAAAATCTATATTTGAATTATAATTTTGTACTTATTGTCAAATCTATAGGAAATAGTGAGATTGATTTAAGAATCTATTCCCGAATTTCTTGGAATTAAAATATAAAATAAATAATAAATAGACATTGGTGGACTCTAAACCCTAGTAAATTATTTAAAATCAATTTATCTAAAATCTACTTAAAAATTATGTTATTTAATGCAATTATTATAACCATTCAAAAATAAATTATTTGGGACTAGGTTAGAATTTAATATAATTTGGTTCAAAACGATAGGAATCATTTGACTTCACTAGTATAGTCCTCCCTGTGGAATCGACCTTGCACCGCATATCTACATCGAACAAATCGTGCGCTTGCGTGTATAAGACTAAAGAATCAAACCAACAACAAGTTTTTGGCGCCGTTGCCGGGGAGGCGCAAACGAAGTAAAAGAAGACCGTCGTCACCACGTTAGTTGAATTCTTCTACTAGTTATTTATTTTACCGCTTTTCTTTATTATTATCTCTTTTTAATATCATTAGTTGTAGAATTTATTTTATTCATAAAGAAAAATCGAAAAACTTTAAAAACTTTTAATAATAAATATAAGTAATAATAATAAAATCTACTGTTCATTTTCGTAAAAATAATAATAAAATAATAATAAAAAAATTAAAAAGTCCAAAAATATATAAAAATATAAAAAAATCGAAAAACTTTAAAAATTCAGAACTTATTTATTTTTATTTTAAAAAAAAGAGATCTGGAAAATACAAAAAGTTTCAGATTTTAAGGTAATATTTTTGTAATTTTGGTATATTAATATTATAAAAATCAAAATTTTTAATTTAAATTCGAAAAAATAAAAAATAAAAATAATAAAAATAAATTAAAAATAATCTGGAATATTATTTTCCGTAATAAATAAAAATCTGAATTATTTTATTTTATTTTTAAAAGTAAAACTCGCAAGTTTTATTAAAAATTTAATTTTCATAAAAATCTAAAAAAATCAATTAAGAATTAATAATTTAAACAATCTGGAATATATATAATAAAATAAACTTTCTGAACTTTGAATTTTTTTAATAAAAACAGAATTTATTTTTTTTAAAATAAATTACAATATATTAATAAAAAAGGGAAAATACTAAAAAAAATTAAAAGCCTGAAAATTTAAAAAAAAAAAAACCGAAACGATAATTTGTAAAAAAAAAAAAAAAACTATTTCTATTGTTTGCATAAAATAAAAGTTTGTAATTTTAATTTTTTAATTACCTTTTTTAAAAGGTAAAAGCATTTTACCTTTTATAAAAACTTTTATAAAAATTGTTTTAAAAACTGTTTGCATAAAAACTGTTTTAAAAAATCTGATTTTTTTTTATAAAAAAATAAATAATATATCTTGATATATATATATATATATATATATATATATTAGCTCAATATTATTAGTCTAAAAATATAATAAAATTATAATAAAAATAAAAATATAAAATAAATATAAAATAAAAAAAAAATCAGAAATTTTTTTATATAATATTTATATCTTGTCTATAGATCTAATAGAATCTTCTAGTGGTAAATTTAGATTGTGTTTTTAGTTGTTATTTTCTACTTACATTATTCTTAGACATTTAGTTTAGTTGTAATATTTCGTCGTATAATTTAGTTTATCAATAGATATTGCTTCCGTAGATCAATTAGTAAATTTATTCCTTTGCAATCTATTACATCCTATAATTTTAGTAATAATTATAATAATTATCATTATTATTTATAATAATAATAATATAAAAAATCATTAATTAAATTAATTAAACAATAAAATCCTTTAAAAGATTCAACAAGGGATTGATATTTTTCACTCACTACTTTATTCGATTTGAATAGAGAAAAGCTAAATATCAATCTTGTACAAACTGATTTTGAAAATCGATTGAATTTTGGCAAAAAGGCCTCTGTTGTACATGCCGAAGAAAGTTGGATTTTAAGTGCGACCGTTGTGACGCCTCCAACGATCTGGAAGTTCGATCGACTATCATAATTTAGTTTGTATGCAAAGTTAAAAAAATTGTAATATCGGTGAATGCAAGTTTGGCAACGAAATAATAAAGGTCGATTAACGAGAAGAAGATTGTCCTTAACTAAAATTGAAGTTCAACAAATAAAACCGATACCAAAAATGGACGAAATCGAAAATCGGAATAATCAAGTTGCAAAAGAAAAAACTTTAATAGAATATTTTTCTCCAGTGAGTGCTAATTCTCCCTCTTGCATAGTGTTGCCTACGACTAATGCAACTCATTTCGAACTTAAACCATCAATAATTCAACTTCTTCCATCTTTTCACGGTTTAGAAAGAGAAGATCCGTATATGCATGTCAAGGAATTTCGATATTTGTTCTACTTTCCGATTCCAAAATTTCTCCGATGAATCACAAACTTAGATTATTTCCATTTTCTCTCAAAGATAAAGCAAAATTAAGCTAAATTCTCTTCAAGCAAGAACAATTACTAGTTGGGACCAACTAGTGAATAAATTTCTCGCAAAATTTTTTCCAATGTCCAAAGCGATAGTCTTAGAAGAGAAATATCTGAATTTTTCCAAAAGAAAATGAAGAATTTTACGAGTGTTGGGAAAGATTTAATGATTTAATCCTTAAGTGTCCCCATCATGGTTTTGAAATATGGCGTTTGGTAAAATATTTTTATGACGGTTTAACTCAAACAATCGCCAATTAATCCAATCAATGCATGGTGGAAAATTTCTTCACCTTATTGGAGACGAAGCTTGGAATGCACTAGAAAATATGTCAATTAATTCACAACAATGGAATTCACTCGACTCTAGAGCCAAATCGATGCATATGACCCCAAAAAAGGTGGAATTTACGAGGTTAAACAAGATGTTGAAATAAAATCTACTATAGATGATTTAGTACGAAAAGTGGATGCGTTAGTCTTGAAGCAATCCATCCCTCGTCAAACTCAAAAATGAATTTTGCATTTCATGTGCGGAATCATTTCATTCATCTCAATCTTGTCCCTCTGGTCCACAAAATCATGAAATTTTTAATGAAGAAGTCAATGTGTTACATTCATATGGAAAATCTTCGGACAGTCCATTTGCTCCAACTTATAATCCAAATTGGAGGAATCATCCAAATTTTTCCTGGAAGCAAAATATGCCTCCAATGAATCAAGGAGGACATCAAATGAATATGCCAAATCAACAAAATGTCCGTCCTAATCAATATCCTCCAAATACTTATCGGTATCCTTCTATAGTGCCAAAGAAACCATCTTTGGAAGATACGTTGCAACAATTCATGCAATCTACTCAACAAATGTTCCAATCAACTCGGAAGTCACATGCAGTCAAACTCACAGGCTATTTCTAAGCTTGAAACACAAATTGGTCAACTTGCAACAACTTTATTTGAAAGAGAAAAGGGAAAATTTCCGAGTCGGTCCATCCCTAATCCTAAAGGACAATATGAAGTAAACTCTTATAACGAAGTTCAGTCCATAACTACCCTTAGAAGTGGAAAAGAAATACAAAAGCCCGAATATGATCGGAAGAAAAATCAAATGAACCACAAGTTTCAAAACCAAAAGATTCTAAGGAAAAGAAAAGCCTTACGTTCCAAAAGCTCCATTTCTGAAAGACTTATTCCAAAAGATAAAAGTGTGCAATACAAAGATATAATGGAAATATTTAAACAAGTTCGAATAAATATTCCATTCCTTGATGCTATTAAACAAGTGCTCGCTTATTCTAAGTTCTTGAAAGATCTTTGCCTTTGTAAAAGAAGAACAAATGTTCCAAGAAAGGCATTTTTAGTGAACATGTTAGCTCAATAATCCAAAATAAAACTCCCGTTAAGTATAAAGATCTGGTAGTCCTACAATATCTTGTGTCATTGGAGATCACATCATTAAACGAGCCTTGCTTGATTTAGGAGCCAGTGTGAATTTATTACCATATTCGTTTATACACAACTTGGATTAGGGAGCTAAAATCAACATCCGTGATACTTCAACTAGTGATAGATCTATAAAAATACCTCGAGGAATCGTAGAGGATGTTACGATTCAAGTAGATAAATTCTACTTTCTGTTGATTTTATAGTCATAGACACTTGAACTGTTGAGAATACCAAAGATCAAATCCTGTTATTTTAGGAAGGCCATTTTTAGCTACTTCAAATGCATTAATTAAGCGTAGAAATGGCATCATAAAATTTTCTTTTGGAAATATGTCATTGAACTAAATATGTTTAACATTTCTCAACAACATGATGATCTTGATGATGTCGTGAGGTAAATATGATAGAGAGTATGGGTCCTTATTTCTTTCCAAAAATGGATGATGATGATCTTTTTGAAAGCTGTCTTGCTCATTTTGGCTCAGATTTTGACATCGACAATTCAATTAATGAAGTAAATTCTTTACTAGAGTCTACACCATTATTGGATAATGATAAATGGAAAGCTAAAACCGAACCACTTGAAAGCCAAATGAATAATGAAGTAACTATTGAGGATTCAAAGATAGAGCTCAATCCATTACCTGAATCTCTAAAATATGCATTTTTAGGGCCATCAGAAACCCTGCCTGTCATCATAGCATCTGATTTAGATGAAGAACGAGAAGATAAGTTAATCAATGTTCTTAAAGAACATAAAGAAGCAATAGGCTGGACCATCTCCGATATTAAAGGTATTAATCCTTCTATATGCATGCATCGAATTCACCTTGAAGAAAATGCGAAAACTTCGAGAATTTCAAAGAAGACTAAATCCTAATTTGAAAGAAGTTGTAAGAGCTGAAATAATCAAACTCTTAGATGTAGGGATCATCTACCCTATTTCTGATAGCTCTTGGGTCAGTCCTGTTCATATGGTTCCACAGAAATCTGGCATAACTGTAATCACGAATGAAGAAAATGAACTTGTTCCAACCAGAATTCAAATCTGGATGGAGAGTGTATTGATTACGAAAATTGAACTCGTTACAAGAAAAGATCACTTTCCACTTCCTTTTATTGATCAAATGCTAGAAAGGTTAGCCGGCCATGCTTATTATTGTTTTCTTGATGGATATTCCGGCTATAACCAAATTCCCATTGCTCCCGAAGATCAAGAAAAACCACTTTTACCGTCCTTTCGGAACTTTTGCTTACCGACGAATGCCATTTGGTACGTGTAATGCACTGCTACTTTTCGGTGTATGATGAACATTTTTCGACATGGTTGAGCGTTTTTGGAAATTTTTATGGATGATTTTTCGTATTCGGGTCTAGCTTTGATGAATGATTACACCACATAACCCAAGTGTTGGTAAGGTGTAAGGAGAACAAACTAGTCCAAAACAGGGAAAAATCTCATATTAAGGTTAAAAAGGAATTGTCTTAGGACATGTGATTTACGAAAAAGGAATTGAGGTGGACAAATCTAAAGTTGATTTAATATCCAGTCTTCCACCCCCACGAACGATTAAAGAAATTCGGTTATTCTTAGGCCATCTTGGTTTTTACCGTCGATTCATCAAAGATTTTAGTAAAATCTCAAGGCCATTATGTAATTTACTTTCAAAAGACACACCTTTCGTATTTGATGATCATTGTCTAAAAGCTTTTAAGACACTCAAATCTATGTTGAGCTCTGCACCTATCATCAAATCTCCAAACTGGAATCTTCCTTTTGAAATAATGTGCGATGCATCCGACTATGCCGTCGGTGTAGTATTGGGTCAAAGAGAAAATAAATTGCCAACTGTAATATATTATGCAAGTAGAACTCTAAATGATGCCCAATTAAATTATTCTACAACTGAAAAAGAATTGCTTGCTGTCGTTTTTGCTTTAGACAAATTTCGACCTTACTTGATTGGTTCAAAAGTCATAATTTACTCCGATCATGCTGCATTAAAATATCTTCTTTCTAAGAAAGATGCTAAACCTCGCTTGATCCGTTGGATTCTATTGTTACAAGAGTTTGACTTAGAAATTCGAGATAAAAAGGTGTTGAAAATGTTGTTGCCGATCATTTGTCTAGGCTAATCGTGAATTTTACCGATAAAGAACCTCCCATTAATGAAACTTTCCCGATGAACAACTCATGTCTGCTTCTCAAATACCTTGGTATGCAGACATTGTCAATTACCTTGTTACCGGTAACATGCCATCTCATTGAATAATCAAGATAAAACAAAATTTTTAAACGAAGTAAAAATTCTTTTGGGATGATCCATATTTGTTCAAATATTGTCTGATCAAATTATTAGGAGATGTGTGCGAACATGAACAACAAAATATCATTTCCTTTTGTCATGATCATGCATGTGGAGGTCATTTTAGTTCAAAAAAACAAGCTAAAGTTCTGCAATGTGGTTTTTATTGGCCAACACTTTTCAAAGATACACATTCATATTGCAGCACATGTGATAGATGTCAAAGATTAGGTCGAATTTCTAAACGAAATATGATGCCTTTAAACCCAATTTTAATTATTGAAATATTTGATGTTTGGGGCATAGATTTTATGGGACCTTTTCCAATTTCTTTTGGCAATCTTTACATCCTTGTGGCCGTCGATTATGTTTCAAAATGGGTAGAAGCAATTGCTTGCAAAACAAATGACCACAAAGTCGTGGTAAAATTTTTGAAAGAAAATATTTTTCAGATTTGGAACACCACGAGCAATTATAAGTGATGGAGGAAAACATTTTTGTAATAAATTTTTGAATCATTTATTTAAAAATATGGTGTTACACATAAAGTTGCTACTCCTTATCACCCTCAAACAAGTGGCCAAGTTGAAATTTCAAACAGAGAAATCAAACATATTCTTGAAAAAACTGTTAATCCTACAAGGAAAGATTGGTCTTTGCGATTGAATGATGAATTGTGTGCTTACCGTCTCGCTTTTAAAACTCCCATCGGAATGTCTCCATTTAGGCTTGTCTTTGGAAAACCATGTTATTTGCCTGTTGAATTGGAACATAGAGCATACTGGGCCATAAAACGATTAAATTTTTCATTAGACATGGCTGGAATTCATAGGAAACTTCAACTAAATGAATTGGAAGAAATCAGAAATGATGCGTACGATTGTGCAAGGAAATATAAGGACAAAATGAAATTTTTTCATGATAAACACATTTTGAGAAAAACTTTTTCTCCTGGTCAAAAAGTCCTTCTTTTTAACTCTCGTTTGTTATTATTTCCAGGCAAGTTGCGTTCACGATGGTCTGGTCCATTTATCATTCATACGGTCTATCCTCACGGAGCTGTAGAAATTGAAAATCCAAAAAATGGTAATATTTTCAAAGTAAATGGTCAACGGTTAAAACCATATTTGGAATTAAAATCTTTTGAGGTAGAAGAGATTCTTCTTAAGGACCCCGATATTGTGGATTAATACTCCATTGTGTTTGCCCGGTCAAGTGGCGGATAACGGTACTCCGTGGCTAGTAAAGTCGGATTTTCAGTTTCCCACAATAACTGATTTTGTAGATATTTTTATTTTATTTTTAATTATGGAAGAAACTTTGAAAACAATTGAAAAAAGATTTCCCTTTCTTAGCAAAAAAGTCATTTTGAAACTTTACCAAGCGAGTTGAAAGAATGAGGTTGCTTATGAATAACGGCATACCTTTTGATATTCGATTCATTATTGAAGCCAAAGTGAGAATAGCGGGTGAGTTCACGGAAACACCAACTAGATTTTTACCAGGGCTTGGAAAAAGTTCATATGCCAAGAAACGACGAGCAAAGAAAATCGCCGTTTGCTATAAATGTGCTAGGTGGGCGTGATTCAAGATGTCGATCTTTAGGAATTCCTTCCACAAACAGAGAAGATAAAATTGATTCATCAAGGATGGTCCGAATAAGGAGAATTTAGATGATATCGAAATTTCTCTTGACACGCATCCTAGTGGACTCGTACATTACGGGATTCGATGTTTGTGGAATAAATTCAAACCAGAATATGAACAACGTCTTGGGAATCGACGTTAAAAGACCTGTTTGCCAATTTGTAAGAAAATTGGATGGGAAGCTTCTCCCACTCATAGAAGGCGTTTAAGCCGTTTACGAACGTAAAATCGAGAGGAAGATGTGAGCCACAATCACAACTCCGTACATACACGTGAGTATCTTTATTTTTGTCGTTTTTAGATTTTGAATAAAAACGTGATACGCAATAAATGCATTCATTATTCTATTGAGTAGTTGAAGCGCAATTAACGCGGTCCTGATTTGATAAATCTTTTTACTTTATTTTGCATCTATAAATAAACATTGCAGTTATTTCTTTTCTGCATCCCTCAAACTTGTATTCTTTTCATTATCTCTCTAAGTAATTTTCTTTTCAAAAAAAAAAAAATGGAATCATCATCTTCCGCAAAAAGATTTAACTCCATCTGCATTTTTGGTGGAGCTTGTCATGGGAAAGAGGCTTGCTTTACTGAAGCAGCCCACAACTTGGGTCGTACCTTAGGAAAAAAATACATTCATGTAGTTTACGGAGGAGGAAGTCTAGGATTAATGGGACGTGCTGCTGCTTCTGCCTATCTGGAAGGAGTAAGAGTGTTGGGAATCATTCCAAAACCTCTGGCTGAAAGTAAAATCACTGGAGCAACTATTGGAGATGAGTTCAGAGCTGTGAATATGCAAGACCGCATAACTCACATGATAAATAATGCTGATGCCTTTATCACCCTTCCCGGTGGTTTTGGCACTCTTGAGGAACTTTTTCATGTGGTTACCAGAGCCCAGCTAAATGTTCATACGAAACCAATAGGTCTGCTAAATGTCAATGGTTTCTTCGATGGTTTACTATCTTTCATCAACTACTCTTCTGAAAAAGGTTTTACTTCGGCGTGCTAAACGAATCATAGTTGTTGCAACAACACGGAAGAGCCGATCAAAAACTTATTGCATTTGTTCTGAACTGGACCAGCTCTAGCTAATATTGTTTGGATGGAAGATTTCACTGTGCGGAAACGCAAAATTGATACATTCCTTTCCCTCTGATATCCCACTTCATCCCTCTTGTTGTTTTTACTTTTTAGCGAGTGTAAAAATCGTGAAAATGATGGCAGCTTAAGGAGTTTTCTTTTCGATCTCTTGACGCGCATCTATCCACGATTTATGTATTGTTATTTCTATTACTGTACTTTTTCTGTTTGTTTTTAATAAAAGCATTGATGGCAGCATAAGGCGACTCTTCGGACTCTCTTGAAGCGCATCTAGGTTGTTTGTGTTATACTTCCGGGTATATATTTTCTTTTGTTGTTTTGCCACACTTATTTCTTGCAGGTCCAAAAAAAAAGGCTTGAGCAAAGCGTCGTCTTTCATAAACAGGGAAGCCTTATTTAAACCCTTACTCCATTGTTCTTTTTACACAATAAGGATATTGTTTATCATTAAGTGTGGGGGAAGGTGTATATCTATATCTATATCTATATATATATATATATATATGCAATATTAAAAAAAAAAAAGGGCTGAAAATCACGGCACCATTTTCTTGAGACAACGTTAGTGAAAAAATCCTTTTTGGGATATTTCACTGGTTTTGATAATGGATTTGGATGAAGGTGTATGGGATTCGTACAACACCCTTTTGTGAGTTTTGAGCCTTAGAGCAATCCTTATATATACGCTCTATATTTTTGTTGTGTGGTCAAACATATTGTGTTCATTCTAGAACTTGCTCATTTATACATTTCGAGACTACATTCATAAACTCTTGCATTAAGATGATAAAGGCAATTAGGATTAACCCTTGTTGGCTTATATTTTTCCACTCATTACATTTTATCCTTAGAAGCCCCATTGAGCCTCGAGCCTATTTCTTTGATCAAGCACATTACTTTAGCCATTATCCATTCTTGTTGATGACTCATCCATTTGCACCTTCTAGTCAAAGATTTAATTGTGAACTAGATGTGTGACAAATAGGGCCGATGTTCATAAGAGTATTGTGGAGATTAAGAGCTTTTGTTGAAAGTGAAAGGGTGTGAAGTACATTGGAGTATTGAACCAAAAAAATATAAATAAAGGCCAAAAAATCTAAAAAAAAACGGCCTAAAAAAAAAAAAAAAACGGAGGTCAAGTGCGAAAAACAAAACTATATATAAATAAAATAGCACTTGAACTATCCTTTAAGTGATACATAAATCCTTCCGAAGATCCATTGCATACTTTTCCTTACACAAGAGTATGACCTTACGGATGAATATTCAAATACCATGCGAATAACTTGGGGATGATGGGTTGAGAGTTTTCATTACAGAAGGGGGGTGTTGATTGTTATTTGTAGGATTTGTTATGCATCTAAATTCACAATTGATCTTGGCTAGCAAACCTCATAATTTTCCCTTTATCCTACCCATTCCCAAAGCCACGTTACAACCAAATGAAAGACCTTTTGATTTATGCATGAGTTTATTTTTAAGTAGTGGAGATTTGATTTTTGACCAAGCATATGGTAATGACACATTATGCTTTGATATGAGTGAACTCTTCTCGAATATCCCGTATATACACTTGAGTGAAGAGTGATATCCACTGTGAGGGTATTGAATCTTTTGGCATTCGATTCTCAATGAAGTTGTTAGAATTTGGTGCGGCATCCTATTTTTCTCTGATCTCACTTGGGTCATGATCACTTGTTCTCTCTTGATATTGGTTTTGTCATGATTTTTTCAGCATATGAGTATTATAACTCGGGTATAAGATTTGCCCGAGGACGTGCAAAAGATAAGTGTGGGGGAATTTGTTTAGTATATTTTGAGTAATATTTTTATTAGTATTTTATGTATATAATTGTGTGTTTTGTGTGATAATTTATTCGTTTTACCATATATTTATATTATTTCATTTTCTTAGAATTTTCTATAATTTTATGTCATTTTTGGATAATTAATTGGAATTAAATTATATCTGCAGGTTAACCAACCGGTACAAGACAGATCAATTGGTTCAAGGGCGATATTTTTACAAAACTCAAATATAGTCACGACTGGTCTCACTTTATTCGTCTCGTCGAGACGATCGTTTTAAAAAAAAATTCATCCAAATCCGAGTTCGTATGAAGAAGTTATGACCGTTCGAAGGACAATTAAATAGACGGACCATATTGTGCCACGTGTCAACACCTGATTGGACCGGAATTTCAACTCTGTGCTGATGTCATCCATGACATCAGCACTCATGGCAGCCGTGTATTATTGTTGGGGGTGGAATTTTTAATTGTAAAAATGATTATTTTATTGATTTTGAAGTAGTATAAATAGGGGATGATTGTGTAGTGTTTGGGAGGAGAAAAAAGGAGAAAAAATAGAGAGATATTATTGTAAGGGAGAGAAAAAAAATATTGTGTAATAAAATTATATTTGTGTAATAATATTATGGAATATTTATTTATTTGTGTTGTTATTATGAGTGAGTAATTTTCTTTTACTGGGGTTATGATGAAACCATGTCTATATTATTATTAATATTTATATAATAATTCCAAATAAATATTTTTAACGATTATGATTTTCGCTTCAATAGGGGAATATTATTTCATCAATTATATCACGTATTTTTGATAGTTATAAATTCCCTTGCTTTGTGATTATTGATTTTAGTTAATTTCTTTGATTATTTGTTTTCCATTAAATTGGATACATATAATGCTTAGAAATTACATTTTTTTAAGCGAAGGAAAATCTATATTTGAATTATAATTTTGTACTTATTGTCAAATCTATAGGGAAATAGTGAGATTGATTTCAGAATCTATTCCTGAATTTCTTGGAATTAAAATATAAAATAAATAATAAATAGACATTGGTGGACTCTAAACCCTAGTAAATTATTTAAAATCAATTTATCTAAAATCTACTTAAAAATTCTTTGTTATTTAATGCAATTATTATAACCATTCAAAAATAAATTATTTGGGACTAGGTTAGAATTTAATATAATTTGGTTCAAAACGATAGGAATCATTTGACTTCACTAGTATAGTCCTCCTGTGGAATCGACCTTGCACCGCATATCTACATCGAACAAATCGTGCGCTTGCAGTATAAGACTAAAGAATCAAACCAACAACAATCGGCCTGTGCCGCAATCCGATGACCTCTTGGACTGAATCGCTTTCGGCCGGGTAGCGTGCGCGACCTTACGCCGTGGCGTCGTTACCCTGCCGGTCCGGCAGATGGCGTGCGCCTGCCGAGCCTACCCGATTCGAACCTCGGGACTCCACCGTCTGCACCGATAAGCGTCGTTAGGCGGCCGATAGCGTGCGCTACACTGCCGATTAGCGCGCGCGGCGTCCGGCCGTGGCGTGCGCTACGCCGGTTCTCGCACTTTGTCCGGTCGGTGCCCGCAATCGTCGGCCGATCCCGCAACCGTCGGCGGTGCTCGAACACCAGGGCTCGACGACTCGATTTCCGAAAACGCACGGAACGAACACGACGAAAGGTTCGCGGACGACATCAACGACCCGAAACGAAAACATAATGCAATAATTAATCATACGCGACCAAGAAAAGGGTCGAGACAACAAATACAGATACGGATACCCAGAACTTTGGGTAAATTACAAAATGGCCCAAAACGCCCGAAAATCACGATACGTAATCGAATAACCAAACCGAAGTTCACAACACGTATCACAAAGTTAAACGAACTTACGGGAAACTCGAAACATCAGTTTCGAACGAGATTCGCAAGAATCGAACTCAAGTGCGGAAAAGTCGCTAAAAAGCATGGAACTCAACAAAACGACACCGAAACGAACTCGGATGTCAAAAAGTGTAGAATTAATCATTCCCAGAATGACGAAACGGTCATGAGCGAGTCGTCAAAATGGACTTCTGCCGAAAAAAAGAAATTACCGGAAATCGAATTTGCGGATATTACATTCTACCCTCCTTAAAAGAAGTTTCGTCCCGAAACTTAAAACAACTAGGGAGAAGCAATATCCCGCCAGGAAAACTCAACGAGATACACAAGAAACGCGTAACTTACGCCTAACGGCGAAATGTTACAAGCAACACAACAATACATTACCCGAAGGTAATCCAAGCCAACGCTGAAGTAAAAACGAATCACAATGTCTGAAGGCTCCAACAGAAATACCAATACATCGCAATGGCCTGAAAGCCCCTCAGCTGAAACTGTATATCACGATGGCCTGAAAGCCGAACAGCCCGAAACTGCCAAAATATCACGATACAGATCTCAAAGAAGCAAACCTGACTGTCGGACATACCCCTCGGCGTATGAACAACCAGTCGTAAATCGTCGGACATATCCAATACAACGTGGACTACGAACGACCAAACGATAAGGCTCAAGAGGGACATCACAATACGTCGAATTCGGAAATGTGTCCGTGCACATGTCCACCCCGTATACGGAATCCAGAATATACGAGTGACAATGTACCTAATTAGCCTTACGAACTACGTCTCGTGTGCACGGTCCAATGCGGAAGCATCCACGCATGACCATCGTGTGCCCGGCTAAAAATCCTACACATAACCAATCGGCACGCAGATATGATTCCAGATATGCCACGATACAACATGACAACGAAACTCAAAGGATAACATATCCAATACGGATCATGCGACTCACCAAGTGAACGATGATACACGAATAATGAAAGATCGACACGACCAACAATATTCAAAACAACCATCTTGGGATCAGAATCCCTAAGGACCGATTAACACGAGCAATAATTACAACACAACAATCCGGGAAATCCTCAACCCTCAAGGATCATAAAATTACCGAGTTCACAAGAATAATAGTGTGCTGCCGTGAGTCGGCCAACACGACAATAATAATTCAACAGATGGGAACTATCCTCGACAATCCCAATTCAATACTTCGATTACCGTAGAACGGCCAATCGATAACAACGATACAACAGATGGGAATGTTTTCGACAGTCCCAATTCAATACATCGATTACCTTCAGGACGGTCAATCGATAACAATTATACAACGGATGTCTCGGCACCTTTAATCGGTTACCGATAACGAAGATGATAATCGAATACGTCAATGCCTTCAATCGGCCAATACGACATCAATAGAAAAACACTGATATCAATGACGACGATTCACAAAAATATCTTGATGGAACATCAATCAATAATAACAATCGATACGTCGATGCCGCGAACCGGCTATCGACAACAATATCACCAACAAGTATCGCAATGCCTTGAATCGACCATTTATGAACAACAATAATATTTGGCATAATTTGCCGAAGGGTATTGTATCAAACAATCCCTTGATGTCAACAAAATCATAAAGAGGCCAAGTCTCGAAATGATACACACATTCATACACATAAATGATAACATTAATCTCATTGACTAGTACAAGTATAAAACTTGCCTCGATATCAATACAACGAACTGTTACCAATTTAGTTGATTTCGTCTACGAGTTCCTCAGCCCCGACCAAAGTAATCTATGAACTCTTCAACTTCAACCACATCACAACAGTCATAATCCATGATCAGACATCACCACTCATTTTATAAAGAAGGATTAATAATCGACAAGTTCGATAACGATCGGTATCAATACCACCAAACCACAAACTCAACCGTTTCACCATATCTCAATTAAACACAGTCTGAACGATCCAACTCAGACACTTACAAATCCTGTCCACAATATGAGTCGAAATATGATGATCATATCAGCAACCTATTCGGACCAACAAGGGTCTAGATGTCATTGATTCCAAACTAAATCCTTAAATACGAATTAACAAGGTTCCTCCTTGTAAATCCATAGTTAAAATTTTCCGATGATCATCATTAATTCGAACCATCCAATTAGTTCAACATTATAGATAATCATATTCTAAGGTTATCAAACAATCCAATCATTCGGCTTGAACCTTTGTTCAATATGTATGGACTTCAAAACTCAGAGATGAATAATAATTTCATCAAACTCGTAATCATATTCGTATCACGATGCGAATATTATAAAAACACATAATTCAGCTCTAGATATGAATATCCTATATTCATATCAAAACACCCACACTCCTTATAAATGTTCATCATCTCATATAATTCAAGAGTTTCTCAGGAATCCTGAATTAATCCGAAATCACGTCCACAATCGACCAACGACAAAATCCAATGTTCTAACATCTAAGCCATCATCTAACTCATAGTCTAAGGCATATATCATCATAACATCAGGAATCGCAATAATACTGCCAAGAACACTATGATCCCCTAACCATACTCATGACAACATAACATAACCCAACATATAAGTCATCATGTCATCATCTTCCTTAACAAACTTCCCGAGGGATACTAAGAATCATCATAACGCCTCCATAAACTACTATCATATGAACTAATCATCAACAACAACGTCAAAGTCAAAATGTCTGGAGATATTAACCAACACATCTCTTGAAGATAAACAACACCATTCAAAACCGCACGAATCGTATCAATATCCGTACTTCAACAATAATATCAACATAACGCGGTAATCCATCCAAAATCATACTTATCAATCTCCTATACATGAAGATTATCAACTCAAGAACAACGATATTCCATTCAGAACCAAATCCAAAGTGAATATTAATTACCTCTTCGGAGAAATGGATTGATTTTTAAGGTCGAATCCATTTCCAATCGATTCCAAACTTAGAGTTGTTAAAACGGTCAACTCCATGATTACGCAAGTATTTAGAACCTCAACATATTTCCCAAGAACTCTCTATATCGACTGAAGGAAGAAGAATGGACAAAATGCCACTCAGCACTCGTCTATCCTCTTTATAAAACACATCACTAGCGCGCGCTAGACCTTATATTTAGCGTGCACTATAGAACTAGCGTGCGCTATCCTTCCTTGATAGCGTGCGCTATCGGGCAGTCCAGAAGCTACTGCATTGCTT
The DNA here is from genome assembly GCA_033398695.1 of Orobanche coerulescens. Lineage (NCBI taxonomy): Eukaryota > Viridiplantae > Streptophyta > Magnoliopsida > Lamiales > Orobanchaceae > Orobanche > Orobanche coerulescens. The sequence goes on from CM065814.1 coordinate 14,293,564, forward strand.
CGAAATTCATCTAACGTACGTAATGCCCATGCATTAGCGTACGCAAACAGGCGTTGACTTGCTACAGCGAAATGCTCAGTAGCGTGCGCTATTCCTCGACCTTAGCGCGCGCTAATCGTTGTTGACTTGCTACAGTATCGTGCCCCCACATGCCGAAAGCATCCGTGATTACCGGGATAACTTTGACCGATATGGAATTAGCGTGCGCTAATCATACGGTTTTAGCGTGCGCTAGCTCTACACGACAAACACTCGCTGACCTTATCTGGACATGCGTCGAACATGGCCGGGTCCACCCGCCGAAAGCTAAGATTCCATTATTGGCGATCTGATGTCAGCGTGCGCTAACCAACATGCGTTAGCGTGCGCTAACTGAATATAAAAATCAACCTGGGCCTACCTGTCGGTCACCTTCCGGAACTAACCCAGCAAGTAGTTACGTACGTTAGGGGTCTTCCTTAGCGTACGTAACCGAACCTCTTAGCGTACGCTATCAATACTTCGTAGCGTGCGCTACCTGTACCCAGTAGCGTGCGCTAATGGACACTTATTGCGCAAGCTATCGTTGTTGTGCCAAGCCATATTCAGCTATCCTCAACCAATATCTCGACATACCAATCGAACATACGACACAATGAATACATATACGCATTCGATAACATTGCCATACGTTCACATCATCCTCAAGCACAATTATCCATCAACGACATCCAACATATAAACGAAAAAAAAAGATATATCCAAAAAATCGGGGTATTACACTCTACCCTCCTTAAAAAAAATTAAGTTTCGTCCTCGAAACATGCAATCACTCGCACAAACAACATTTCAACGGAAATTCAAAATCACCAAGAATTATCGAATAATCCGAACAACATACTTACAAGTCTGTGAAGTCGAAGATCTCCCGTGATACTAGCATGCGACTCCTAAACAAAGTCTCAACATAATACCGATACACACCAATATCGCAATTAGCAATTTAACAAAATCTCAAGGAAGAGTTCACGTCCGTGACCACGGCCACGATTCTTACTCCATTCAGCCAACATTCTGAAGGGCACACACGTGCGGAAGTATAATCCAAATCGCACGTTCTCGAAGTGACCAATTCCCAAGAATACCAAGCTATAAACGAAACGATTAAGAAAATACAAGAAGAGTGAGAGGACTTACAAGTACCGGTCGCACTGTGATGATGGCAGAGTAGTGATACTGTGGGCAAATGACGACTCAATCGACCCAAAAGACCGACAGCCTAGGTATCCATAAACCTAAGCTCTGATACCATATTCTGTAACACCCCCAAGTTATTTAGGGTATATTACAACGCCGTGAGCCCCACCATGGAACCCACAAGGCTATACATGCGCGGAACTGTAAAACTTGACCGAGAAGGTCCATATACAATGAAAAGAAGGACAATACAAATGGTATTCAAACCATAACCAATGTGACCATATACATCACTACACAAAACAATACCTCGGCAACACAGGCCGGAACATCAAGGAAACTGAAATACAATACTCGAGTATTTAAAATCCATTCTTATACAACAACACTGAATGGAGGAACCCAAAAGAAATATAACCGGAGACAAGACACAGTATAACACTTGCCCATCATCTTCATGCCGACCCGATACCCGCCTGTCCGTTCTCCTGGAACCTGAAATACATAAAAAGTATTTCCCCCATAAAGGGGTTAGCCGTCGAATAGCTAGTGCAAGTATATCAAGTATGAAACACAATACTCCTCGACAATAAAGTAAATGTAACCGTCAATTCATCAATTCAAGACTAGTATTCCGGAATAACTAAATCTCATGGCATCGCATCAATACATATATGAATACCGTGGAACCGCACCAGAGGCTACGGAACCCTCAGGGGACCCGTCGGCCCGCCCCAGAGTGGATAGAAATAATCATGCCATTAATATTTCATACTTTCAAAGTCGAGAATGCACATTCATAAATATATACTTGCCTTGAATAGTTGACGACGCAACGAACGGAAAGGAAAGTCACCGACGAATGCTAGGAACCAACGAAACCGAACCTAACGATTCGAAGAATACAATCACAACCAATTCTAAACGAATACGGAATTGGAATACACCCGGAAACCCGCCTATGATTCATGTATATTCGTATAAAAACGACAACGAGGGCGGACCACAACCAAACCCTCTCGATTCCGTAAAAACCACAAAATATACCATGAATCCGTAGGGAAACTAAAAATACTAACAATATTAATCATATTCATCATCAATTAACCAACAAAACGGAACGAATCGGACAAAAACATGAAAACACCCAAATCCTCCCAAAAGTAGGGTTCTAAAGATCTAACCTTGATTCGCTGGATCAAGGGATGTTATAGGATGATTGATCAGTGATATGAACTCAGAAACTTCATGGATTTGTTGTTTAACAACATGGCTTCATCTCCTCCGAAGCTCCAGCCGCGGACCGAAGAGAAAGGAAATGAAAAATGAATGAAAAAGTGGCTGCTCTGTCATTTATATACTGGGCCGGAACTAGCGTGCGCTAGGCTGCCGAGCTAGCGCTATCGCCTGTGCCGCAATCCAGGTGACTCCATCGGACTAGATCGCCGGCCAGAAGTGGCGCAGCCTTTCCGGCCAGAAGGCGTCGCCGGCCAGAAGCGCACGAAGGCCCGGCAGCAGAGCGCGGCGCTACCCGCCGAGCCTACCCGATTCTAGAACCTCGTGACTCCACTGCCTGCACTCCGGAGCAATGCGTTAAAGCGCCGAGCATAAGGCGCTACACTGCCGGTTAGCGCGCTGCCCCGGCCAGAAGCGTGCGCTACGCGGTTCTCGCGCCGCACCGTCTGGCCGGGTGCCCGCAGCTGCCGGCGCCCCGCAACCGTCCGGCGGTTGCTCGAACACTGTGGCTCGGCGACTCGATTTCAAAACGCACTAACGAACACGATGAAAATTTCATGACGACATCAACGAATTCAAACGAAAACATAATGCAATAATTAATCATATGCGACCAAGAAAAGGGTCGAGACAACAAATACAGATACGGATACCCAGAACTTTGGGTAAATTACAAAATGGCCCAAAACGCCCGAAAATCACGATACGTAATCGAATAACCAAACCGAAGTTCACAACACGTATAACAAAGTTAAACGAACTTACGGGAAACTCGAAACGGCAGTTTCGAACGAGATTCGCAAGAATCGAACTCAAGTGCGGAAAAGTCGCTAAAAAGCATGGAACTCAACAAAACGACACCGAAACGAACTCGGATGTCAAAAAGTGTAGAATTAATCATTCCCAGAATGACGAAACGGTCATGAGCGAGTCGTCAAAACGGACTTCTGCCGAAAAAAAGAAATTACCGAAAATCGAATTTGCGGATATTACATTCTACCCTCCTTAAAAGAAGTTTCGTCCTGAAACTTAAAACAACTAGGGAGAAGCAATATCCCGCCAGGAAAACTCAACGAGATACACAAGAAACGCGTAACTTACGCCTAATGGCGAAACGTTACAAGCAACACACCAATACATTACCCGAAGGTAATCCAAGCCAACGCTGAAGTAAAAACGAATCACAATGTCTGAAGGCTCCAACAGAAATACCAATACATCGCAATGGCCTGAAAGCCCCTCAGCTGAAGCTTTATATCACGATAGCCTGAAAGCCGAACAGCCCGAGGCTGCCAAAATATCACGATACAGATCTCAAAGAAGCAAACCTGACTGTCGGACATACCCCTCGGCGTATGAACAACCAGTCGTAAATCGTCGGACATATCCAATACAACGTGGACTACGAACGAACAAACGATAAGGCTCAAGAGGGACATCACAATACGCCCGATTCGGAAATGTGTCCGTGCACATGTCCACCCCGTATACGGAATCCAGAATATACGAGTGACAATGTACATAATTAGCCTTACGAACTACGTCTCGTGTGCACGGTCCAATGCGGAAGCATCCACGCATGACCATCGTGTGCCCGGCTAAAAATCCTACACATAACCAATCGGCACGCAGATATGATTCCAGATATGCCACGATACAACATGACAACGAAACTCAAAGGATAACATATCCAATACGAATCATGCGACTCACCAAGTGAACGATGATACACGAATAATGAAAGATCGACACGACCAACAATATTCAAAACAACCATCCTGGGATCAGAATCCCTAAGGACCGATTAACACGAGCAATAATTACAACACAACAATCCGGGAAATCCTCAACCCTCAACGATCATAAAATTACCGAGTTCACAAGAATAATAGTGTGCTGCCGTGAGTCGGCCAACACGATAATAATAATTCAACGGATGGGAACTATCCTCGACAATCCCAATTCAATACTTCGATTACCGTAGAACGGCCAATCGATAACAACGATACAACGGATGGGAATGTTTTCGACAGTCCCAATTCAATACATCGATTACCTTCAGGACGATCAATCGATAACAATTATACAACGGATGTCTCGGCACCTTTAATCGGTTACCGATAACGAAGATGATAATCGAATACGTCAATGCCATCAATCGGCCAATACGACATCAATAGAAAAACACTGATATCAATGACGACGATTCACAAAAATATCTTGATGGAACATCAATCAATAATAAGAATCGATACGTCGATGCCGCGAACCGGCTATCGACAACAATATCACCAACAAGTATCGAAATGCCTTGAATCGGCCATTTACGAACAACAATAATATTTGGCATAATTTGCCGAAGGGTATTGTATCAAACAATCCCTTGATGTCAACAAAATCATAAAGAGGCCAAGTCTCGAAATGATACACACATTCATACACATAAATGATAACATTAATCTCATTGACTAGTACAAGTATAAAACTTGCCTCGATATCAATACAACGAACTGTTACCAATTTAGTTGATTTCGTCTACGAGTTCCTCAGCCCCGACCAAAGTAATCTATGAACTCTTCAACTTCAACCACATCACAACAGTCATAATCCACGATCAGACATCACCACTCATTTTATAAAGAAGGATTAATAATCGACAAGTTCGATAACGATCGGTATCAATACCACCAAACCACAAACTCAACCGTTTCACCATATCTCGATTAAACACAGTCTAAACGATCCAACCCAGACACTTACAAATCCTGTCCACAATACGAGTCGAAATATGATGATCATATCAGCAACCTATTCGGACCAACAAGGGTCTAGATGTCATCGATTCCAAACTAAATCCTTAAATACGAATTAACAAGGTTCCTCCTTGTAAATCCATAGTTAAAATTTTCCGATGATCATCATTAATTCGAACCATCCAATTAGTTCAACATTATAGATAATCATATTCTAAGGTTATCAAACAATCCAATCATTCGGCTTGAACCTTTGTTCAATATGTATGGACTTCAAAACTCAGAGATGAATAATAATTTCAACAAACTCGTAATCATATTCGTATCACGATGCGAATATTATAAAAACACATAATTCAGCTCTAGACATGAATATCCTATATTCATATCAAAACACCCACACTCCTTATAAATGTTCATCATCTCATATAATTCAAGAGTTTCTCAGGAATCCTGAATTAATCCGAAATCACGTCCACAATCGACCAACGACAAAATCCAATGTTCTAACATCTAAGCCATCATCTAACTCATAGTCTAAGGCATATATCATCATAACATCAGGAATCGCAATAATACTGCCAAGAACACTATGATCCCCTAACCATACTCATGACAACATAACATAACCCAACATATAAGTCATCATGTCATCATCTTCCTTAACAAACTTCTCGAGGGATACTAAGAATCATCATAACGCCTCCATAAACTACTATCATATGAACTAATCATCAACAACAACGTCAAAGTCGAAATGTCTGGAGATATTAACCAACACATCTCTTGAAGATAAACAACACCATTCAAAACCGCACGAATCGTATCAATATCCGTACTTCAACAATAATATCAACATAACGCGGTAATCCATCCAAAATCATACTTATCAATCTCCTATACATGACGATTATCAACTCAAGAACAACGATATTCCATTCAGAACCAAATCCAAAGTGAATATTAATTACCTCTTTGGAGAAATGGATTGATTTTTAAGGTCGAATCCATTTCCAATCGATTCCAAACTTAGAGTTGTTAAAACGGTCAACTCCATGATTACGCAAGTATTTAGAACCTCAACATATTTCCCAAGAACTCTCTCTATCGACTGAAGGAATGAGAATGGACAAAATGCCACTCAGCACTCGTCTATCCTCTTTATAAAACACATCACTAGCGCGCGCTAGACCTTATATTTAGCGTGCGCTATCCTTCCTTGATAGCGTGCGCTATCGGGCAGTCCAGAAGCTACTGCATTGCTTCGAAATTCATCTAACGTACGTAATGCCCATGCATTAGCGTACGCAAACAGGCGTTGACTTGCTACAGCGAAATGCTCAGTAGCGTGCGCTATTCTTCGACCTTAGCGCGCGCTAATCGTCGTTGACTTGCTACAGTATCGTGACCCCACATGCCGAAAGCATCCGTGATTACCGAGATTCCTTTGACCGATATGGAATTAGCGTGCGCTAATCATACGGTTTTAGCGTGCGCTAGCTCTACACGACAAACACTCGCTGACCTTATCTGGACACGCGTCGAACATGGCCGGGTCCACCCACCGAAAGCTAAGATTCCATTATTGGCGATCTGATGTTAGCGTGCGCTAACTGAATATAAAAATCAACCTGGGCCTACCTGTCGGTCACCTTCCGGAACTAACCCAGCAAGTAGTTACGTACGTTAGGGGTCCTCCTTAGCGTACGTAACCGAACCTCTTAGCGTACGCTATCAATACTTCGTAGCGTGCGCTACCTGTACCCAGTTGCGTGCGCTAATGAAATACTTATTGCGCACGCTATCGTTGCTGTGCCAAGCCATATTCAGCTATCCTCAACCAATATCTCGACATACCAATCGAACATACGACACAATGAATACATATACGCATTCGATAGCATTGTCATACGTTCACATCATCCTCAAGCACAATTATCCATCAACGACATCCAACATATAAACGAAAAAAAAAGATATATCCGAAAAATCGGGGTATTACACTCTACCCTCCTTAAAAAAAATAAGTTTCATCCTCGAAACTTGCAATCACTCGCACAAACAACATTTCAACGGAAATTCAAAATCACCAAGAATTATCGAATAATCCGAACAACATACTTACAAGTCTGTGAAGTCGAAGATCTCCCGTGATACTAGCATGCGACTCCTAAACAAAGTCTCAACATAATACCGATACACACCAATATCGCAATTAGCAATTTAACAAAATCTCAAGGAAGAGTTCACGTCCGTGACCACGGCCACGATTCTTCCTCCATTCAGCCAACATTCTGAAGGGCACACACGTGCGTAAGTACAATCCAAATCGCACGTTCTCGAAATGACCAATTCCCAAGAATACCAAGCTATAAACGAAACGATTAAGAAAATACAAGAAGAGTGAGAGGACTTACAAGTACCGGTCGCACTGTGATGATGGCAGAGTAGTGATACTGTGGGCAAATGACGACTCAATCGACCCAAAAGACTGACAGCCTAGGTATCCATAAACCTAAGCTCCAATACCATATTCTGTAATACCCCCAAGTTATTCAGGGTATATTACAGCGTCGTGAGCCCCACCATGGGACCCACAAGGCTATACATGTGCGGAACTGTAAAACTTGACCGAGAAGGTCCATATACAATGAAAATAAGGACAATACAAATGGTATTCAAACCATAACCAATGTGACCATATACATCACTACACAAAACAATACCTCGGCAACACAGGCCGGAACATCAAGGAAACTGAAATACAATACTCGAGTATTTAAAATCCATTCCTATACAACAACACTGAATGGAGGAACCCAAAAGAAATATAACCGGAGACAAGACACAGTATCACACTTGCCCATCATCTTCATGCCGACCCGATACCCGCCTGTCCGTTCTCCTGGAACCTGAAATACATAAAAAGTATTTCCTCCATAAAGGGGTTAGCCGTCGAATAGCTAGTGCAAGTATATCAAGTATGAAACACAATACTCCTCGACAATAAAGTAAATGTAACCGTCAATTCATCAATTCAAGACTAGTATTCCGGAATAACTAAATCTCATGGCATCGCATCAATACATATATGAATACCGTGGAACCGCACCAGAGGCTACGGAACCCTCAGGGGACCCGTCGGCCCGCCCCAGAGTGGATAGAAATAATCATGCCATTAATATTTCATACTTTCAAAGTCGAGAACGCACATTCATAAATATATACTTGCCTTGAATAGTTGACGACGCAACGAACGGAAAGGAAAGTCACCGACGAATGCTAGGAACCAATGAAACCGAACCTAACGATTCGAAGAATACAATCACAACCAATTCTAAACGAATACGGAATTGGAATACACCCGGAAACCCGCCTACGATTCATGTATATTCGTATAAAAACGACAACGAGGGCGGACCACAACCAAACCCTCTCGATTCCGTAAAAACCACGAAATATACCATGAATCCGTAGGGAAACTAAAAATACTAACAAGATTAATCATATTCATCATCAATTAACCAACAAAACGGAACGAATCGGACAAAAACACGAAAACCCCCAAATCCTCCCAAAAGTAGGGTTCTAAAGATCTAACCTTGATTCGCTGGATCAAGGGATGTTATAGGATGATTGATCAGTGATATGAACTCAGAAACTTCATGGATTTGTTGTTTAACAACATGGCTTCATCTCCTCCGAATCTCCAGCCGCGGACCGAAGAGAAAGGAAATGAAAAATGAATGAAAAAGTGGTTGCTCTATCATTTATATACTGGGCCGGAACTAGCGTGCGCTAGGCTGTCGAGCTAGCGCGCGCTATCGCTGTGCCGCAATCCATGACTCCATCGACTAGATCGCCGCTGCAGAAGCGCAGCCTTTCCGCCAGAAGTGCGTTACTGTCGGCCGAAGCGCATGAAGGCCGTGGCAGAGCGTGCGCTACCCGCCGAGCCTACCCGATTCCGTAACCTCGTGACTCCACCGCCTGCACTGGATAGCGTGCGTTAAGCGGCCGATAGCGGCGCTACACTGTCGGTTAGCGCGCAGCTGGCCCTGGCCAGAAGCGTGCGCTACGCCGGTTCCTGCCGCACCCGTCCGGTCGGTGCCCGCAATCGTCCGGCCAGTCCCGCAACCGTCCGGCCAGCGCTCGAACACCAGGGCTCGACGACTCGATTTCCGAAAACGCACGGAACGAACACGACGAAAAGTTCGCGGACGAAATCAACGACCCGAAACGAAAACATAATGCAATAATTAATCATACGCGACCAAGAAATGGGTCGAGACAACAAATACAGATACGGATACCCAGAACTTTGGGTAAATTACAAAATGGCCCAAAACGCTCGAAAATCACGATACGTAATCGAATAACCAAACCGAAGTTCACAACACGTATAACAAAGTTAAATGAACTTACGGGAAACTCGAAACAGCAGTTTCGAACGAGATTCGCAAGAATCGAACTCAAGTGCGGAAAAGTCGCTAAAAAGCATGGAACTCAACAAAACGACACTGAAACGAACTCGGATGTCAAAAAGTGTAGAATTAATCATTCCCAGAATGACAAAACGGTCATGAGAGAGTCGTCAAAACGAACTTCCGCCGAAAAAAGAAATTACCGAAAATCGAATTTGCGGATATTACAAATGACACATATACTCCACTAGTTTTTCAATAGCTGTCGTGCTGACTTTTTGAAATTTGACTGTTGTTTATTTTTATAATGTATTTTTTGATCATTTTCTCTAGATATAATAATGTATATTAATATCAAATTTAAATCTCGTAAAACAAAACCGACAGTCAGGTCCGTCCATTAGTTGTGCAGCCTGTGCTATCCCACAGGGGCCAGCCCAAAATTTTTAAGGGCCCAAAAAAATATACCCAATATATGTTTTTATATGTAATTTTTTGGCTATATTCTTTAAGTGGCACAATGGTGAAAATATTTTATCATCTGTTTCGTTGCACCACACGTCCGACTCCGAGGCTCTAATTAAGCCTCGCCATTTTTTGATATTTTGCTCCTTCCCTTATAGTTCCTTTTTTTTTTTTCTAAAAGTTCTTTTTTGTTTTATGCTTTGATTAATAGGATGGAATTAGATAGCATTACCATAACACCTCGGTCTGCACTTACGTGTTTCTTTTATTTGGCATGCCTCATTTTTTATCTCGTTAAATTGTTCTAAATATAATAATAACAATTATTAATAATAATAGCAACAACAACAATTATGATTTACTTTTATTTGTCAATACATCTTAGCCTATTATCTTCTAACCGTGCTGGTTCGTGTCATTTATATTAATAATATTTTGTCAGCAATATATAAGTATTTACTAATACCTAAGTTGCAGAAATAGATTAAAGTTTGTTGAGGTTCGATCTAGCATACTGCTTGCATTGGCTTAAAAAGGCGCGAGGAACGGCTTGCGACTCGACATGTGAGTTCTCTACTAGGAATTGATTAGGAGTATTAATACCAACAAGATGCATCTTCTTTTCTGGTAGCCATCTCATAGAAACTGCAAAGTTAAGCATGCTTGGCATGAAGTTTCACAGGACGCGCGCGAGTGAGGACAAAACGCGCTAGAAAAAACTAATATTGGTACAGTCAGGACAGTCTATATCATTATGGGGACCAAATAGTATCAGAGCAGGTCATGGACGCGGATTCCCTTCGAGTATGCTATAGTGGAGGCTGCTTGAGCGTTGGGACTGAGAGGCGGCATGCAACAGAAGTTGCCAGTTGGCCAAACTGAGATGTTGACACACTGGAGGGGTTGTCAGTTACTGGAGGGCTGTGTGATCATGTCTAGTATGCTGGAATAGATACTGGTGCAACAAAGATAAATGGAGCTGGAATAAATGTTGGTGTCTAAGTGTTGAAAAGGGTTGTGTGAACAACCCAACCGCTGGAGGATTGCATACTCACGTCTAGTATACTGGAACAGATACCGTGCAACAAAGATAAATGGAACTGGAACAATATTGATGTAGTGTTGAAAAGGGTTGTGTGAACAATTCCACCGCTGGGGGACTGCATGATCAAATCTAGTTTGCCGATGGTTTCGAGCTATAGAGATGAGACGCTGCAGGTACTGGAAGGGGATTGTTGGGCTTCGATCCAGCATCCTGCCTGCACTGACTTAAAAATATGCGAGAGCTGACTTGCGATTCTACCCCCAAGATCCGTACTAGGAGGTGGTTAAATGAATTGATTTTAGACTACTCATACCAATAAGATGCATCTTCCTTTCTAGTAGCCCTTTCATATAAACTCTAATGTTAATCGCGCTTGGCATGTAGTAGTTATGGGATGAATGGCCCGCTGAGAAGTTTCTCAAGGTGCGGACAAAGCGCGCTAGAAAGACTTATGTTGGTACAATAGGACAGTCTTCATCATTCTAGAGACTAACACTTGATATAAATTAATTATAAAATATTAAATTCATACCAAATATTTGATAGTTTTTCTACAAATGATTACAGCTTTCAAGTTTCAATTTGTATTTTTAACTTTTCTTACTAATACCTAAGTTGCATATCAATACTACTAGTATTTTTAACATATCACTAATACTTTGTCATAATATATAAGTGATTACTAATACCTAAGTTGCATAAACAAATGACATTTGTATAAATTACTTATCAAAATATTAAATTTATACCAAATATTTGATAATTTGCTTACAAATAATTACATCTTTCAAGTTTCAATTTGCATTTTAATTTTTCTTGCTTTGCTATTGTTCCTCATATCTTACTCCGTTAACTTTTTTTCTTGTAAATTGAAAAATTTCTCTTTTAGTCCTCCGGATGAATGGAGAATCTGTATGTATATTTGGCAATGTAGCAGACCGACCGACAGTTACGAAATTTTCTTGCTCATCCACGTTCCTACCACTACTAGAAAATAAAATTATTGTTTTTTTTTTCTACTATACCTTCTCGGATTGAAAATTATGAATTTGGACATGAGATGTAATATACGGATTTTTAGTATAAATTTTTCGCGTTATTTTATCTGAGATATACTGGGTAGCATGGTGTCTATCCAGTGTGGACAAAATAATTTGAGGACTGAGACAGTTGTATTTGTACAATTGACGTGATTGGTTGACAGTTGTAATTGAGAATATCGGGTAACAGGTTGTTTTAATTTTGATATCAGGTATATCATATGGGAATGTTATTGAATTGAGTATATGTATTCAGTATGTCGTATGTTCGTATTATGTATGACGAGACGTTGGACAAGAATAGCTGAAAATGGCTATACAGCCACGTTAGCGCACGCTACGATGTATACTTAGTGCACGCTAATAGATTTGGATTACGTACGCTAAGGAGGACCCCTAACGTACGTAAGGCATTCTGGATAAGGTTCGGAAGGTGGCCGACAGGTAGGCCCAGACTGATTAATATCGGTATTTAGCGCACGCTAAGCATAAGCGAGTAGCGCACGCTAAGTGTAGATCGGTCAAAAAGGAATTTTGGCTTTGTCAGGTTACTTTCGGCGTGTGGACCCCTGGCATCTTTGGGGAAAGTGCAGACTGTCGGGTCAACAAAGAATAGCGCACACTATTGATGGAGAATAGCGCACGCTACCGAGCATTTCACTGTAGTAAGTCAACGCCCATTTGCGTACGCTATTGCATGGGCATTACGTACGTAAACTGATGTGCGAAGCAAGGCAGTAGCCTTTGGACTTCGATAGCGCACGCTATCAAGGAAGGATAGTGAACGTTAGGGCTGTAGCGCACGCTAAATACAAGGTTTAGCGCACGCTAGTAATGTGCAGTAAAAAAAGAGACATACGGGTGTTAAGATGCATTTCGACCATTTTCTTCCCTTCACTCGATAGAGAGAGCCTTGGGAGGATACTAGAAGTTCCTAAACACTGAGAGATGATACTCTTTAACAAGATTAAGATGGAGAGCATGGATTAAAGCCTTGTTCTTGAAGTTATTGATGATTCTTGGAATGGAGTTCAATTGTTCTTCTTCTTGGTTCGTCTAGACAAGGTAATTCTCGTATCCCTTTGATAGTGGTTCATTTTTAAAGGATGATTACTTGTGAGGGAGCATGTTGGATTATCATGTGATGATGTTATATGAGATTTATTGGAATTGTGATAAGAGATTTCAGATGTTAATTAAGAGTATTCTTGTTGTAAGGATTATGATTCGTTTAACCCGATGTAAGATGGATTTCTGAATCATGGTAATTATAGTGGATGATTTAGATGAGATGAATCATGATATGAGGTTGAATTCCGGATTGAGTATGTTATGATCCTTGTTACCGAGTTATGTTGATATTGTTGTTGATATATGGACATTGATATGATTCTTGTGGTATGAATGGTGTTGTTTATCTTCAAGAGATATGTTGGTTAATATCTCCCTTCATTTCGGATTTTGATGTTGTTGTTGATGTTTTTCTTCGTATGATGATGATTATGGTGGTGTTGTTGTGATTCTTGAGGTTATGTGAATTGTATATTGGAGAATATGATGATATATGTCTTCAATTATGTTGTTTGTTATGAACATGATTATGGAATCATGGTGTTCTTGGTATATATCACATCAAAGAGGAATATGTGATAGGATCTATAATGGTTTTGATTATAAATATGGATAAGATAATTAAACTAACATTATGTTGATTTTAGTGATTGAGTTCATATGTTCTTGATAAGATATGGATCATGCTGATGGGATTGAATTTGGAAAGGTTGTGATTGATCTTGGAATAAGATTTCCTTTACATTCGTATTCGTAGTCGCAAGGTGTTAGTCGGTACTTTGAATGCATGCAACTGCATGTCATTAGCCCACGCTAGCTTACTGGCTACGCACGCTAATTGGTGACTATTAGCGCACGCTACGTTATGTGATTAGCATACGCCAAGTCAACAGACAGCGCATGTAAATCACATTGTGGTTATGGATTCGTGACTGATTTATGTGGATTGTTCAGACTGTGTTTAATCGAGACATTGTGGAACTGTTGGGTTTGTTGATCGGTTATATTGATTGTTAATTATGATTGTCGACTTGCGGTTTGTATTGTGGATATGAGTTCATAATTGTTTGAGTTATATGGTTCGGTTTTGTATATGATCGAGGTACTATGGAGCCATTGAGTTTGATTGGTTGGCTATATCGGTTGTTGATTATTATAGAATGCGTGTTAATCGATTATTGCAATAGGTTGTGATAATTGATCGTTGATTATGATCGTTGTGTTGCGGTTGAGGTTGAAGAGTTCAGAGATTTGCTTTTGGTCGGGGCTGAGGAGCTCGTAGACAAAGGCAATGGAATTGGTAACGACTTTGTTGTATCGGTATCGAGGCAAGTTATACTTGTTCAATTTATAATATTTAATGAATGATTTCGCTTTCATTTCATTTATAATTCATATAGCAATGATATTATAAATGTAGACTGTCGGGATGATGGTTCGTACATTGTGCTCTGGTTTGGATTTAAATTATAATGTATATGATATAATTGTGTTTGATGAAGACAGAGATGTGAGTTATCTTTGGTCTGTGACATGGAATGTCGTATATCGAGGATAGTTTATCGTGTCGACATTGATGTCGGGATGGTGGTTTATTGATAGTAATGGACCGTACCTTATTCGAGATTATTTGTATAACTGTATTCGTTCAGGGATGTTTGTTCGTGGAAAGGATATTGTCTTCGTTATTGAGGTAATTTAAGTATCGTTCAGTTATGAGGATAATGATTCTGATGAATTGTTGTAAATGTTGCATGTTGATGTTTCGTATAGTGGGATTTATATTGATTGTTTCGTTGAGGGATGTTGATCCCAGGACTGTTGTGTTGAGATCGTCGACCGTGTTGATTATTCTTTGGGGATTGTGATCCTAGGATGGTTGTTTTGGATATTGTCGGTCGTGTCGATCTTTCATTATCCGGGTGTCATTGTTCACTTCGGTGAGTCTTTTGATCCTTATTGGATATATGATTTTTTGAGTTTCGTTGTCATGTTGCATCGTGATATATCCGGAGTCATGTCTACATGCCGATTGGTTATGTGTAGAATTTTCAGGGCGGGCACGTATATTCATGTGATGGGTTCATGACATCACATTGAGCTGTGCATACGAGACGTACTCCGTGAGACTGATTAGGTACAAGACCACACGTGTATTTGATCGATACCCGGGGTGGCTTGTGCACGGACACATTTCTGGATCGGGTGTACTGTGACGTCCATCTTTGAGCCATATGGATTGGTCGTTCATCCTCCATTTATGGTTGAGTATGTTCGACGGTTTGTGACTGGTTGTTCATACGCCCGAGGGGTATGTTCGACAGTTGGGGTTATTTCTTCGAGATCCATTATATTTAATCTTGTTTGGAGTTTACCATATTGAGGGTATTATCGGTCGTGGTTGATCCTTTGTTGATCATGTTGGAGTTTATCATGTCGCTGATATTCTCGGTTGATTTATTGGTTGATCATGATTATTGATTGTATGAGCATTTGGGTTGTACTTCGATGTTTCGGGGCTTGTTACTATTGTTTTGTGGTAGTTTGATCTACAGATATGTTGTGTGTTATTGGTTTTTTATCCAGATTGAGATTTGACAGTGCAAATCCGACGGACGGGATTTGGCACATATGGTTCATTCCACACTTGTGAGTTATGATGATGTTTTGAGGATTCTTGGTATTGGTTGAATACAGTACAGATGGTTGTAGTTGAGTTCATTTCGTCATTTGAGAATGCGAAATGTGGATTATGTTAAGGATTGATTTGGTATGGATTGCTATGGGTTGGTAAGGTTATGACGGTAAGACTACATTGGTAGTATTCTTACTTTGTTATTACATTGGTATGTAATTATTTATGATGATGCGATTGTTATCATTGTTGAGTATTGTGGCTGACCCCGTCGTGGGCTTTATTCTTTTTAGGTACTCGGAGATCGAGCTAGTAGCGGTCGTGGAGAGGTGAGTTTCCCGGATGATACTAGCTATGGTTTGTGTGGAGAATCGAGTATTCTTTTCTGGTTGTTTTATTCCGCCGCAAATGTATATTTTGAACCGTGTTTATATCTGCTGCGTGTGTATTTCAAAATAGCTTTCCGGTATTTTTACTAACTCGTGTATAACTTTCAAAATGGCCCTTTTTGGGCATCTCGTAACTTGGGTTATTTCGTTAAACCCTTTTTCCCTAAACTATTTTATCGGTACGTATAAGTGGTGGCTTAACGTACATTTTGAAACTGTTGAATTTTGGCATTTTTGGCCTTTTGTTTTCAAATGTAATTTAATGACGGTATTTGGAAAATAAATTTTTGGAGACTATTTGAGTATTTGCAAAATAATACCGTCTTGGCCTCTTTGGCGTGTTTGAAACGTTTGCGAAAATATTTTTTAGCCTGGTGGATTCCGGCGTGGGACCCACGGCGCTGTAATATCCCGGATGGTTTTGGGAGTGTTACATGAGAAACAATAGAAGAAAACTTAAAAAGTTAACTCAGTCTCAAATAGTCATTTTTTTTAAGATTTGAATGTTGGGATTCGGTGCCTAAAACGAAGGCCCAGTGAAAGCGGTAAAACGAAAATTAATTCGATCTGAATCCCTACGAGGATCGATCGAGCTACGTATATACGAATATATAAACGAAAAACAAGAGTTATAAGAAACTCACCCTTGAAGTCCGTTGATTAAATGGTAACCTTCTCTTGAGCTATTCCCCAAGCTTTGATTGATCCCTACGAATCCAATCCGCTCCAAGCTCTTGAACGATCCAACGCCGAAATCACCGCGTCTCTACTTGCCACGCGCCGAAAAACGACCGGAATGACAACACTCGATTAACCTCTAAGGTTACGGCTAGAATCAAGTGATGAAGCCTTTTATTATTGCACTCTAAGTGTATAATATTTATCTCTCAATGTATCTTGAATTTTCTCCAAGAAAACTCAAGAACAAGATGAACAACAAGATGAAGACAATTTGAGAAAACTTTTTCTCTCTTTCTATTCAAACTTTGAACCGTATGAATGCACTAGCTAAGGAAAGTGAGCAAGTCTTCATTATATTCTTCCATCATAATCTCCTCAAATCCCCTTTACCATATAATAAGAGATATTCTATCTCTAAAGGTCATGAGTCATCCATTATTAAAATGGAGACAAAGACCAAGAGGAGTAGGTGAAAGGGGGCGGCCAATCTAGAAGGAGTCGGACGAGTTTGGTTCGTTTCGGACACCCGAGAGTCCAAACAGATAAAGTCCAATTCCGTTCCGATGTATTTATATCAATTAATTAATCATATCAAATACATAGTAACATAATTAATTTCTCCAAGAAATAATTATATTCATGAATTAAATTAATCACCCAGTAATTTATTTAATTCATTAGGCCGTAAATCAATTTATCCAATAAATCAATTTAGACATCTAATGTCCCAATAAATTAGATATCCAATATCTAATATTCATAATGAGAGAATAAGCTCGATATATTCATTCCGTTGTCAATCCTATTGCGCGACTCGGTAGGTCCGTCTCAGTCAGCAATGGGAGGAACCAAAGAGTAGTAGCACCACCTAGCCAGCCTGGCGGCCTATACTGTACCCCAACTGAGAACGAATGATTGGGATCATTCAAGAACCATTCTGTCGTGAATACCAGTAAACGTATAAACCCTTCTTTCACATGTCCCGATCAAGTTATATGGTCACGGTCAGTCAAACCCTATCTGTACTTGACGCTATGCATGCGTTAATGCAAATCGAGATCATCGAGCTCTCGTGTATCCAATACAACTAGCTCCAATGCTTTGGCCAAAGACTTATGATCTCATCTGCCAATAACCGCATAGGACATATAACCCGCTCACTAACGGGAGAAAGAATTCTATCTTGGTATTCAGTAGAACCTGCTACTTGCCCGTCAAGATGCACGTCGAGGTTGACCCCCACCTTCCGGTTTACAGGGTCGAACTACTCTAATGAAAATCTTGCTGTCACAAGCACATCCCTACTAAATCCTCAAGTTGAAGGTTCACGAATACCTATCACAACCTTTAGATTCTGTCATTGACTGTCCCGGAGTGAAATCCATGTGACGAATCGAGGGTGAGTCGGTTCGAGTATACTAATCCGATTAGCATACCTATAACGTGTGCTCCCACTAACCATCACTACTATGAAAACAGGATACGATATCGGTTTTTTTAGTTGTTTCACATCGGTTATAAAACCGATGTCGTATCTACCGATTTCGTTTTTTCACATCGGTTTATAACCGATGTGAATTTACATCGGTTTTAACCGATGTGAAAAATTCTAATTCACATCGGTTTTCTAAAAAATCACATCGGTTTTCAACCGATGTGAATAACTCTTATTCACATCGGTTTCCTATTCACATCAGTTGAAAACCGATGTTGGTCCACATCGGTTAAAAACCGATGTGAAATTTCTTATTCACATCGTTTGCCTAACCGATGTTGTTGCAGTTATTCACATCGGTTTCTAATTGAACCGATGTAAATGGTTCCCAGAATTTAACATCGTTTTCTAATTGAACCAATGTGATTTTGTTTTATTTTTTCATCCAGGCAGCCAGCCCAGTCAATTCCTGTATAAAAAATTGGCCCAACCTACACCAACAATTTTTTCTGATCACAAACACTTCAAACAACATCTCAAACGAAAACCAACCAAACATAATTTTTAAGCAACAAATGTATTCTCAACTATGAAGCAAAGAATTTTGTAACTATCTCAACTGTTTACAACAAGCATTATCAACTAACTACAAAATAAAAATACACATCCTTATAAAAGTCCCGAAAACTTTTAACTTCATGAACTTACCGATTCGAGAATAACAAGAATCAACCGTTTGTATGTCATAGAAAAAATCTAAACAAATTTGGTAAGAAAATATTTCGCCCATTGCGTTCAAATTTCTTTAATGCTCTCTTCAGGAAGCGCTTGAGTATCACTAAATATCTGTCATATAATTTATGAAAATACTTTTCAGTACAAAAACAAAAAAAAAATATATGATTAGTTTGACTTGATAAAATTACCTCCATCCAATTTTCTGCAATACCAGCCTGAACTATGGTCCGCATCCAGTTCATGACATAATATCCACACTCCCAACCACCATTTTGTTTGTTACACTAAAAAAGAAATATTAAAAATTGCAATCGGTAAAAGAATATTTGTCAAGCAAGATAAAATCACACAAAATTATACGTAAGTTTTGGGATTGAAATTTTACTTACTTTGGGATAAATCCATTGAATGACCTGCTTGGATTTACTCGTGTGTGCACCATCCAACACTCTCAATGAGGTCACAATACTAGAAGTAAGGAAAACATAATTGTGTTATGAATAGTACAAGAAGTCACAGGATTATAAGACAGTCAACTAAATCAAGGTCTGCTAAATCACTGAAATGGATAGATTCAAATGAATAAGAAGCACAAAAGTTGCTAAAAATCTAGTTGTTACCTCTGTTTTGATCAGCACATTTTTTGTTTTTCACTCAGCTGAGTATTATCAACATTTTGAGGATTTGTATGTTTCTTGTTACTTATAAGATATATGCATTCATCGAAACATTATTCACCAAAAGTTATTCTTAAACTACAAATGCTCAGCTGCTCCCTTCATAAACCACCAAAAACAAGATGTAAATTTGAGACACAATTCAATAAGGCCGGCCACTGGAAAAAACTACTATGTAGCTAACTGAATTTTAACAACAACAATACCAATTTCCAATAATCAAATATCCAATTCTTTCGGACAAGAGCACAACCAAATGTGAACATATGAACCAGAAATCCAATCAGCCACTTCAATGTTGTCGGTTGAATTTTATAACCAGAAATCCACATCAAACAAACAAATCAAACCTAGTAATACTAATAGTAAGATGGAAGTGTAAACTCTGTTGAAACACTAGTATTTAATTCAACCAAACTCATCTTAACAAAAAAACTGAATAGAAATCACCAAAAGCATCAACTAAAATCAAGTTCTGCAGGTACTATAATTCTGATCTCCTACATGACCATAAATATTTTACACAGAAGAAAAACATATCCGAATAGAAAAACATAATCCAACCAAAGTAAAATGTATAAATTATTCTATATTTATTCATTTCACTTCTTTAGAAGCTTACCTCTGCACTATGAATTTGATATCCTGATCGGGCTTACGATGTAATGAACAAAACCACATGGTAGTCCCTTGCTTAGGTAAAATTACCAAGAGTTGCCAATGTCGCCTGCATTTTGAAAAGAAACAAGCTAATTTTGATAAACAAGTTATAAAATTTCTTATTTAACCAAAAGTGTTGCATTGTTCAAAATCTGACGCTAATCAATAGTCGTTGTACTTACTCGTGGTGATAAGCTCCTAGAAAAATCTATTTTTTTGAATCCTGGATATGTCGTAGAATGTACGATGTGGCTTCAGACTTCTTATTACCCATATTTTGTATGGACTGAGGCTCAAGGAATCCATACAAATTATCATTCATCGTGTCTACGATTAATGATTTTAGGTACCTAATATCCAATAAAAAGAAGTTTAACTTTTGATAACTATAAATTAAATGCAGATTATTATCGAGTTGTATAACCGATTCACGTATAAAATCACAATTTGTTCACTGACTTTAGCAAAAGTGTTTAATGTATGTAATAATCATCAACAACATTGAATCTCAATTAACACTATCATCATGATAAAGCTACGTTTCACACAAAAACGATTTAACAAAATCTCAGACATAACACAAACATAAACTCATATTATTAAAAATTAGTTATAAAATTTACTTACGTGATCCAGAGTTGCATAACTGAGATGCTAAGCCAATCATTCCCCTAAAAGATTTCTAAAACATCGGTGTGGCATACGTACAATGGCACATCAGTATCAACTAGGCCAAAGAAATCACCCAACGGCACCCGCAAAGGATTATTATAAAGGGATGGGGAAATTTTAAGCAATTCCAAAATTGGATCTCGTACGGATTCTGAATCATCAACCGGTCGAACTCGTTTCTTTTTTGGTTGCGCAATATCCTTAAAAAATATGAAATAATATAAAAGTAAGGACATTGGATATAAAACAATAGAACTCTTTAAATGGGATGAGAAGTGTTTTCGAAACATGAACTGAAGAGTACAATTTAAGCTTAATTGTTGCTTATGTTTTGCTTCTTTCCTCTCTTATTTTTCTTTTTTTTGGTGTGTGTGTGTGTGGCTATTTGTAGGCAATTACAATGCATATGGTGAGTTATTCAGGAATGGCCGATTTGCATATGTGATTTTCTCAAGAATCTGCATGCAAAAAAAAAATGGATAATTACGAAAACTACCCCCAAGGTCTAGCCTAATCCCGAAAAAAATCCAGTCATTTTTTGTTTCACAATTAAAATACCCCTTATATCCGACTATTATTAGTTATTCTATTTCTATTTAATAAAATGAATACTTTTTCTAATAAAGACAAAAGGAAGAAATACCTGTGCTAAAACAGATTTGATTAGACGCCTTGGCCATGCAATAAAACCACCTACGGCTTGCCCCACTAAACTTACCTCCGACGTGGGAACCGGGACTGGAGCATCAGGGTCTCAAACATCTTCAACCATCACTCTAGCTAAATCACCAGATAGAGGCACACCGTGTAAGGTTGGCCCGCCCTCAATAACTCTCCCAAGGGCCACCAGACGAGGACGATGCTCATCGATATACAACTCAACTCGATCGACCTTGTCCACGTTTTTCTCCTCCCCTGAGGGGTTTGTAGCGACAATACAACTCCCCTTTGTGCTGACACGTAGAGGAGGTATGTCATTATGTACAGGAGTATGTTAAGATTGATTCAATGATTCCAAAGCGGGGCCGAACTGCTTCATTAAGTTTTGTGTGACTTCATGTGTAATCTGTTGTGTTAGGCGCTCCAAAAATTCTGGACTTACTGATGATGTTGCTGACCCACGAGAATGACCTTCAAAGTACTCTCGAATGCCCACACCGAATCCAACACCACGAACACGACTCGGGTGCTCTGGTCGCCCAACTGCAGCTGATAATATATCCTTGCGACCCTCGTTAACAAAGGAACCCTGTGAGCACTGCTCCTCAAACTCATCCTACAACGAATAAAGATAGAGCATTTGAATAACTTGTAAAACAATCATATATTTAAATAAAAATTAATAACAACAAGTCAAACAGTGAAATGGTCTTTAAGCATTTAGAGCTTTCTAGTTATTACATGGTAAAACATGCCCACGATACAGAAAAAGTGAATTCTAAGTGAATTACCTGTTCATGTTTACAAGATCTCCTTCTGATTATGATTACATGTTCATGTTTTTCTGGTACCAGTTCTTGTTTTAATCCAGAGACGGCACTATAAGCATGTAAAACCGCAGATTGGTTATTCTTAATAGTTTAAAGATCGTTTGTCCCGAGTCAGATGAAGATACAAATTATGAGAAGTTGTTCCATAAAGCAGCTGGCATTGCCTGCTCTATTAGAGAAATCTGTGTAAAGTTGGTCCGTGACCTCCTACATCCTGTTTTACTAGTTTAACCCTGTTTTCCACCAGATTCTGACGATACTTTTACTTCATATGGCAGGAAGGTGGAGACAACAAGAAACTCAACGCTTTATTAGGCTTATATGTCTTGAAGATCATGGTGGTCAATTCTTTTGAAAGTGAAATTATAGTTTTGTATGTCTTAAGATTTTTAGCGAGACTTATTGCAACATCATTGTGATAGTAAGTTGTCCTTGATGTGCAGGCTCTTGTTTCGGTTGGAATCTCAAGTGACATATCAAGATGTTTTCCTCTGGCGCTAGAGTTGTCTGACTCTAAGTGAATACATTATTGTATTCTAAGTGAATTCTTATTGAAGTGTATGCATTCATTATGAAGTTGCGTATGGAGGCGAAAAATTCAACACTGAGCCATGATATTAATCGACGACAATATTATTGATAAAGTTAATAAAAATAATATCAATTCAAGGAAATCAACAACATGAAAATAAGGTAGTTCAGCTATATGTTTGTAGTCCAAAGTCGTGCGTGCAATAAGAAAGTGCAAACACTAAAATATTTCTCGTATTTTCCAACTTCTACCCCCAGAATCACTTTTTTTTAGTAAATTACAATAAACCCCAAAATCATTTTTTTTCACTCCAAATATACGAGTAAGGTCTAATAAATATGAGTCGTCCATGATGCGACATAATAGAGAAAAGTGCCAATGAAAATTCAGCGATATACTGGTTGATAAAAAGATGACACGTTTTCTGAAGCACACAAAAGAAGCAGGGATGTTGAGAAGTAGGGTGTGACCAGTTACCATACTTAAATCAGTGCATTTGCCGACATACTGTAATACCCGAATTTTCAGTATAAATTTTTCGCGTTATTTTATCTGAGATATACTGTATAGTTTGGTATCTATACAGTATGGATAAAATAAATTGAGAACCGAGACAGTTATACTGGTGTAATTATCGTTTTTGGTTGACAGATATATTCAGGATATGTTGTATGAGGTTGAACAGATTTGGATATCAGGTATACCGTATGAGAATATTTTTGGATTCAGTATGTGTATTCAGTATGCCGTATGTTTGTATTTTGTACGTCGAGACGTCGGACAGGAACAGTTGGATTTTTGGCTAAGTATAAAAGCCATTACGTACGTTAAGCCTTGGAGATTACGTACGTAAAATGTGTTAGCTTACGTACGTTATACAGTGTACATAACGTACGTAACAAGAGGAATCAGACTTGTGATCGGATAGTGGGGCCCGGTGTCGGCAGCTTTCGGCGCAGATGTGGACAGGTGAGTCAACGGACGGAGTTACGTACGTTATACAGGGTGTATTACGTACGTAATACGAGTATTATACTGTAGCAAGTCAACGTACGTATTACGTACGCAACGGATTAAGTGTTACGTACGTTACGGAGTAGCCGGTCGAGTCGTGGCCGAGATGACCTGGATGGCCGAGCATGGCCGGTCGTGACTCATTGGAATGGCCGAGCATGGTCGGCAGTGATTCGTGGGGGTGGCCGATCACGGTCGGCAGTGACTCGCTGGAGGCTAGGACTGGCCGATTACGTACGTAAGGCAGTGGCCGGTTACGGCCGTAAGGGCCGACGACGTAAGCCACCGTGCCGATACGCACGTAAGGGTTCCGGCAGATTTGGGCGATGGAGTGCCATGGCGATTACGACGTAAGGCGATGCCGATTACGCACGTAACGTACGGCGTGGTCCGCCTATTTAAAGGCCTGGACCGAGTCATCCGGGCATTTTCATGTTTTCTCTTCGTTTTTTGGCGATTTCTTCATCAAAGTGGATGGATTTGAGTAATATCATCATCTAACAACATTTTTGGAAGTTGGAATCATGGATTAACATCATCTTCCACCCGGATCGAAGGTAAGAACACCTAAACTTTTGGTTTTTGGATGTTCTTGAGATTTCTTGATGTCTTGGCCGATTTGATTCGTTTTAACTCAGATTATTGATGGAATCTTGTTGTATTCTTGAGATTATTCGTTGTTCTTGAAGTTTTGTGGATCGGATTCGAGTATTCCTTTGAATAATCGATTGAATTGGACTATGCCTTCAAAGTGTTCGATGAAATGTCTCAATGAGTAGAACTTGGAAAATTCTACACGTTTTCGTATGAATGGTGATGGAAATGATATTGTTGTGATGATTCTTGGTAATTATGGGAATTTTGTTAAAGGAAGATAATGAATTGGTGATCAAATGCCTTGATTATGTCGTTATGATTATGGAATCGTAGTATTCTCGATGTTCTTGGTGGTTTGTTGCGATTCATGATGTTATGAGAAGTATATATGTTTAAGGACATGATTATATACACCTTGAATTGTGAATAAGGATTGTTTAGATGTTAGGACACATCGGATTATGTCGTATTGGAGATTTTGAATATGATTTCGGAATTAGTTGTGTTCTTAAGGAACTCTTGGATTATATGAATTGTTGAACATGTTTAAGAAGTGTTGGTGTTTTGGATATGAATATGGAATATTCACATTTATAACTAAGTTATGTATTTGGTACAATATTCGTATAGGAATACGAATATGATTTCGAGTTTGATGAGAATTATTATTCATGTTTGAATTTGGAAATTCATACTTATTGAATAAGTGTTCAATTCGGATAATGGAATTATTTGAAACCTTTGGAATATGGTTATCTATGATGTTGAATTAATCGGATCTTCAGGATTTATGATGATAATCGATAATTGGATTTTATTATGATTATACAAGGAGGAAACTTGTAGTTGTTTTTAAGATTGAATTTGGAATCGGTAATGTTAGACCCTTGTTGGTTTAAATTGATTATTGATATGATCTTCGGATTGTGGAATCGTATTTTGGTTTTGAGTTCGTGTTTGATTGGTTTGGGTTGTTTGGATTTGTATTTAATCGGGATATTGTAGAACCGTTGTTGATCGGTTATTGATTGTTATTTGTGATCATCGAGTTACGGCTTGTATCGTGGATATGGGTTCGTATCGGTTGAGTTGGATTATTTGGTATTATGTATATGATCGAGGTTTCGTTGAACCGTTGAGTTTATTGGTTGAGTATGTCGGTTATTGATTTTTATCGAATGTGTGTTAATCGGTTATTGCAATAGGTTGTGATGTTTTGATCGTGGATTATGACCGTTGTGTTGCGGTTGAAGTCGAAGAGTTCGTAGATTGCTTTTGGTCGGGCTAAGGAGCTCGTAGACAAAGGCAATGGATTTTGCAACGGCTTCGTGGTATCGGTATCGAGGCAAGTTTATACTTGTTCGGTTTATAATATTTGATGAATGGTTTCGTTTTCATTTCATTTATAATTCGTATAGCAATGTTGTTAGAAATGTAAGTTGTCGGGATAATGGTTTGTATATCGTGCTCTGGTTGTAATAAATCATAAGGTATATGATTTAATTGTGTTCAAGGAAGACGTGATTTATTTTTGGTCAAGGATATAGAATATCGGATATCGAGGATAGTTATCGTGATGACATAAGTATCGGGATAAAAGGTTTTGGTATTGAATGGATGATACTTTATTTGAGATTATTTGTATAATGTGTATTCGTTCGTGGATGTTGTTCGTGGAAAGGATATTGTCGTCGGCTTCGAGGTAACTTATGTATTGTTCGGTTATGAGATAATTATTACGTTGAGTTGTTGTATATGTTATATGTTGAGGTTTTGGATATTGAGATTGGATGGTTGTTCGTTGAGGGATGTTGATCCCGTGACTATTGTTGGTATTAATGGTTGTGTTGATCGTCTCATTGGGGGATGTTGATGGATATGGTCCTCGGCTTTGAGGTAATCTAAGTATTTGTTCGACCATGTGGATAATTAGTATGTTGAGTTGTTGTATATGTTGAGGTATCGTATAATGAGTTTCGTATCGGTTATTCGTTGAGGGATGTTGATCCCAGGACTATTGTATTGAGATCGTAGAACGAGTTGGTCATTCATTTGGGATGATGATACCCGGAGTGATGTTTTGGATATTGATTAGTCGTGTCGACTTTTCATTGTCGATCTGTTGTTGTTCACTTCGGTGAGTCTTTTGATCCTTATTGGATATGTGTTTCTTTGTGTTTCGTTGTATTTTTGCATCGTGTCATATATGGAGTCATTTCTGCGTGCCGATTGGTTATTGTGTAGGATTTTTAGCCGGGCACATGATGGTTATGTGTTGATATTTCCACATTGAACCGTGCACACGAGACGTAGTTCGTGAGGCTAATTAGGTACAAGACCACACGTGTATGTGATCAATACTCGGGGTGGCTTGTGCACGGACACATTTCCGGATCGGGCGTACTATGATTTCCATCTTTGAGCCATATTGTTTGGTCGTTCATCCTCCATTTATGGTTGGGTATGTTCGACGGTTTGTGGATCGGTTGTTCATACGCCCGAGGGGTATGTTCGACAGTCGGAGTTATTTTTTGAGATCCATTATTGTTGATCATTTGGAGTTTACCTTGTTGATGGTATTCTCGGTTATTGTTGGTCTTTTGTTGATCATTTGGAGTTTACCTTGTTGATAGTATTCTCGATTATTGTTGATCCTTTGTTGATCGTGTCGGAGTTATCATGTTGATGGTATTCTCAGTTATCGTGATCCTTCGTTGGTCATATTGGAGCTATAATGTCGACGATATTCTCGATGATGTATTGGTTGATCATTGTTATTGATCGTATGAGCATTCGGATTGTATGTCGTTGCTTCGGGATTTGTATTCATTGTTTTGTGGTAGTTGATCTACGATATGTGGTATGTTATTGGTTTATCCAGGTTGAGATTTGATGGTGCAAATCCGACGGACAGGATTTGGCACGAGCAGTTGGATTATTCCCACATTTATGAGTTATGATGATGTTTTGAGGATTGTTGGTATTTTTGGAATACTGTACGGTTGGTTGTGGTTGAGTTCATTTCGTCATTTGAGAATGCGAAATGTGGATTATGGTAAGGATTGGATTGTTGTGGATTGGTAAGGTTATGTCGGTAAGATTACTTTGGTAGTATTCTTACTATATTTTTACATTGGTATGTAATTATTTATGATGATGTGATCGATATCATTATTGAGTATTGTGGTGACCGTCGTGGGCTTTATTTTTAGGTACTTGGAGATCGAGCTAGTAGCGGTCGTGAAGGGATGAGCTTCCGATGTGATCTTGGCGGTGGCATATTTTGGAGTATCGAGTATTTCTTTTCTGGTTATTCATTTCCGCTGCAAATGTGTATTTTGAACTGCATTTATCCGCTGCGTGTGTATATTTCAAAATAGCTCTTTGGTATTTTTGCCAACTCGTGTGTGTATTTTAAAATGGCCTTTTGGGCATTTTACGAACTTGGGTTATTTCGTTAAAGTCTTTTCCTAAACTATTTTATCAGACGCTTTAAGCGGCATCTTCTCGTACTTTTTGATCTATCGAGATTTGGCACTTCGCCTTGTATTTTCAAATGGTATTTTATGACGGTATTTCAAAATTATGTTTTTGAAAATATTTGAGTATTTGCAAAATATTACCGTCATCGGCCTTTTGGTGTTTTCGAATTGGTTTTGTAAACGGTTTTTAGCACAGGTGGGTTCCGGCGGACCCACTGTAATATCCGGAATGGTTTTGGGGGCGTTACGAAGATGGTATCGAGCTTGGGTTTTATGAAACCCGGGCGTGTGTGTTATGTGGCTCTACCAGTGCAGAGTAGCGTGATTTTTGAAAATGAGTTTTCTGACTTTTGAGTCGAATCGATTTTTGGAGTTTCCAAAATTTTCGAGATTCTTTTCAAACTGCTATTTGTGATATTGGTGTGCGTTGGTTGTGTTGAGACTTCGTGTGGGAGTCGTGTGCTAGTATCACGGGAGATCATCGGCTTCACGCACCTGTAAGTACATTGGTTTGGTTATTTCGCTTGTGGCGACGCTTGATTGTTTTTGTGATGAGTTGGAAAATTTTGGACTTATCTGTTGTTGGCGACAGGTTGCAAGTTTCGAGGACGAAACTTATTTTAAGGGTAGTATGTAATACCCGAATTTTGATATAAATTTTTCGCGTTATTTTATTCGAGATATACTGTATAGTTTGGTATCTATACGGTATGGATAAAATAAATTGAGAACCGAGACAGCTTATACCGGTGTAATTATCGCTTTTGGTTGTGGATATATTCGGGATATGTTGTATGAGGTTGAGCAGATTTGGATATCGTATACCGTATGAGAATATTTTTGATTCGGTATGTGTATTCGTATGCCGTATGTTTGTATTTTGTACGTCGAGACGTCGGACAGAAACGATTGGATTTTGGCTAAGTATAAAAGCCATTACGTACGTTAAGCCTTGGAGATTACGTACGTAAAATGTGTTAGCTTACGTACGTTATACAGTGTACATAACGTACGTAACAAGAGGAATCAGACTTGTGATCGGATAGTGGGGCCCGGTGTCGGCAGCTTTCGGCGCAGATGTGGACAGGTGAGTCAACGGACGGAGTTACGTACGTTATACAGGGTGTATTACGTACGTAATACGAGTATTATACTGTAGCAAGTCAACGTACGTATTACGTACGCAACGGATTAAGTGTTACGTACGTTACGGAGTAGCCGGTCGAGTCGTGGCCGAGATGACCTGGATGGCCGAGCATGGCCGGTCGTGACTCATTGGAATGGTCGAGCATGGTCGGCAGTGATTCGTGGGGGTGGCCGATCACGGTCGGCAGTGACTTCGGAGGCTGGATGGCCGATTACGTACGTAAGCGTGGCGATTCACGGCCGTAAGGGCCGATTACGACGTAAGCCACCGATACGCACGTAAGGGTTCGCAGATTTGGGCGATGGCGAGCCATGGCGATTACGTACGTAAGGCGATGGCGATTCACGTAACGTCTTGGTCCGCCTATTTAAAGGCCAGGACCGAGTCATCCGGCATTTTCATGTTTTCTCTTCGTTTTTGGCGATTTCTTCATCAAAGTGGATGGATTTGAGTAATATCATCATCTAACAACATTTTTGGAAGTTGGAATCATGGATTAACATCATCTTCCACCGGATCGAAGGTAAGAACACCTAAACTTTTGGTTTTGGATGTTCTTGAGATTTCTTGATGTCTTGGCCGATTTGATTCGTTTTAACTCAGATTATTGATGGAATCTTGTTGTATTCTTGAGATTATTCGTTGTTCTTGAAGTTTTGTGGATCGGATTCGAGTATTCCTTTGAATAATCGATTGAATTGGACTATGCCTTCAAAGTGTTCGATGAAATGTCTCAATGAGTAGAACTTGGAAAATTCTACACGTTTTCGTATGAATGGTGATGGAAATGATATTGTTGTGATGATTCTTGGTAATTATGGGAATTTTGTTAAAGGAAGATAATGAATTGGTGATCAAATGCCTTGATTATGTCGTTATGATTATGGAATCGTAGTATTCTCGATGTTCTTGGTGGTTTGTTGCGATTCATGATGTTATGAGAAGTATATATGTTTAAGGACATGATTATATACACCTTGAATTGTGAATAAGGATTGTTTAGATGTTAGGACACATCGGATTATGTCGTATTGGAGATTTTGAATATGATTTCGGAATTAGTTGTGTTCTTAAGGAACTCTTGGATTATATGAATTGTTGAACATGTTTAAGAAGTGTTGGTGTTTTGGATATGAATATGGAATATTCACATTTATAACTAAGTTATGTATTTGGTACAATATTCGTATAGGAATACGAATATGATTTCGAGTTTGATGAGAATTATTATTCATGTTTGAATTTGGAAATTCATACTTATTGAATAAGTGTTCAATTCGGATAATGGAATTATTTGAAACCTTTGGAATATGGTTATCTATGATGTTGAATTAATCGGATCGTCCGGATTGATGATGATAATCGATAATTGGATTTTATTATGATTATACAAGGAGGAAACTTGTAGTTGTTTTTAAGATTGAATTTGGAATCGGTAATGTTAGACCCTTGTTGGTTTAAATTGATTATTGATATGATCTTCGGATTGTGGAATCGTATTTTGGTTTTGAGTTCGTGTTTGATTGGTTTGGGTTGTTTGGATTTGTATTTAATCGGGATATTGTAGAACCGTTGTTGATCGGTTATTGATTGTTATTTGTGATCATCGAGTTACGGCTTGTATCGTGGATATGGGTTCGTATCGGTTGAGTTGGATTATTTGGTATTATGTATATGATCGAGGTTTCGTTGAACCGTTGAGTTTATTGGTTGAGTATGTCGGTTATTGATTTTTATCGAATGTGTGTTAATCGGTTATTGCAATAGGTTGTGATGTTTTGATCGTGGATTATGACCGTTGTGTTGCGGTTGAAGTCGAAGAGTTCGTAGATTGCTTTTGGTCGGGGCTAAGGAGCTCGTAGACAAAGGCAATGGATTTTGGTAACGGCTTCGTGGTATCGGTATCGAGGCAAGTTTATACTTGTTCGATTTATAATATTTGATGAATGGTTTCGTTTTCATTTCATTTATAATTCGTATAGCAATGTTGTTAGAAATGTAAGTTGTCGGGATAATGGTTTGTATATCGTGCTCTGGTTGTAATAAATCATAAGGTATATGATTTAATTGTGTTCAAGGAAGACGTGATTTATTTTTGGTCAAGGATATAGAATATCGGATATCGAGGATAGTTATCGTGATGACATAAGTATCGGGATAAAAGGTTTTTGGTATTGAATGGATGATACTTTATTTGAGATTATTTGTATAACTGTGTATTCGTTCAGGGATGTTGTTCGTGGAAAGGATATTGTCGTCGGCTTCGAGGTAACTTATGTATTGTTCAGTTATGAGATAATTATTACGTTGAGTTGTTGTATATGTTATATGTTGAGGTTTTGGATATTGAGATTCGGACTGGTTGTTCGTTGAGGGATGTTGATCCCAGGACTATTGTTGGTATTAATGGTTGTGTTGATCGTCTCATTGGGGGATGTTGATGGATATGGTCCTCGGCTTTGAGGTAATCTAAGTATTTGTTCAGTCATGTGGATAATTAGTATGTTGAGTTGTTGTATATGTTGAGGTTTCGTATAATGAGTTTCGTATCGGTTATTCGTTGAGGGATGTTGATCCCGGACTATTGTATTGAGATCGTAGATCGTGTTGGTCATTCATTTGGGATGATGATCCCGGGATTGATGTTTTGGATATTGATTAGTCGTGTCGACTTTTCATTGTCGATCTGTTGTTGTTCACTTGGTGAGTCTTTTGATCCTTATTGGATATGTGTTTCTTTGAGTTTCGTTGTCATGTTGCATCGTGACATATCCGAGTCATATCTGCGTGCCGATTGGTTATTGTGTAGGATTTTTAGCCGGGCACATGATGGTTATGTGTTGATATTTCCACATTGAACCGTGCACACGAGACGTAGTTCGTGAGGCTAATTAGGTACAAGACCACACGTGTATGTGATCAATACCCGGGGTGGCTTGTGCACGGACACATTTCCGGATCGGGCGTACTATGATTTCCATCTTTGAGCCATATTGTTTGGTCGTTCATCCTCCATTTATGGTTGGGTATGTTCGACGGTTTGTGACTGGTTGTTCATACGCCCGAGGGGTATGTTCGACAGTCGGAGTTATTTCTTGAGATCCATTATTGTTGATCATTTGGAGTTTACCTTGTTGATGGTATTCTCGGTTATTGTTGGTCTTTTGTTGATCATTTGGAGTTTACCTTGTTGATAGTATTCTCGATTATTGTTGATCCTTTGTTGATCGTGTCGGAGTTATCATGTTGATGGTATTCTCAGTTATCGTGATCCTTCGTTGGTCATATTGGAGCTATAATGTCGACGATATTCTCAGTGATGTATTGGTTGATCATTGTTATTGATCGTATGAGCATTCGGACTGTATGTCGTTGCTTCGGGATTTGTATTCATTGTTTTGTGGTAGTTGATCTACAGATATGTGGTATGTTATTGGTTTATCCAGGTTGAGATTTGATGGTGCAAATCCGACGGACAGGATTTGGCACGAACAGATTGGATTATTCCCACATTTATGAGTTATGATGATGTTTTGAGGATTGTTGGTATTTTTGGAATACAGTACAGTTGGTTGTGGTTGAGTTCATTTCGTCATTTGAGAATGCGAAATGTGGATTATGGTAAGGATTGGATTGTTGTGGATTGGTAAGGTTATGTCGGTAAGATTACTTTGGTAGTATTCTTACTATATTTTTACATTGGTATGTAATTATTTATGATGATGTGATCGATATCA
This sequence comes from Orobanche coerulescens, assembly GCA_033398695.1. Lineage (NCBI taxonomy): Eukaryota > Viridiplantae > Streptophyta > Magnoliopsida > Lamiales > Orobanchaceae > Orobanche > Orobanche coerulescens. The sequence continues at coordinate 14,326,657 of CM065814.1, forward strand.
TTATTGAGTATTGTGGCTGACCCCGTCGTGGGCTTTATTTTTAGGTACTTGGAGATCGAGCTAGTAGCGGTCGTGAAGGGATGAGCTTCCCGATGTGATACTGGCGGTGGCATATTTTGGAGTATCGAGTATTTCTTTTCTGGTTATTCATTTCCGCTGCAAATGTGTATTTTGAACTGCATTTATCCGCTGCGTGTGTATATTTCAAAATAGCTCTTTGGTATTTTTACCAACTCATGTGTGTATTTTAAAATGGCCTTTTGGGCATTTTACGAACTTGGGTTATTTCGTTAAAGTCTTTTCCTAAACTATTTTATCGGTACGTTTAAGCGGCATCTTAACGTACATTTTGAACTATCGAGATTTGGCACTTCGCCTTGTATTTTCAAATGGTATTTTATGACGGTATTTCAAAATTATGTTTTTGAAAATATTTGAGTATTTGCAAAATATTACCGTCATCGGCCTTTTGGTGTTTTCGAATTGGTTTTGTAAACGGTTTTTAGCACAGTGGGTTCCTAGCAGGACCCACTGTAATATCCCGGAATGGTTTTGGGGGCGTTACACATACCTGGCTGCTTTTACGGTTGGTATAGATTTGCATACAAAAACTAAAACTTAGACTTCTTAGAAATGGTAAAACGGCAAAAATGTTCCTTTATGTTTGCCTCCTATTACATGCAGTCCAATGTTTGTTTTCCGTGACAAATTTAGTCATAAGTTTCAAATTTGTGACAAATCGGCACAAATTTGAAACTTTTGACTAAATTTGCCACCGAAAACAAACTTTGAACTGCATGTGACAGCTGGAGGCAAACATAAAGGACCATTTTTGCCGTTTTCCCTCTTAGAGATACATAATACAACACTAAAATAGTTCATCTTATTTAGAACATCTAAAACAAAAAAGGCAGACATGAAATATTCACAAAGCTAAAATGGATGAATTCTATAAATACCAAATAAAAATTATAAACTGATTAGAAAATTTTCAGCCTTTTTATCTAAAATGGGCAGCAGAACCTTGCATTAAAAAGTTTTAGTTTTAGGATTCATTTTTCATCAACTCTCCAGAAAGAATCATATTCTCCAGAAAGTTTTAGAATCATTTTAGTCGTTATTTTGCTAAACATGGTTCATTTCTACCTGTCATCATATTCTCGTATAGTCGTATCACATGTCTTTTTTTGTAATTATTGATCTTAGGGGTACTATTTGTAATTATCCCAAATATGTATTTGCAATAAAAAATAAAGGACCATGCTGAGGGCAGTAAAAAACCGAGTGATCAAAGTGGAATGGAACGTAATAGGTTCTAGGTAGCATAATGTGCAGCAGCAGCAGAATGTGCAAGGGCCAGGTTCTAGGTACTACTATTTCCCTTATAGATTTGAAAAATTACAAATGGTATACCCCTGAGGTTCAATATTTACCAAAAAAAATACCCTGTTATCTTTCAAAAATTGTTTTTAAACTTACAGCAGTGCACCCTTGACATGGGTTGATTTGTAATTTTAAAAGATAAGTGGGCTCTTTTGTAATTAGGCTAAACCTCATCAGGGGTAGTTTTGTGATTATTATACTTCTGTGGTTACTGTTGTAAAGGGTGCACTGTGGCAACAATACCACTGTGGCAGCAATACCACAATTGTGGCAGCAATACCCTGTGGAAGCAATACAAATGGCCGACTTATTACAATAATATGCAGCGGAGTAGAATGTTGTAAAGATTGTAGCAAAATTTCATATCATGTATATGTATCCCGTATTCTAATTCAGTAGAAGATCTGGAGATTGTGTGTACCTTCCTACATTTCCAATATTACAAGGATGAACCTAAAATAATACACTAGCCACTATAAGAGATGTCATGGTTTCTTTGCATCCTCCCAACCCAAGTCAAACTCACTTTGTTAAAGAAAAATTTGAGGCAATATTTGATTTGAGGCAAAAGATCAAAGTTATTATTCTCAACCAAGCATAATTCTCTGAGGCAAATACAAAACAAAATTAATAACTTACAATTCTCTTAGCGATCTCGCGTGCTGCATCAGATGTCATCTCACCCGATTTCTTAATTCGACCCAACTTATATTTTTGGTGGCGTGTCGGAGGAGATGGGGGATCAACAATTGTATTAGCGCCAGATTGTTTGGCTTCCTCTTGTCGTTGCTTTAGTTTACTTTCCATGATCTTCTCTTCAAGCCAATCATAACCTCCACGAGACATCGTATGGGGAGCCGTGTTCAGTTTTTGGATGTCCTGTGCTTTTTTCCTTTTTACCTGTGATTATGAAGAGAAACACTAACACAAGAATAACAATACACAAGCATTGCAAGAGACAAGAAACTCGATTTACCTCCCAAGAAGGATCTAGTCTAATCTTTTTGAATTCGTCCCAATCAGTCTCCGAGATATTGTATTTTTCACAAGGAGACATGTCCTTGTATGCACCATATACCCAATCACGTGTTAATTCTGATTTAAACCGTCTCCACTTTAAGCCCACTGATTGCAATATCTTATCTTTCAATTGTTCGTTATTGCTAATATCAAAGTTGTACTAACAATAACAATGAAAATTGAAGAATTATGCAATAATAATAATATGGTAAAATATCTTAAAATGGCAAAACATGCAAGTTAAGTGGATAAAGTTTTACTGAACATACCAAAACATCCTACCAAATCATATTCTTATCCGATTCTGCCAAATTGAAGAATTATGCAATAATAATAATATGGTAAAATATCTTAAAATAGAAACATTATCTCGAGCAAGTTTTCCCAAATACGTGCTTAACTTCACTTTATGAGCTCTTTTAGTTTTTCCTGTGACCTTATCGAGGTCAAGCGGTAATTTTTTTCCATCCACTCGTGTTTTTGTCATATCTCTACATCGTGTCGATTGTCTAGTTTTCCTCGATATAGTCTCTGCTGGAGAAGTAGAACGAGATCTTGGTGGAGTAGACATGTGTCTGTTTAGTAATAAGTTAATAAGAAGATCATAAGCAATGAAATAAAAGAAATTCATTTTTAAGCTATAGAAATGTCATCTTCAAATATAAAACAAATAGCAGGATGTGTGGAAATATATTTATTTCTAAAATATTTCCTCTACGGAAGCAAGAGGAAATCCGAACCAGAGAGTTTTATATTAAGTACAGAACTTTCTATTTCATGAGATGATCACTACTAGTCCAACAAAGCCAAAAATATCACAATCATTTGATAACAACTATTTGCTGTTTGAAAAAGAAAAGGAAGTAAAGGAATTGATACCGGCTATTCTTATCCATGCCACGGTCTGAAAAAAATGGAAGAATAATAATGAACCCATTTTAATATTCACCGACGTTGGAGAAAATGCAACAAAATGGCATACCTGCTTGCAAGGAATACCCTTCAGAGCTTCAACAAGCTTTGGCCTGAATATAGGACGGCCTATATCTCTATGACCACAACAAAAGAATTAATTGTCTCCACATGTGAAAACCTGCATGATCAACAAAAAGTTCAGTATGCAATTATGAGAAAATAGTGTGTTATCAGTACTTGAAAATATATTATTGTTCTTGAAAGCTGATCAGATCAGATGTTCTAGATATTTAGTTATGACTCCTTAAGCAAACCCAAATCAGGTCACAGCACTACGAAGATTGCATAAATCAGGACAAAAAAGTGAATGTATCCATATAAATGATAGTTCAACAATTGAGCTAATGGAATTTCCTTGAAAAAAAATTTCAAGTTACATATGCAGCAAGTTAATTTTAACTGACAAAAACTGAACTCCCAGCAAACCATATAACAAACATTTATGTTATATGCATACAAACACAAATGACCAGAAATGGATTAACATTTATTAAATACCCACAGCTGCACCATTAGAGTTTTAAGTTTCTATCTGGAACAGTATATTAGCATCTAAACATTAGGGATTTCAAAAATATAAACGGCCAGTATATTAGAGTTTTAAGTTTCTATCTGGAACAGTATATTAGCACCTGTTTCATGTGAAAGGAAAATAAACAACTTCTTCACACAAACAAGCGTCTACTTGGAAAGGTGAAAGGGAAAACAAAAGTATTTGCAGTCCACACAAAGCTATAAATCATCATATAAAGACTAAAAGAGCTTCCAGAAAACAAAAGTATTTGCAGTCCACACAAAGCTATACCTCAGCTTTCTTGCATATTTTTCCTCATATATTCATTCATTCATTCATTCATTCATGACACCAAGGTCCAAACTAACATGAGAGATCCAACTCCATGTTTGTGGATCAATTTTCACACTGGACAAGGTAATCAAATAAATAATTAATTCACAATAAAAAAACATCCATCATTCATTCATTCACATATTACACATATTAAACATTCATTCCCAAGATTGTAAACTGAAATCACGTTTAACATTACACATATTAAATATTAGAAAATAACAAAATAAAAATCCAAAAGTAAAAGCCTAGTTTATATAAGAACGTTCTCCCATATGCCTTCATCATGATCATGACGAGTAGCATGTACATCATCCACTTCATTTTCTTCCATCATAGAAGGCATGCGTGCAACAGTCTCATAATTTTCAAGTGCTGAGCTTTCATCTTCATGAGTAACATCCATGCTTCTACCTTGAAGAACCACTGACCATCTTTCATCACATGGATCGTTGATATAAAACACCTGTTTTGCTTGACATGCCATGATGAAAGGCTCGTCCATACAAGCTACCTTGCGAAGGTCTACCAATGTAAATCCCAACTCATCAATTCGCAAACCTGTGTTATTATCAACCCACTTACACTTAAAAACAGGCATTCGAAATATGACATAATCAACCTCCCAAATATCTTCAATGACTCCAAAGTAAGTTACAGATGCCATAACAGGATTTTTATCATTAGAACTAGAAAAGTGCATGGACTCGGCCTGAAGAGTGACCCCACTGTTTTGAACAGTACTCTTGTCATCCTGTGACTTTGTGTAGAAGGAGCAATTATTGATATCATATCCGCTCCAAGTAATGACCTCAAACTTAGGCCCGTGTGCCAACCATTTTAATATATCGGAAGCACTATTATCAAGACTAATTTTTTCTTTAAACCACTTTAAGAAAGTTTTGTTATGCTTGTTCAACAACCATTTTTCGTTCATGCGAGGATAATTCATCTTTAGAATATTTTTGTGAGCAGTCAAGTAAGGGAGGACCTCGTCAGTGTTATTTAATATATACAAATGCGCTTGAAACACTTCGTCTCGACTCTTAGTTTGGACTTTCACACCGCGAGTTCCCTTACCTTCATGTCTCCCATCATGACGAGGCTCCGGTAGCCCTACAGCTTCTACCTTTGACAAGTAATCTGTACAAAACTCAATAGCTTCTTCGGCAATGTATCTCTCGACAATATATGCTTCCGGATGATGTGGATTTTTGGTATACCCTTTTAAGATATTCATGTACCGCTCAATAGGATACATCCACCTTAAATAAACGGGACCACATACTCTAATTTCCCTTACTAAATGAACAATTAAGTGAACCATGATGTCAAAAATGAAGGAGGAAAATACATCTCTAATTGACATAAGATATCGGAAGCCTCTTTTTCCCACTCATCCAACTTCATAGGGTCAACCACTTTGCTGCATACGGCATTAAAGAAATAGCACAAGCGAGTTATGGCATGTCTTACCTTTTTAGGTAAGATGCCACGTATGGCCACCGCCAGGGGTTGTTGCATTACTACATGACAATCATGAGATTTCAATCCAACTAACTTAAGATCTTGCAATGACACAAGACTCTTGATATTGGAAGAATTATTGGAAGATACCATAACACCTTCGCAGGGGAACCTCGTTTTGTGCTATCACCACTACAATCATCAGACTTGGATTTGTACCTCGATACGCCGCATGTGGGACACTTATGCAATGTTTCAAACTCTTTTCTATATAATATGCAATCATTGGGGCATGCGTGTATTTTCTTGTACTCCATTCCCATCGGACACAATATCTTATTTGCCTCATAATTACGATTAATGTGTTATCTTCTGGAAGCATCTCCGTCAACAGTTCAAGCAATTCGGTAAAGCTTTTATCACTCCATCCATTTCTTGCCTTCAGATTAACCAGTTTTAACACTGCTGACAATCGTGTAAAGAGTTTACATCCCGGCCACAAAGGTATCTCTGAATCACTTTTCAACGTATCATACACATGTGCTCGTTGAAAAGATTCTTGTCTAACATCACGAATCATGTCTTCAACTCGATCATATGTATCCACATCAATGTCATGAGTGTCTTTCGAGTGCTCACTTGAAAAGTCCATCAATTCACCATGCCATGTCCATATTTTATAATTCTTGTTAATTCCATCACAAAGAAGATGTTCTCGAATCTTGCCAACTTCATGTCTTCTTCCATTCACACAATTGATACAAGGACAATAATACTTTTGATCGGGTTCTCGTCGATTTTTTTGTGCAAATTCTAGAAATTGTTCAACTCCATTCTCATATTCATCAATTATTCGACTAGCGTTCATCCAAACTTGATCCATTTTAAGACTGTTAGATCAATTTGGACAAACAAAATAGTTTCAAAACCAAATGACGAGAAGATATTCAAAACGAAAGTAACATCTAACAAGAATGTAACTAGTAAGATTCCGCAAGAATGTAACTATTATGGTATTATGTTTGTTTTGACACTGTGTTGCACAACAATGATATGTTATGTATGCATTTTATAAAATGTTATATCGCCCGTACATGTTTGTATAAAGATTTAGTTGGTAAAATATAGTTTCGTCGATGTTGACTATCAATAGTCGTAATATACACTTTTAGCGACTAAACAAGTATAAAACATTTTAAAAAGTATCCGACTTGACTAATTTGTATATATAAAACATTACAACTTTTATTTCGCCCGTTTCAGCTAATTCCAATGTTAAGGCGTCCAAAAATGACTTCGAAGTTAATTTTCAGCATAAACTAAAAGCTGTCAATAGTGTAAAAATATATATTTTCAGCATATCTTTTGATAGACCATAACTTCTTCATTTTTAAGAGTTACGATGTGCGCGAGCACTACTTTTAAAGGTAAAAACATGATTTACAAAAAGTCTTTTAAAAGTTTTCCCCATCTCGGACTAGAAACGGGTTAAAAAGCAGTCGGAAAATCCTGACAGCATGTATATTAACTAAAAGCTGTCAAAAATTATATATTTCGTCTAAAACTTCTACGAGCCATAACTTACACGTTTTAACTCCGTTTTCAAAGTTCTACCTATCCCCGTGAAGGTATTTATGTAGACTATCATATTTTAAAGCCTCGGCTACTCGGTTTATCTTTTAAAGTCCGGTTTTACTTCGGGATAATTTCTAACAGCAAGTACTTTTTCAGAAAAATAGATTTAGTTGTCAAACTTCAAAACCTCGTAACTTATTCATTTTAAATCTGTTTTTATTCGTTCAAGCGACCACGTTTTCGTTATAAAATTTATTTTCTATTTCTTTAATCAAATCTTATAAAATAAAAACTCATTTTTCTGTGGGAACCAAAATAGGACAGCTCCTTTATATATATTTCCATAACATGATTTCAACACTTCTAAATAATCAAACTACCTCAAAATCAACTCCAAAACTATCCTAATCCCTTCCACCAATTCTTCAACAATTTATATAGTGCCATAATAATATATACAATATAATGAAAATTCATAATATCATGAATTAATTAATATCATAGAACTTATATGTACATATTTTGATCAATAAAATGACCTTGTCAATTATTTATTTACTTTTTTTTCATCATAAAAATCTACAAACATGTATATGGTGATATATTTGTATGTAATAAGTGAAATAAGCACTTCTAAATTGTAATAATACATACATAAGTTGTGTAAAAATTATGAAAGTAACTTTTATAGCTTACTTGAGATTAGTAGGATATGATGCCCAAGAAAACAAGTGTACCCAAATCAATACTCCAAAACCCTTAGTAACTTAGCTAGAACACTTTACGGAACTTGCACGGAACACTTTACAATTGTAGTCCAAAAATGAGCAAAGACATAGTAAGAATCCGCAAAAATGTAACTATTATGGTATTATGTTTGTTTTGACACTGTGTTGCACAACAATGTAATGTTATGTATGCATTTTATAAAATGTTATATCGCCCGTACATGTTTGTATAAAGATTTAGTTGGTAAAATATAGTTTCGTCGATGTTGACTATCAATAGTCGTAATATACACTTTTAGCGACTAAACAAGTATATTTCGTAGTTCGGTTATAATTGTTCTAGTAATAAATATTTTGAAAAGTATCCGACTTGACTAATATGTATATATAAAACATTACAACTTTTATTTCGTCCATTTCAGCTATTCCGATGTTAAGGCGTCTAAAAATGACTTTGAAGTTAATTTTCAGCATAAACTAAAAGCTTTCAATAGTGTAAAAATATATATTTTCAGCATATCTTTTGATAGACCATAACTTCTTCGTTTTTAAGAGTTACGACGTGCACGAGCACTACTTTTAAAGGTAAAAACCTGATTTACAAAAAGTCTTTTATAAGTTTTCCCCTTCTCGGACTAGAAACGGGTTAAAAAGCAGTCGGAAAATCCTGACAGCATGTATATTAACTAAAAGCTGTCAAAAATTATATATTTCGTCTAAAACTTCTACGAGCCATAACTTACACGTTTTAACTCCGTTTTCAAAGTTCTACCTATCCACGTGAAGGTATTTATGTAGATTATCATATTTTAAAGCCTCGACTACTCGGTTTTGTAATACCCGGTTGTGAATTCATTAATTATCATTCAGTTATTTTCACTCAGTAATTTTTTTTTCACTCATTAATAATCACTCATCATTCATTGCAATTCCGTGATTTTTGTACTCGGTGTATGGTTGGGCAGAACTGCTTGTCGAGCAGGGCCGCACGAGCAGGCCGCACGAGCATCGGGTCGCGGCGGGCGCCAGGCGCTATGGCGGCCGGATCGGGCAGAGGCCCGGCCGCCGAAGTCGTGGCCGCACGTGCCACACGAACATCGGGTCGTGGCGCGGCGCTGGCGTTGCGGCCAGATCGGGCGGGAGGCCCGGTCGAGTCATTGCCGCACGAGCCGCCGCATGAGCTTCAGTCGTGCGGCGCTCGTGTGCGGCCGGATCGGGCAGAGGCCCGGATTCGAAGCAGGCCGCACGAGCAGGCTGCACGAGTTGCTGCTCGTGTGCGGCGCTCGTGCGCTATGAACAACAGCCGGCAGTGGACTTACGCACGACCGGACGCACGGACACTTGGTCGTGCGGATTGGTCGTGCGTCCTTGAGACATTATAAGGTGGACCGACGGGATTTTTCCTCATTTCCACCTTTTCTTCATCCAACTTCCGAGAGAGAGGGTTTTTGGGAGAAATCTTCATCATCAATCACTTGAGTATTCGTTCTTCATCATTTTCATTCAGTTGTGAAGCTCGGATTGTCGACCTAACGCGTGTTCATCGAATCAAAGTACTTGGATCTTCAAATGTAATATTCTTCAAACATCTTGGATTTCGATTTTGAGTTGGAATATGATGTTTTGGATGTGATAATCATGATATATGAAGTGATTTACTTGTGATTATGGATTTTTAAGGATTATCATCGGATTAATAGGGATTGTTCAAGAACACATTGGATATTGAGTTTGATTTGGGGGTTTTCGATTAATTGTTGTTGAAATCATGAATTTGGATATTCATATTGGATTAATGATCATATTGAAGATGTTTTGTTGGTTTGAAACACTTCTTGGAGAATTGATGTTGGTATAATTGAGGTTTGGTTATAAACAATCGAAGATTGACCACAACGTGTTCGATATAATGCTCCAATGAACTTGGTTTAGTCGTATCAACGTTTTGAGTTCGTTGTACTCGTGTTTGATTCGTGTGTTGAACCGGATTGTTGGTAATTGTATTTCATTCAAGGTTGTTCGAGCGCTTGTATTTATCGGAGGACGCCGTTCGTTGTTCGTGGAAGGGTTTCATCGCCTTCGGTTGAGGCAAGTTTTATACTTGTACTAGTCAATGAGATTAATGTTATCATATATGTATATGAATGTGTTGTATCATTCCAAGACTTAGTCTCTTCATGAATTCATTGATATTAAGAGATCGTTTGATACGATACCTTTCGGCAATTATGCCAAATGTTTTTATTGTTCGTTAATGGCCGGTTCAAGACATTGTGATACTCGTTGTTAATGTTATTATCGATCACCGGTTCGCGGTATCGATGTATCGATCGTTGTTTTTGATATTAATGTCGATTTTAGACGTCGTTGTAATCATTGCTATTAATGTTGGAGTTTTGTCCTTGATGTTGTTTTAGCCGATTAAAGGCGTTGACGTATTCATTTCTCTTCTTCGTTGTCGGTAACCAATTAAAGGTGCCGAGGCATCCTTTGTATCATTGTTATCGATTGGCCGTTCTAAGGCAAATCGAGGTATTCACTTATTCATCGTATCATTGTTATCGATTGGCCATTCTAAGGCAAATCGAGGTATTCACTTATTCATCGTATCATTGTTATCGATTGGCCGTCCTCAGACAAATCGAAGTGTTCAATCATTCATCATTTCATTGTTATCGGTTGGCCGTTCTAAGGCAATCGAGGTATTCACTCATTCATCGTGTCATTGTTATCGGTTGGCCATTCTAAGGCAATCGAGGTATTGAATTGGGGCTGTCGAGGATAGTTCCCATCCGTTGTGTCGTCGCTATCGATTGACCTCTCTAAGGTAATCGAGGTATTGAATTGGGACTGTCGAGTACGATGCCCATCCGTGAGTCATCATTATCGTGTTGGCTGTCTCAAGGTAGCACACTACCATTATCGTGAATTCGGTAATCTACGGATCGTTGTCGTCTGTGATCAATTATATTTTTAGAGGCTAGTCTCGGCTAGTGCTCATTATGGGTAAGTTTGGGGACTTGAACCTTCACGGTTGGGTTTCCAACACCTACAATTCAGTATGTCACGGCCATTGGATGGCCAGACTGTGATACGGCTTCGTGCCGTGGCTTCGGCCCTAACTGTGATACGGCTTCGTGCCGTGGCTTCGGCCCTAATGGTGATACGGCTTTGTGTCGTGGCTTCGGCCCTAATTTTGATACGGCTTCGTGCCGTGGCTTCGGCCCTAATGGTGATACGGCTTTGTGCCGTGGCTTCGGCCCTAATTGTGATATGGCTTCGCGGCTTCGCCCTAATCAATAATGACTTCGGCTTTTGGCTTCATGTGCTTGTGATATTTGACAGCTTCGGCTGAGTGGCTTTTAGGCCTTTGTGATTGTCTTGATAATTTCATTGGAGCCTTCGGGCATTGTGATTCATATTTAATTCAGTTCTGGTTTGGTTCATGTCGTGTAATTCATTGTGGTATTCTGTGATTATGATTCGCCGTTGGGCACTTATGTTCTAACCTGTCGAACATGTATTAATAGTATGCCATGGGCATAGTGTTTCACGAATGCTCGGTTCTTACCTTGGTTTGTGAGCATCTCGTATTATTATCATCATTGTACCGTTTCATTCTGCCTTTGGATGCATATCATGTTATACATGTATTTGATGTTCATTATCTGGATGACTGACCCCGTGGGGGCGGAACATGTTTTCATGTTTTAGGTGCTTGCGAGGAGAGAGTTGAGACACAGGGGCATGACGATGGTGACGAGGCACTCGAGCGATACTAGTCCAAGTTGTTCATGTTGGTCAGTCAGTTGGAGTGTTCTCCAGTTTGTCAGTCATTGTCATTATGTATTACCCGAGCAGATGCTCGTGGATGTTGATGTATTTTTACTTTTAGCCATGTAGGCCCATCGTTGTCGTTGAAATTCCTTATCGGAATATTATGGCGGATGTCATGGTAGGGACTATGATTTTCCCTTGTTGTTTAATTTAATGTATTTTGGTCATGTTCGCCTGGTGGATCTCCTGGCGTGGGGTCCACGACACTGTAATAACCCAATAGGATTTGGGGGTGTTACAGAAGATGGTATCAGAGCGTTTGGGTTGTGAGATACCCTGATATGTGAGTTATGTGGCTCTACCGACGCGGTAGTAGTGGGACTGTCAGTTTATGACAATCTAGTCAGTCGAGTTTTGTGAGTCGTAATATTCGTACGACTGCACGAGTCATTCATTCATCGAGTCGTCATCAGTGAAGACTAGTATCGCGAGACCTCGAAGCTTCGTATGACCTGTGTAGGGACTCGATTCTCCTTATGTTCATACATTCATCATGTCATTAATTAATCATGCTTTGTTGAAACCTATATGTGATATTAGTGTTATGATTGATTCATGACTAATTGTTTTGGAGCACGTGTGACTTGTGTGAGTGTTAAGGATCAACTCATTCATCAGTTAATAATCCTCAAACATCATTTTGATCTGGTCGATCATGTTAATTCATTCATCACTCAGTTAATCTCATTATTCAGTTGATTCATTCATTTTCGATTAATCTCATTATTCAGTTAATTCATTCATCACCCAGTCAATCTCATCGTTCAGTTAATTCATTCATCACTCAGTCAATCTCATTGTTCAGTTAATTCATTAATCATCCAGTCCATCTCACGGTTCAGTTGTTGATCTTATAGATCGAATTTTCAACCTTGTTAACTTGTTCAAGGTAATCATTTCAGGAATTTCACCAGATAATCATGTTACCTCACTCGATCTTTCATGCGATCTTATCATATTCCGGCGTCATGTCGACGATCATTTCATTGCATCATTAATGCATTCATTGTGCTGGAGTGGGTATTCTCATTTTTATCATTCTGTCACGTAAACATAGTATGATATTCATGCGGGACCTATAATTATCATGTGGCTTTCCTGCTTCAGTATGGATAGAGCTGTCAGAGGACGCATGGGAAGAGGCCGCGGTGCGGGCCGAAACCCAGGATCTCGTGTGCATGTCCGTGCGAATGCGAGAGATATCATTAATTCATCAAATAGCGAGGCTACTCAGTCATCAGCAGATAATCATTCGCTGTCAGGGAGTCGTACCCGAGAGGCATCTCACTCGGAAGGTGTTCGGGTTGACCCATTCATATTTATGCAGGGCATGATGGCCCAGATGACTCAGATGACGCGGATGAGACCATGCAGACCTCGATGGTTCGTGGTCCATCGCAACAGGGATTCCAGGTGCCGTTTCATGGACAGACTGGAGGAGTGAATCAGATTGTTGGCGATATCTCTCGTCAGAGGCCGCCTACTTTTGAGGGTTCGTCGGAACCAGCTGACATTGTTCATTGGCTTGAACATTTTGATAAACTCTTCGACATGGTCCAGTGTCCGGAAGAGAGTAAAGTGGCTGTAGCGGCTTATTACTTGAGTAAGGGCGCTTATTCGTGGTGGCTTTCTATGAAACCCATCGATCGTGATTGTATTTGGAGTGAATTCAAGGCTCTCATGTTAGAGAGGTATTATCCGGCTCCACTTCGTGAAGCCAAGTTATCAGAGGTTTTGAACCCCGAATCCGTCGAGGACAAGGGTGTTATTGTTATTGCTGAGAAGTTTCAGGGACTACTTCAGTTTGCTTCATCAGTTATCCATACTGAGGCGGATAAGATCAAATATTTTAGCAAGAGGCTAAATCCGCAGTTGAGAATGCAGTTGTTCAATCACAATTGTAATTCACTTCGTGAGTTTATCGAGAAGGCTCTTGGAGCAGAGCTTTTGATCAAGGAGCTTACTCAGAAGCACCCTTCAGTTTCTTCTGATGGGAGGACTAGGATGCCGGTTCGTTCTGAGGGACATCGGTCTCCGAAGTCCAATAGGTCGTTTTCCAGTCGTCTTCGTGCTGAGAAAGCATCTTCCTCTCAGACGACGAGTTCGACTGTTGTTTACTTTAACTGTGATTCAGCAGGGCACGTGAGTACTCGGTGTACGGTGCCAGCTATTATGCATTTACGTGTGGGAACCCGGGACACCTACGGAAATACTGCAGGAGTTCTAGTGCCGGTAGATCTCGAGAGAGCTCAAGGGCCTCGGGGGACTTTGTTACTCCAGCCCGTGCTTCATTCAATGGGTCCTATCAGGCTTCAAGAGCCAGAGGTAAGGACATTCATCATCGTGTTTGGACAAGTTAATTCTTGCTCAATGGTTCATTCATTTCATTGTCGTTCATTCATTCATATAAATTCATTCATCATATGTCAATCACGTTGAGACTTATAATTATCAAACTAATCATTCACTTCACGGGGAACAATGGTTCCAATCATTTCATTTGAGCTATCGCTCATTACGTTATCATTTCACCCCGATAAGTCATTCTTGATCCTTGTTGGATTTCGGTTCATTATCATTCATTGTGATTACTCTCGTTCTTGTGACCTCCCGGGATCACATTGAGCAATGAGTTCAGATTCGGGTCTCCTTAAATCGATGAGATCCAGGAGATCGATTATCTGGAGGATATCGGTGTTGGGTACATTTGATATGTGGCCTTAATTTTTGTATTTTCCTTTCTCTGTTCTCGGATTGATGTGTAACTTAATCCGTATTAATGTATCGTGGTTGTGGATCCTTTATTATTGATCTATTTTATAATGATCGTATTCGAGAAGCTTGAGATTTGGGTCATTTGATGCATTCTCTTGTGCTGTACCCGAGATTTTGTGATGATCTGGGTAATTGTTCATTGTGATGAGAGACGTCAAGTCATGGGGACTTGGGTGTGTGATTGATATGGTCCCGAGGACTATATGGGCTTTGTCGCTTTTCTTTTGAGGCGTGAGTCAGTACTTATGGGGGGTTAGCCCAGCTGTGCAAGCGAAATGTTTCGCATTGAGGAGCATTCCTCGAGATGTTGTTTTCAGATCCTGATGGATAGTTCGTATTCCGTGTTGCTTACCCTTAGTTTCGAGGACGAAACTCTTTTTAAGGGGGGGAGTATGTAATACCCGGTTGTGAATTCATTAATTATCATTCAGTTATTTTCACTCAGTAATTTTTTTTTTCACTCATTAATAATCACTCATCATTCATACTCATTCAATTGTGTTCACCGTTCGGCGTAATATTTGTAATTCCGTGATTTTTGTACTCGGTGTATCGTTGGGCAGAACTGCTTGTCGAGCAGGGCCGCACGAGCATCGGGTCGTGCGCGGCGCTCGTGCGTTGCGGCTGGACTAGGCAGGAGGCCCAGCGGCCGAGTCAGGGCCGCACGAACATCGGGTCGTGCGCGGCGCTCGTGCGTTGTGGCTGTACTGGGCAGGAGGCCCAGTGGTCGAGTCATTGCCGCACGAGCAGGCCACACGAGCTTCTGGTCGTGTGCGGCGCTCGTGTGTGCGGCCGGACTGGGCAGGAGGCCCAACGTTCGAGTCAGGGCCGCACGAGCAGGCCGCACGAGTTGCTGCTCGTGTGCGGCGCTCGTGCGCTATGAACAACAGCCGGCAGTAGACTTATGCATGACCGGACGCACGGACACTTGGTCGTGCGTATTGGTCGTGCGTCCTTGAGACTTTATAAGGTGGACCGACGGGATTTTGCCTCATTTCCACCTTTTTTTCATCCAACTTCCGAGAGAGAGGGTTTGTGGGAGAAATCTTCATCATCAATCACTTGAGTATTCGTTCTTCATCATTTTCATTCAGTTGTGAATCTCGGATTGTCGACCTAACGCGTGTTCATCGAATCAAAGTACTTGGATCTTCAAAGGTAATATTCTTCAAACATCTTGGATTTCGATTTTGAGTTGGAATATGATGTTTTGGATGTGATAATCATGATATATGAAGTGATGTACTTGTGATTATGGATTTTTAAGGATTATCATCGGATTAATAGGGATTGTTCAAGAACACTTTGGATATTGAGTTGGATTTGGGGGGTTTCGATTAATTGTTGTTGAAATCATAAAATTTGGATATTCATATTGGATTAATGATCATATTGAAGATGTTTTGTTGGTTTGAAACACTTCTTGGAGAATTGATGTTGGTATAATTGAGGTTTGGTTATAAACAATCGAAGATTGACCACAACGTGTTCGATATAATGCCCCAATGAACTTGGTTTAGTCGTATCAACGTTTTGAGTTCGTTGTACTCGTGTTTGATTCGTGTGTTGAACCGGATTGTTGGTAATTGTATTTCATTCAAGGTTGTTCGAGCGCTTGTATTTATCGGAGGACGCCGTTCGTTGTTCGTGGAAGGGTTTCATCGCCTTCGGTTGAGGCAAGTTTTATACTTGTACTAGTCAATGAGATTAATGTTATCATATATGTATATGAATGTGTTGTATCATTCCGAGACTTAGTCTCTTCATGAATTAATTGATATTAAGAGATCGTTTGATACGATACCTTTCGGCAATTATGCCAAATGTTTTTATTGTTCGTTAATGGCCGGTTCAAGACATTGTGATACTCGTTGTTAATGTTATTATCGATCACCGGTTCGCGGTATCGATGTATCGATCGTTGTTGTTGATATTAATGTCGATTTTAGACGTCGTTGTAATCATTGCTATTAATGTTGGAGTTTTGTCCTTGATGTTGTTTTGGCCGATTAAAGGCGTTGACGTATTCATTTCTCTTCTTCGTTCTCGGTAACCAATTAAAGGTGCCGAGGCATCCTTCGTATCATTGTTATCGATTGGCCGTTCTAAGGCAAATCGAGGTATTCACTTATTCATCGTATCATTGTTATCGATTGGTCGTTCTAAGGCAAATCGAGGTATTCACTTATTCATCGTATCATTGTTATCGATTGGCCGTCCTCAGACAAATCGAAGTGTTCAATCATTCATCATTTCATTGTTATCGGTTGGTCGTTCTAAGGCAATCTAGGTATTCACTCATTCATCGTGTCATTGTTATCGGTTAGCCATTCTAAGGCAATCGAGGTATTGAATTGGGGCTGTCGAGGATAGTTCCCATCCGTTGTGTCGTCGCTATCGATTGACCTCTCTAAGGTAATCGAGGTATTGAATTGGGACTGTCAAGTACGATGTCCATCCGTGAGTCATCATTATCGTGTTGGCCGTCTCAAGGTAGCACACTACCATTCTCGTGAATTCGGTAATCTACGGATCGTTGTCGTCTATGATCAATTATATTTTTAGAGGCTAGTCTCGGCTAGTGCTCATTATGGGTAAGTTTGGGGACTTGAACCTTCACGGTTGGGTTTCCAACACCTACAATTCAGTATGTCACGGCCATTGGATGGCCAGACTGTGATACGGCTTCGTGCCGTGGCTTCGGCCCTAGCTGTGATACGGCTTCGTGCCGTGGCTTCGGACCTAACTGTGATACGGCTTCGTGCCGTGGCTTCGGACCTAATGGTGATACGACTTTGTGCCGTGGCTTCGGCCCTAATTGTGATACGGCTTCGTGCCATGGCTTCGGCCCTAATGGTGATACGGCTTTGTGCCGTGGCTTCGGCCCTAATTGTGATATGGCTTCGTGCCGTGGCTTCGTCCCTAATCAATAACAGCTTCGGGCTGTTTTGGCTTCATGTGCTTGTGATATTTGACAGCTTTGGCTGAGTGGCTTTTAGACCCTTGTGATTGTCATGATAATTTCATTGGAGCCTTCGGGCATTGTGATTCATATTTAATTCAGTTTTGGTTTGGTTCATGTCGTGTAATTCATTGTGGTATTCTGTGATTATGATTCGCCGTTGGGCACTTATGTTCTAACCTGTCGAACAGGTATTAATAGTATGCCGTGGGCATAGTGTTTCACGAATGCTCGGTTCTTACCTTGGTTTGTGAGCATCTCGTATTATTATCATCATTGTACCGTTTCATTCTGCCTTTGGATGCATATAATGTTATACATGTATTTGATGTTCATTATCTGGATGACTGACCCCGTGAGGACAGAACATGTTTTCATGTTTTAGGTGCTTGCGAGGAGAGAGTTGAGATACAGGTGCATGACAATGGCGACGAGGCACTCGAGCGATACTAGTCCGAGTTGTTCATGTTGGTCAGTCAGTTGGAGTGTTCTCCAGTTTGTCAGTCATTGTCATTATGTATTACCCGAGCAAATGCTTGTGGATGTTGATGTATTTTTACTTTTGGCCATGTAGGCCCATCGTTGTCGTTGAAATTCCTTATCGGAATATTGTGTCGGATGTCATGGTAGGGACTATGATTTTCCCTTGTTGTTTAATTTAATGTATTTTGGTCATGTTCGCCTGGTGGATCTCCTGGCGTGGGATCCACGGCAATGTAATAACCCAATAGGATTTGGGGGTGTTACAGGTTTATCTTTTAAAGTCTAGTTTTACTTCGGGATAATTTCTAACAGCAAGTACTTTTTCAGAAAAATAGATTTAGTTGTCAATCTTCAAAACCTCGTAACTTAGTCGTTTTAAATCTGTCTTTATTCGTTCAAGCGACCATGTTTTCGTTATAAAACCTATTTTCTATTTCTTTAATCAAATCTTATAAAATAAAAACTCATTTTTTTGTGGGAACCAAAATAGGACAGCTCCTTTATATATATTTCCAGAACATGATTTCAACACTTCTAAATAATCAAACTACCTCAAAATCAACTCCAAAACTATCCTAATCCCTCCCACCAATTCTTGTACAACACAAACACCTGCTGCCCAGTAAGATGCGACTAAGAAAAAAAGAGAAGCAAAATACTACAAAAAATGCGACTAAGAATCGAGCAAAATACCACGAGTCGAGCAGTAAGATAAACAAAATCTTACCTAAATACTCGGTCGGAAATCTAGCATCACCACTGGGTCGTGGCCTGCTTGAGGAACGTCCTCGTCTTCAGAGATGTATTCGATTGCTAGAACAAAAGATGGGCATCACTGTTGTACCTATGGTTTCAAAGTACCGTTAGTGACAGGAGGAAAAAACATTAAATGACAGGAATGAAACTGCAATTCGATAGGAAAAAACATGCTTATTGGCTTAATGCTCTCGTTCTCACTGCGTAAAACATTCCGCCTTCACTCCGCGCCCTAAATTTGGCTGCTGGGAGCTTTCACCGCTTCGTTATCCGATCCCAACTCCCTTTGAGGGATTAATGAAACGGGGATGATGGATGATGAAGAGCGATTGAGATGAGGGATGATGAAGGAACACTGATTATCGTTTTCTTGGACAAGTTTCGAGAAGAAATATGAAAGGGGAAGACTGCATTCGTTGAGTGTTAAGACAATTGAAAGATGAAAGGGGGAAGACTCCCTGCGTAGGGTTGAAAGAAAAATATAAATGTTTCACATCGGTTACATATTAAAACCGATGTTAATTTAGTATAATTCACATTGGTTTCTAAAAAACCGATGTTAAACTACTGATATTCACATCGGTTTCTAAAAAACTGATGTTAAACTACTGATATTCACATCGGTTTTTACAAAACCGATGTTAAACAACTGAAATTCACATCGGTTCTGCTAAGAACCGATGTTAATGTTTAAAAAATTACAATTACACCACCGTCTTTTTTTTACATCGTTTTTCTTAAAAACCGATGTAAATTGGGCGATGTTGAATCCTATTTTCCTAGTAGTGCATTAGTGTTCGACAGGCACTCTCCATGTCAAAGAACACGTCATACAAGTCTTCACATAAACTTAACGCCAGTCAAGTTTCATCGACTTGCGAACGATTAAGTATTTGAGCTATAAACCTTTTCCAGTGCCGACCCCCTTATCCAATAAGGAGTGGAACATTTTGCTCCCAAATAAACAGACTAGTTTCTATATGTATATTTACGAGTTAGGAATGCCAGTAACTACCAGTAAATAAAGAAACATCCATTGCCTTATATTAATGATTTACATAATTACAAGTACAATGCCCTCACTCAACATCCCCTGAGTGGCATTTGAGGGCATACTCCTAACAATCTCCCACTTGCACTCAATGCCACACACTATGGTATCTAATACCCATGTTCTCCAGATGACGCTCTAAGCTAATCTGAGAAAGTGGCTCGGTCAGTGGATCAGCGACGAAGTCGGCTGACTCTATTCTATGCAGCACAATGTATCTCTTTGCGAACGAATGCTCTTACGAGATGATACTCTCTCTCAATATGTTTGGTACTGTTTTGAAACCTCGGCACCTAGGCCTGTGCTACCGCTCTGGCAGCGCAGCACAAGGTGTCACGTGAAGTTTTCCCAGTAACTTCTAAATTCTTCCTTTGGAGGCCTCCGAGGCCGCTTTATACTCAGCCTAACAGGTGGATTTAGCAGTCGCGCTATACTTGGCACTATGCCATGATACTGCTCCTCCATTAAGAGTAAATGTATCCAGAAGTATATATAGAATCGTCTTTCTGTCCTTGGAAGTCCAATACAGTGAATCCCTTCACATTCAGTTCTCCACCACCATATATAAGAACCATATCTCTAGTCCTTCTAAAAGTACTTGAGAACGTTCTTTATGGCGGTCTAATGTTCCCGAACTCGGTTAGCCCGAAACCTACTTACCACGCTTCCAGCATGCGCAATGTCAGGTCTCGTACACAATAAAGCATATGTAAGTCTACCCACTGCGGAATCATATGGTATATAACTCATTTTCTTTCATTGTTCCTCACAATGAGGACACATCTCCAAGGTGAGTTTTATTCCATGTCGCATCGGAAGGAACCCTCTTTAAGATCTAATCTATATAGAGGGCTTGGGAAAAACTTATCATTCTCTTCGATCTATCCCAGTAGAGTCGAATCCCAAGAATATAGGTTTCTTCTCCCAAGTCTTTCATGGAGAAATTACTCGAAAGCCAAGCTTTCACAGAACTGAGCATTCTCACATCATTTCCTATTAGTATAATGTCATCTACATATAGTACTTAGAATGTGATCTTGTTTCCACTAACCCTCTTGTATACACAAGGTTTCTCTTCATTTTGCACGAAGTCAAACTCTTTGACCGTCTCGTCAAAATGAAGGTCCCAACTACATGAAGACTGCTACAGTCTATTTCATGGAGTCTACATCCACCATTGCTAGGTCATTTATCGCGGGTCGGCCTCTTGTTTATCACCTGGAACCTCGTGGAAACCCAGTTCCTCCAAGTGCATAACACTATACCTCTCAGGTAAATGAGACACCCTACTAGACCTACGTGGTGGTTGTACTTGTGTTACAGAAGGTTCGGTTCCAATTTCTTGCATAGGTGTCTCCTGAGGAGTTTAATTGTATTCTTCCAAAGAAATATTTCTACCTGCTCCGCCTTCCTGAATGAACTCATCTTCCAGGAAGTGTGCTTGTAAAGCAATAATGATCTTTCGATCTTCGGGCATGTAGAATAGATATCCCATCGTCCCAGACGGGAATCCAATGAAATGTCCCTTCTCGGACCTAGCTTCCAACTTCTCCACCTTAGTCTTCTTGACATAGGCGAGACATCCCCAAATTCTAATATGACTAAGACTTGGTTTCCTGCCCTCCCACATCTCATGTGGAGTTTTAGGAATGGATTTGGAAGAACATCTGTTCAAGATGTAAGCGGCAGTCAGGAGTGCATACCCCCACAGGTAAATCGGTAAGTCAGTATAGCCCAGCATGGAACGGACCATGTTCAACAAGGTCTGGTTCCTTCTTTTTGACACACCATTTAACTGAGGAGTACCTGGAGGTGTTAGTTGTGAAACTATTCCATGTTCCTTAAGGAACTCGTCAAACTCCGTACTTATATACTCGCCACCTCGGACCGACCGAAGTGCTTTGATATGATTACCAGTTTGTTTCTCGACTAGGGCCTTGAATTCCTGGAATTTCTCAAAGGCCTCGGATTTATGTTTCATTAAGTATACATAACCATACCTAGTATGATCATCCGTAAACGTAATGAAATATTGATATCCATCACGTGCTGCTTCCAAAGCACCACATACGTCGGTATGGATTAATCCCAGTTTATCAGCGGCTCTTTCAAAAGTCCCTGTGAAGGGGGACTTGGTCATTTTGCCTTTAAGGCAAGATTCACAAGTAGGAAAGGGATCCGATCCCAATGGACCCATAAGTCCATCCTTTTCCATCTTGTAAACCTTGGTCTCACCAACATGACCAAGTCTAAGATGCAATTTCAAAACTTGATTGGTATCATCCCTACCACGTTTTCTAGTCATAGTATTCACAACTACTTTGTTGCTGAGATTTAGATGATACAATCCATTTAACAATGTAGCAGTACCCACTAGTTTATTTCTGAAATAAATTTTGCAGGAACCATCACCAATGAAAAATGAAAAAGCCTTTTCGGTCCATGACCGGAATGGATACAATGTTTTTGTGCCCCTTGGGCAAAACAAGTACATCTTATAAAGTCAAAACAAAGCCGGATTCTAAACCCAAAAGAAGTGATCCTATGTCGGTCGCCTCAACACTATGCCTGCTTCCGACTGTGATCATAACTTCTCCAGCTCCAAGCTTCCTACTTTGTTCCAAATCCTGATTCACGGTACAAATATGAGAACTAGCACCAGAATCCAGTATCCAAAAAGTAGAAAATACAGTAGCAGAACAATTTGTTTCCAAAACTAAAAGTTCTGTACCTGAAGTGCCATGAAGAATCGGACAGTCTCTAGCCCAGTGGCCCAGCTCACCGCACTTGAGACAAGCGTCCTTCTTCTTCTTGCCTTTTGGAACCATCGGGGCCTTGCCCTTTCCCTTAAGGTCCTTAACTTGTGGTCCAATCTGCTTCTTGGTCTTTTTCTTCTTATTCTTAGACCTCCGAGGTCCAGAAGAAATCACAAGGGCAGATTCCTTCATCCGCGGAGTCTTCATCTGAGACTGAGCGGTCACCAGTTTGTTCATTAGCCCAGCTAAGTTACACGCAATCTCATTGCAGTTGAAGTTCATAACAAACTGTGAGAAGGAATCAGGGAGAGACTGTAGGATAAGGTCGGTTTGGAGAGAAGTATCCATTTTAAAATCAAGAGCCTCCTATCTCTCTATCATGGATATCAGTTTGAGGATGTGGTCCCCAACCTTCTCATCTTCCTTCATCCTTGCACTGAACAGTTGCTTGGATATCTCATATCTAGCAGTTCGACTGTGCTCACCATAAAGCTCGGTTAAGTGAGATAGAATCTGCCTAGCAGAAGTCATTTTCTCATGAGCTCTCTGAAGCTCATTAGACATGGAATCCATCATATAAGCATGGACTTTCACGTCATCCTTAACCCACTTTTCGTGGTTTTCAATCTCTTCCTGATTGGCTCTTGTCCGCACTGGAGGCGCCGGAATATCCGTCTCCAAGACGTATCCCAGTGCCTCTATACTAAGGACTATCATTAGATTGCGGAGCCAATCCACAGAGTTAGGTCCGTTCAAGGTGTTCTTTTCGAGTAGAATTGTGAGTAGATTCATTGTCATATTGAGAGTTATGTCTGTATTAAGTACGACAGATTAATTAGTGACTCGTTTAATTATGATCTGAGTATAGAATTAAGGTCTTTTCTATTCTTATTACCCAGCTCCTACTATTTTTATCGGAATAACACACTCACATGTGAAATCCGAAAGTATCGTCGCTCTACTTCATAATGGTGATCGAGTTCTTTATAAATCTTAATAGAGGGCAACCGAACAGGTTTCTAGTCTATTAATTTTCATAAAGTGGTGTCCAACACCAACCAATCTAATGGATGATACGATCTTCTTTTTTCCCTTGTTCACTCCCCTCAACCTATACGATTTCTATGGTTCGTGAACAAGTTAAGTTTATACCATCGACGCAAATCAGTTTCACAATTGAATCTTATCCGGTAACCTATCAGGTTTCTAAAGATAAAATTTGCTCCAACAGAAGGCATCCAATGCACTCCCGGTAATTTATCCGTCCTTCCCGAACGACTACCCCGATAACTCGGAAGCATAGCACATCCGGTTTGGGTTTCAATTTCCCAAAATCTCGATGGAGGGAAGGAAAACCTTGAAACCTTATAAACTTAATAATTTATCGTGGGAGAATTTTCGCGATTAACGTTACACTTTGCACATTAATCAGTTAAGCGCGTTTGTGGCATTCATACAATATGAAAACAACCATTCACAACCTAGTTGCTACCAACATGTGGTTCATGGACCGTTCCTAGAAAACAAAAACTCTGTAATCTAATTACAAGTCTTCGTCTTGAATCTTCGTCTTCTCGAAACGGATCTTCCTCCGGTCTTCGTCATTACATATAAATTTTACATTGAAAATTGCATCCTAGATACAAATATTTCTAGTAAAATAAATAGGCTCAAAACGGTCTTTACAACCCAATTGAATAAAAAGAATGATTCAAAACTAAGTCCACGAACCACATCCCCATTCAAAAGCATTCATCCAATAAATACTATATAAATGGAAAGCGTAGAGATACATTGATCCAATCAACAATACGAACCGATCCAATTGATTCACACAATCGGTAATATGATAACGTTCAAAATAATTCGGTCGACCATAAATATTCCAATTAATCAAATTTCCCTTATAAAATGAAATACCATAAATCATTTTAATCATATTAAATCCAATTTAACATGCGGTAGATTAATTTTCAAGAATACACGAAAAAATCGAGCCAGGTGAAAACTGGCCTGCTTGGCTGAGTCACTGCCGGCAGCCTGCCGGCCAGACACGGCCCGTGTCGCCTGACACGATCGGGTCGTCTTTGGAAGTGTCCTGCACATTCTGCGGTTTCTGGCCGTGTCGCCGACACGGTCGAGTCACTTCCGGAATCTGCCCGGCCAGACACGGCCGTGTCGACACGGTCGGGTCTTCGAGCGATGGCACAGTGGCTGTCGGACACGACCGAGTCACCCAGGACACGGTCGAGTCACTCTCGGCCAGAATGCACCTTTAGACCAAAAAGTCGTCCGACGATGATTCGGGGCTAGATTTTCGACCGGATATCCAATATCAATATTTTCCGACTTTCATATCTTCAATATAAATCATATTTCCCAGAAATTTAAGATTTATATTTAGACATAAACTTACAAAAAATACAACTAGAACGAAAAACATATACCACGATTATGACTAAAATGATTCTAAATCATTCACCATCCAATCAAGCATTCCAAATGCCAATATCGTATATACGATCGCAAGACCTACGCTCCGATACCACTGTTGGGATTCGGTGCCTAAAACGAAGGCCCAGCAAAAGCGGTAAAACGAAAATTAATTTGATCTGAATCCCTACGAGGATCGATCGAGCTACGTATATACGAATATATAAACGAAAAACAAGAGTTATAAGAAACTCACCCTTGAAGTCCGTTGATTAAATGGTAACCTTCTCTTGAGCTATTCCCCAAGCTTTGATTGATCTCTACGAATCCAATCCGCTCCAAGCTCTTGAACGATCCAACGCCGAAATCACCGCGTCTCTACTTGCCACGCGCCGGAAAAACGACCAGAATGACAACACTCGATTAACCTCTAAGGTTACGGCTAGAATCAAGTGATGAAGCCTTTTATTATTGCACTCTAAGTGTATAATATTTATCTCTCAATGTATCTTGAGTTTTCTCCAAGAAAACTCAAGAACAAGATGAAGAACAAGATGAAGACAATTTGAGAAAACTTTTTCTCTCTCTCTCTATTCAAACTTTGAACCGTATGAATGCACTAGCTAAGGAAAGTGAGAGCAAGTCTTCATTATATTCATGTATGTGTTTATACTGATGCTCTATCTCTCTCTAGATTTTTTCTCCTCCTTCTCTCTACAATCTTCATACACTTTTCTTCTTTTTATGGGGGGGTTTTCCGGACGGCATTCATCTGATAACGACTCTTTTTTTATCATTTCCGCCGCCTAGTGCGGCGGCCCTTCATTAAATATCTCTGCATCATGGCAGATAAAAATAATTCTTGTGGGGCGGCTCCATGTGATAACCCCCTTATTAATCCCGCCAGTCAACTATCCATCCCCCCAAAATCAGATCTCGGTGCCTTAAAATATTATTCACGCCCTTCATCACCCGTGAATCCTGGCCTTTATGACCATACGTCTGTTTCACTGCCTTCTTCTCCAACTTTTCATCTGGAATCCATCAACAAACAATTGCTCTTCATTAATAAGATCATGTCCTCTTCTGCGGGAATCACTATAAAAAATCCTACAAATCAAACTGTTAAATCGTCGGGCGATGTGAATATGTCCATTTGTCACTCACATCCGGCAAACAAAAACACCCAAACAAACCATCCGAAAATCAATAACGTAGGGGTTTCGGTCACACTTTATGATTTCCCGACCCCATCCACCCTCGATTTTGTGGCAGCTTCCGTTTCGGAAGTGGCGGCACAAGAGAACTCGAAAAACCTAGATGCAATCTTGCCTCCTGTGAGCGGCGACCAATCGGATCTGCAAGGCCTCCCCTTGGATCCCCAATCTAAGGTCAAAGGTAAAGATTGTAATATCCGCAATTTTCGATTTCCGGTAAATTTCTTTTTTCGGCCGAAGTCCGTTTTGACGACTCGCTCATGACCGTTTCATCATTCTGAGAATGATTAATTCTACACTTTTTGACATCCGGGGTCGTTTCGGAGTCGTTTTGTTGAGTTCCGTGCTTTTTAACGACTTTTCCGCACTTGAGTTCGGTTCTTGCGAATCTCGTTCGAAACTGCTGTTTCGAGTTTCCCGTAAGTCCGTTTAACTTTGTTAGACGTGTTGTGAACTTCGGTTTGGTTATTCGATCACGTATCGTGATTTCCGAGCGTTTTGGGCCATTTTGTAATTTCTTGAAAGTTACGGGTATCCGTATCTGTAATTGTTGTCTCGACCCGTTTCTTGGTCGCGTATGACTAATTATGGTATTATGTTTTCATTTCGGGCCGTTGATGTTGTCCGCGAACTTTTCGTCGTGTTCGTTAAAATGCGTTTTGAAATCGGGTCGTCGAGCCACAGTGGTCGTGCTTGGCCGGACGGTTGCGGGGATGGCGGACGATTGCCGCTGCCGGCCGGACAGTGCGGCGAACCGGCGTAAGCGCACGCCATCTGCCGGAAAGGCTGCTTGCCGCCGAGCGTAAGCGCCGCTGCTCGGGTAACTAGCGTCTGCTCGGGCACAGGCGGAGGATCCTCGGGTTCGGACTCGGTCGGGATCGGCGAGTAGCGCACGCTGCTGTCGGTCGTAGTGCGCGCTAGCGGCAGGGGTAGCGCCGCCGGCCGACTAGCGTACGTTACAGGTAAGTTTGTTAGTCCGGTGGCTCTCGGCAATTAGCGCGCGAGCTTCGGCCGTAGCGCACGCTAGCGAGTCGGGTGGTTGAGTCATGGTCGGCGGGGTGGTCGGTGGTGCCGGGTCATGCGGGCCATGGCCGAGAGTGCTCGGCCGTCTTGGTCGATAGCGCACGCTAGTCCGGGAAGGCTAGCGCACGCTAGTTCCGGCCCGATATATATATGAAAGACGACCACTTTTCCCTTCGTTTTCATTTCCTTCCTTCTCCGTCCGCTTGGCGATTCATGGGTGAAGCCATGTTGTTTAACAACAAATCCATGAAGTTCTTGAGTTCATAACATCAATCAATCATCCGTTGTCATCCTTTGATCCAGCGAATCAAGGTAATCTTCCTTAGAACCCTAATTTCGTGAATTTGGGGTTTTTTGCATTTTCGTCCGATTCGTTCCGTGTTGTTGGTTAATTCATGATGGGTATGATTAATCTTGGTAGTATTCTCATGTTTAACATCATTTAATCCATTGTTCTTCGTCGAATCGAAGTATATTTCTTGATTTCCTTCGAATTGACTTTTGAGATTTGTCCCGATCTCGTTTTTCATCCGTTTTCGATGGATCGATTATGGTTAAATGATGTTGTTAAACATATTCTATGGATTGTATATCCATATTTCAACTTGGAATTCCGTTCTCGTGATTTGACGGACCGAATCGTGTTCTTGGCCGTTTTGGGGGAAATCCTTGAACTTTCGTCATTCGTTCTTTGAATTCAGCAGCTTTGGGTCATACTTTGGAATTCATTTTCGTTGTTATTGTTTTCGTTCGTAGTTCATTGTTGTGGATTGTCGTTCGGTGGAGTCGGCGAATTCGTAGTCGGTTCGTGCCAACCTCCTTCGGCCGATTCTCCGCGTTGTGGTTATTCGAGGCAAGTACCTTGTCCATACTATTCTTGTTTTGTGGATATAATAATTAGTGATCATCTTGGTGTGTCTGTTTATTTGTTTGAAATGAGTTTTCAAAATATTCGGCTAGCCTCGTTAAAGGCTCACTTTCAAAACGCGTGTGTTTTGTAAATTTCGTAGGTTGTAAGTGACTACGTGAATCCTCTAGATATATTTTGTGTTGATGTTGCGCTTGATAATGCGTGTGTACATATATTGCTTCTTTCCGTTGCGTTATGGTTGACGTGTGTGTTGTTATTTATTCGTGTGGTCGTGGACTGACGGATAAATATTGTGAATTGGTGTATTGATTTGATAATTGTTATGACAATGACTGTGTACTTGATGTTTGTGACAATGTGGATACTTGTTGTGAGAGACGTCATATCCGGGAGTCTCTGAGGGCGGGGCGTGTACTCCGGCACGGTGTACGCTGCAATGTGCGGCTTCATATGGGTGGTGAACGCCGGTGTTACATAATGCGTGTGTCAAGGGGCGGCTCTTGCGGGAGTGATCGCGGCGCAGTAACATGTTCAAGGAGCGGCCGACATAGTGGAGTGAACGCCGGTGCACAGTGCGCGATGGGCGCTGGCAGGCTTATTGGTTACGGATATTTGAGTGATAGCTAAGACCCCGTTACCGAATGATTATCGTATTTCAAAATTCTTTCAACTCTTTTCAAATGTTGGTCTCGATATAGACCGTGAGTTATGTTTTCTGAAAGTGTGTTTCTACTTGTTTAAAAATGTTGGTATCAGGGTTAATTAACCAAGGACATTTGACGAGATCTCCGAGGGTTAATTAATCAGGGGTCTTGAGCAGTTTTTGGGCGAACGAAAGGCTGTGTCCTTGATTATACTGTGTTGACATTTTTTGTTTTGGGTCGAGGACCCCGTGTGATGTTGAGATGTTTGATCTCGTGTTGATATTATTTGGATTGGGTCGAGAACCCCGTGGGAAATATTTGTGAAGACTCGCTTGTGTTGATTGAATGGTTTTCTTGTAAATTGTTTTCTATTAAAACTCTCGATGGCATCTTTAGAACTGTTTTATAAATGGTTTCCCTTTTAATTGTGATCTTTCGGTTTTGAGAAATGTTTACCAAACTCATGCCTCGGGAAGTACTATTCGTTATGTTGGGTTTTTGAGGATTCCTGGTTATTGTTATTCGTGAAATGTGAATTGTATGGCTCGTATTTTTGCACTTGTACTTGCACTAGCGAAACAGTGGAGTTTTGCTAACCCCCGAGTATTCGGGGGGTGGATGTCTATTTTTGCATTCAGGTTTTGGAGCATAGCACAGGGTCGGCACGAAGGATGATGAAAGATGAACGATACTAATCACACGAGGATCCGTTGATGTCATATTAGTCTAGTTGTATTTTCTTTTCCGCTGCAGTATCTTTTCCCCGTTGTACGGGAGTTTATTGTATTTTGACCCCTGCGTGGGTATGTGTTTGGAATTGAGTTGGATGTTATTATTGAAAGACCAAGTCGGTCTACTGGGTCATTTTAGCCTCAAAGGCGATGTTTAGGTGTTTGATTTTAGTTATCAGCCTGGTAGATCCTCGAGGAGAGGGTTTACGGCGTGTAATATCCCTGAGCGGATTGGGGGTGTTACAGAATGGTATCAGAGCTTAGGTTGTGGAAACCTAGGCTGTCGGGTCAGTGGTGTCTATTGAGTTTTGTCTCGTCATATTTTGTCTGACTGAGTCGTGTCGCAACGCGTCGTCTGAATTTGTTGGTCGTGATTAGTATCGTGGGGCGATCATCATCTTCGTGCGACCTGTGGCTGTAAGTCTCCCTTCTTTGTGTTGTGCCTCGTGTGACACGAGCTATTTTTATGATTTATTTGTTAAGTGACGGAATCCTCTTATGGATTTTGATTTCTTGATCTGTGGTTATTTGACCCTCATATTTCGTTTATGTGTGGAGTAGTGTTGCTGGATTGTGCATGTTTGACGTTATTTCTTTTATCCGCTGCGTGAGACCTTTTGTAATGGCTTTCGGTATTTTACCGACCGAGTTTTATTTCGAAAATCAGTTCCATTAACCGAGTTTTTGATATTATGGTCTTGATCATTTTAGCGAAATTCTTATGACGGTATTTAACACTTTGTAAATGGCTTTTGTAAGTTTTTGAAACATTACCGTTATCGGCCTTTTTGGCGTTTTTGTAAATGGTTTTTAGCCTGGTGGGTTCCGACGCGGGATCCACGGCGCTATAAAGTTTTGTGTAATTACCTGAAATTTTTGGGCATTCTAGCCCATTGAATTATCTTTGAAAACCTTGAGTATCTTAGAAAATAAATTTCGAGACGTACTTTTAAAAAGAATTATTTTCTCGTGGTACTTCCAAGGTGCCACAACATGTTTCAAAATTCTTCTACCTCGAGGACCAAAATGCTTTGAGATATTTTCAATGTTTTAGAAACACTTTTATTTAGACCCGAGGGTCGAATATTTTGAAAGTTTTCACTAAGAGAAAGCGTCCTCATTTTTATCAAATGCGAAAAGGTTCTCCAAAGTCTCGATAACGATGTTTCACGTTTGTACTTTTTTGAAAGGTGATACTCAAGATCAACCGGTGTTCTTCTAAATTATTTTCAAAATGAGGTTTTCGTTTTTAAAACCTATCCATTCTCGTTGAGGGTTGGGTATGTATGTATGATGTTCGCGTTGTCATTTTGATATTTGCTCCCGAGTATGATCGAATTGGTGGTGTGAGCGTTGAGTCGTTTTCCACACATCTGTTGTGTTAGCCCCCATGTGAGAGACGGGATGTTGGTATTGAATGTTGTCGCCTCGTGGTGATTTCTGCGTTGTCGCGCATGTGCGAGCTATTAGAGCTTGGTTTGGTATGACCGTGTGCATCGGTGATGTTTCCGTTATGTGTCGGTTGTTTAATGTCTTGTTACCTTGCTCCCGTTTTTATGAATTTCGTGGACGAGGTCGGAGGTAACACCCGTACTGTTTTGACTTCGGTATTTTCTATTTCTCCAGTCTATCGATTCGCTCATGTTCGTTGATACTTTATGAACTTGTTCTGTATTTCGGTTTCATCGTCCGAACGAGCTGTGATCTTATTGTGGGTCGATCTGGTTATCGATGTGACTTTTTCAGTTGATTCGATTCTTGTGAACCTTGTTCGGGAGTGACATCATCGGGTTCTATTAGTTCTTTTATTCGAAGTGGATCGGATTTGGAACTTTTGTGTTTTCGACTCCGACTCATTATGTTCGTTGACATTTACGAGCTTGTCTGCCCCTTGCTTTTGTTGATCGAACGAGTGTGGTATTGTTTTGGATAACTCGTTTGTCGTTGTGACTTTTCAATCGCTATTCCCTTTCTGTGGATCTTATGGGAATGCGAGTCTTGTAGTTCTCACGGATCGTCCTGGGAGTTGTTGTTTGAATTTTATTATCCTTCGTGTTTCGGACATAATTGTTCGATCTTTGTTGTCTCGATCGTTTGCTTGTTCGGTTTTTGTTCTCGTTTCGTGATTGTTGAGCATTCAGGCTCCTTCATAATTCCCTTAAGTTCGGGAAATTAGTCTCTTTTTCGATCTTCCAACCCTTGGGCGGTGGGATTCCGCATTTGTTCAGCGGTTGGCTCGCGTTTTGATTGATGTACCGTTGGGTTGGTCAATCATATTGATTTTCGTTCGTTGTGTTTTGTGATTGTCGGATAATTGACTTGTCTATATTATCCGTTTGATGACGCTTGTTATTTGTTGGTTTTATTATATCCCTAACGGCGACATTGTGTTGGTCGCCGTGGAGCGTGTTTTCACGCCGTATATTCCTTTGCGTTGTTTGTAACATTTCGCCGTTGGGCGTTAGTTACGCATTCTTGTGTATCTTGTTGAGTTTTTCCTGGCGGAATATTTCTTCCCCCTACTTGTTTTAAGTTTCGGGACGAAACTTTTTTTAAGGAGGGTAGAATGTAATATCCGCAATTTTCGATTTCCGGTAAATTTCTTTTTTCGGCCGAAGTCCGTTTTGACGACTCGCTCATGACCGTTTCATCATTCTGAGAATGATTAATTCTACACTTTTTGACATCCGGGGTCGTTTCGGAGTCGTTTTGT
This sequence comes from Orobanche coerulescens, assembly GCA_033398695.1. Lineage (NCBI taxonomy): Eukaryota > Viridiplantae > Streptophyta > Magnoliopsida > Lamiales > Orobanchaceae > Orobanche > Orobanche coerulescens. The sequence continues at coordinate 14,358,907 of CM065814.1, forward strand.
TGAGTTCCGTGCTTTTTAACGACTTTTCCGCACTTGAGTTCGGTTCTTGCGAATCTCGTTGGCTGCATTTTGAGTTTCCGTAAGTCCGTTTAACTTTGTTAGGCGTGTTGTGAACCGGTTTGGTTATTCGATCACGTATCGTGATTTAGAAGCGTTTTGGGCCATTTTGTAATTTCTTGAAAGTTACGGGTATCCGTATCTGTAATTGTTGTCTCGACCGTTTCTTGGTCGCGTATGACTAATTATGGTATTATGTTTTCATTTCGGGCCGTTGATGTTGTCGCGAACTTTTAAATCGTGTTCGTTAAAATGCGTTTTCGGAAATCGGGTCGTCGAGCCACAGTGGTCGGGTGCTTGGCCGGACGGTTGCGGGGCCCCGGACGATTGCGGCACCGGCCGGACAGTGCGGCGAGAACCGGCGTAAGCGCACGCCTTCTGCCGGAAGGCTGCCAGCTACCGGCAGCGTAAGCGCACGCTATCGGGTGGCCTAGCGTCTGCTCGGGCACAGGCGGAGGATCACGAGGTTACGGACTCGGTCGGGATCGGCGGGTGGCGCACGCTCTGTCGGTCGTGGCGCGCTAGCAGCGAGGGTAGCGCCTGCCGGCCGACTAGCGTCGTTACAGGTAAGTTTGTTAGTCCGGTGGCTCTTTGGGCCGGTTAGCGCGCGCGGCTTCGGCCGTAGCGCACGCTAGCGGGAGTCGGGTGGTCGAGTCATGGTCGGCGGGGTGGTCGGTGGTGCCGCGTCATGCGGGCCATGGCCCAGAGTGCTCGGGCAGTGCTTGGCCGATAGCGCACGCTAGTCCGGGAAGGCTAGCGCACGCTAGTTCCGGCCCAGTATATATATGAAAGACCAGCCACTTTTCCCTTCGTTTTTCATTTCCTTCCTTCTCCGTCCGCGGCTGGCGATTCATGGGTGACGAAGCCATGTTGTTTAACAACAAATCCATGAAGTTCTTGAGTTCATAACATCAATCAATCATCCGTTGTCATCCTTTGATCCAGCGAATCAAGGTAATCTTCCTTAGAACCCTAATTTCGTGAATTTGGGGTTTTTTGCATTTTCGTCCGATTCGTTCCGTGTTGTTGGTTAATTCATGATGGGTATGATTAATCTTGGTAGTATTCTCATGTTTAACATCATTTAATCCATTGTTCTTCGTCGAATCGAAGTATATTTCTTGATTTCCTTCGAATTGACTTTTCGGGGGATTTGTCCCCGATCTCATTTTTCATCCGTTTTCGATGGATCGATTATGGTTAAATGATGTTGTTAAACATATTCTATGGATTGTATATCCATATTTCAACTTGGAATTCCGTTCTCGTGATTTGACGGAACGAATCGTGTTCTTGGCCGTTTTGGGGGAAATCCTTGAACTTTCGTCATTCGTTCTTTGAATTCAGCAGCTTTGGGTCATACTTTGGAATTCATTTTCGTTGTTATTGTTTTCGTTCGTAGTTCATTGTTGTGGATTGTCGTTCGGTGGAGTCGGCGAATTCGTAGTCGGTTCGTGCCAACCTCCTTCGGCCGATTCTCCGCGTTGTGGTTATTCGAGGCAAGTACCTTGTCCATACTATTCTTGTTTTGTGGATATAATAATTAGTGATCATCTTGGTGTGTCTGTTTATTTGTTTGAAATGAGTTTTCAAAAGATTCGGCTAGCCTCGTTAAAGGCTCACTTTCAAAACGCGTGTGTTTTGTAAATTTCGTAGGTTGTAAGTGACTACGTGAATCCTCTAGATATATTTTGTGTTGATGTTGCGCTTGATAATGCGTGTGTACATATATTGCTTCTTTCCGTTGCGTTATGGTTGACGTGTGTGTTGTTATTTATTCGTGTGGTCGTGGACTGACGGATAAATATTGTGAATTGGTGTATTGATTTGATAATTGTTATGACAATGACTGTGTACTTGATGTTTGTGACAATGTGGATACTTGTTGTGAGAGACGTCATATCCGGGAGTCTCTGAGGGCGGGGCGTGTACTCCGGCCTGGTGTACGCTGCAATGTGCGGCTTCATATGGGTGGTGAACGCCGGTGTTACATAATGCGTGTGTCAAGGGGCGGCTCTTGCGGGAGTGATCGCCGGCGCAGTAACATGTTCAAGGAGCGGCCGACATAGTGGAGTGAACGCCGGTGCACAGGTGCGTAGTGGAGGCGCCTGGCAGGCTTATTGGTTACGGATATTTGAGTGATAGCTAAGACCCCGTTACCGAATGATTATCGTATTTCAAAATTCTTTCAACTCTTTTCAAATGTTGGTCTCGATATAGACCGTGAGTTATGTTTTCTGAAAGTGTGTTTCTACTTGTTTAAAAATGTTGGTATCAGGGTTAATTAACCAAGGACATTTGTGAGATCTCAGGGTTAATTAATCGGGGGTCTTGAGCGGTTTTGGGCGAGCGAAAGGTGTGTCCTTGATTATCTTGTGTTGACATTTTTGTTTTGGGTCGAGGACCCCGTGTGATGTTGAGATGTTTGATCTCGTGTTGATATTATTTGGATTGGGTCGAGAACCCCGTGGGAAATATTTGTGAAGACTCGCTTGTGTTGATTGAATGGTTTTCTTGTAAATTGTTTTCTATTAAAACTCTCGATGGCATCTTTAGAACTGTTTTATAAATGGTTTCCCTTTTAATTGTGATCTTTCGGTTTTGAGAAATGTTTACCAAACTCATGCCTCGGGAAGTACTATTCGTTATGTTGGGTTTTTGAGGATTCCTGGTTATTGTTATTCGTGAAATGTGAATTGTATGGCTCGTATTTTTGCACTTGTACTTGCACTAGCGAAACAGTAGAGTTTTGCTAACCCCCGAGTATTCGGGGGGTGGATGTCTATTTTTGCATTCAGGTTTTGGAGCATAGCACAGGGTCGGCACGAAGGATGATGAAAGATGAACGATACTAATCACACGAGGATCCGTTGATGTCATATTAGTCTAGTTGTATTTTCTTTTCCGCTGCAGTATCTTTTCCCCGTTGTACGGGAGTTTATTGTATTTTGACCCCTGCGTGGGTATGTGTTTGGAATTGAGTTGGATGTTATTATTGAAAGACCAAGTCGGTCTACTGGGTCATTTTAGCCTCAAAGGCGATGATTAGGTGTTTGATTTTAGTTATCAGCCTGGTAGATCCTCGAGGAGAGGGTTTACGGCGTGTAATATCCCTGAGCGGATTGGGGGTGTTACAAAGATGTTGCTGATACTCAGGCTAGATCTACCGAAATCAGGTCTATCATAGCAGGGAATCCTGTTCCTACATCCAGTCCGGTGTTAAAATCATATGTTGCGGCGACTTCCGGTGGCGCGGACCACTTGTAAGGGGTTTTTGGCACGGTTGACCGGTCAGGTGAGGTGCCTACTGTGCTCTTCTCAAAACCAGAGTGTGATAAGGCGTCGGAAGCTTTCCGCCTCTCGGTGGTTGGTAAGTTCTCTTACGGTAAACCAACGAACGAGGTAATCTGAACCACCTTTCATAATATTGGTTATAAACCGTGTAAAGTCCAGTATCTGAACCTTCATCATGTTTTAATTACCTGTTTTAATGAGGAACAATTTGCTAAACTCCGAATTCAACGCGAAATACTGATTGCTGGACTACCGATGAGGGTCCTCAAATGGACGCCATATTTTGATTTTAAAAATGAACCACTTATCGTTCCAGTTTGGCTTAAAGCTTTTGCCCTCCCTATTCAATGGTATGATGTTCGGAGCCTTAAAACTATTGCTAGTGTATTTGGTGAATTCGTCATGGCTGACGAAGCCACTCTTTCTAAATCTAGATTAAATTATGCTCGGTTTGGTGTGGAAATAAATCTGGAAACTCCACCGGTTGAAAAATTTGCGATACTATGTAATGGTAAATCTGTTGATATTAATGGTCAATTTGAACGATTACCAAGATACTATCATTTTTGTAATCATATCGGCCATGCGGAAATGGATTGTTATATTAAGAACCACAAACTCAGGCCGAATTTTGCTAAAAAAATAAACGTCTCGCTGAAAAGATTTCCAAAGCTGAATTTGTTGTTAAAGATAATAAAAAGGCTGATAAAGGCCCACTAATCTCGGAACAGCCGGAACTTCCCGTCGCTAAAAGAATTTCACCTCAGAAAAAGATCCCTCCCTCTAAAACGGTTGATTTATTAGCTAACAATATGTTTCATGTGTTGTTAGTGGAACCTCAAGCCCCTTCTCCCAAGGATGGTGATGAATTAATCGTTCTCGACTCTGTTGATTCTGACACTATCTCCCAATTACAGTAAACTGTCGAAACCTCCTCCCCTCTGACTGCTAAGCCAGACATGCCTGGGAGAGAATTACTCCCCCCTGATCTTGATCTGGTCCAGTCTGAGGAACCCCACCCCAAACTTATCATTGATCCCTCCCCCTCTAGGACAGAAGGATGTACCAAAGTTGGACCTGAGTGCTCCTACAAGAAACAGAAGAAAGCTGAGCACATTGACTCTTTCGGGATATGGGATCAGCTCCTTATGATTCTTGCGGTGATACTGACTCCGATTTGGAAACTCCTAATGTCGCTTTTGATGAACATTCTGCAGATAAAGATGGGATTGTGCTGGCTCAGCCACCCCCCACGCCGAAATCACCTCGGAGTACAAGGAGAGAACAAAGACGGTTGCGAGACATTGAATTTGGGCGCCAACTTGAAAGAGAGGCCCAAGGCCGCATCAACACAGAGGGCCAGGGCCATCCGGACCTACACAACACGGAGCTCAGAAGGAGCGCCAGGATCCAAAAACCCCCCAACGTGCCCAATGAATAACACCCTCATTTGGAATGTTAGGGGGATGGGTAAGAAAGATGCTAAACGTAATGTTAAAAACTTGAGCCGAGATTATCAAGTGAATATTTTGGCCCTTATTGAGCCGAAAATTTCCCTAGATTCGGCCTTCTTTTGCAGGTACCTGGGCTTCAATAAGGTTACTGCCAACCATAGTAATCACATTTGGGTGTTCTTTGATCACTTGAATGATTTTATTGTCTTAAAAAATACTGACCATTTGCTCCACCTCAAAGTCACCCCTAAAACCTCTCCCGCCTATTTTTTAACTATTATATATGGGAAAAACACTAGGGTTGAAAGGAGGGTTCTTTGGGATGACCTTCTCGCGGTTAGCAATAATCAGGGTCCGTGGATGGTCGGGGGCGACTTCAACATTATTTTACACCATTCGGAAAAAAAAGGCGGGGCCGCCCCCATCCCTTCGGAAATGGAAGATTTTAATGACTCCCTTTTGGACTGTAATCTTGTTGATTTTGGGTTTATTGGTCCGCCTTTTATGTGGTATAGTAACTTGATTTGGCAAAGGCTGGACAGGGTTTTACATTCGCCGGATTGGTTTGACACTTTTCCGGATTCGGGTGTAAAACACCTGTCTCGCTTTCATTCGGATCATACAACGATTTTATGCTCGTTCGGTAATAAAAATTTCAAACCTAAACCATTCTTTAAATTTCAGAACATGTGGGTCAAACACAAGGATTTTCTTAATGTCGTCCGGGACTCGTGGGCGATCCCGGTTTACTCCTCGGGCATGCTCAAATTTTTGAATAAACTGACCAGAATCAAACTTACCCTTAAGGAGTGGAATAAAACTCATTTTGGCGATATTTTTTCCAAAGTTTCTGAAGCTAGGGACCTTGCGTCCGGGGCTGAACGTGACTTTGATAATAACCCCACGGATAATAATCTTATCTTGTTAAAGAAAACCAAAGCCAACCTCAACCTGGTTATGGCTATGGAAGAAGATTTTTGGAAACAAAAAACTAATTTGAAATGGTGCATGGAAGGGGAACGCAACACTAAATTTTTTCATGATATTATTAAATCCAAAAGCAATGAAAGTCGTATATTTCAAATTATGGACAGTGTGCAAATTTCTGATCCCGGTGCTATCCAAAATTCTGGAGTGAATTACTTTTCTAATGCATTTAATTGCTCGGATGCTGAGTTTGACAATATTAGGCCGGATATTATTCCCTGCCTCTTAGATAATTCTGATAATTGTGTTTTGTGTGCTATGCCAGATGTGGATGAGATTAAGTGTGCTGTTTTTAGTATAGATGCGGATAGTGTGGCTGGAACGGATGGCTTTAATGCTTTATTTTTTCATAAGTGTTAGGATATTATTGCTAAGGATGTGTGTGAGGCCGTGTGGGATTTTTTCTCCGGAAACCCCAGGCCCAGATCATTCACTTGCACTACGATTTGTCTTATTCCGAAAATATCCCCTCCCCTCGCTTGGAAAGACTTCAGGCCGATTAGCCTTTGTAACACTACTTATAAAATCATTGCGAAAATTCTGAGTACCAGATTGGGCCGAATTCTTCCAAAAATTCTTAGCCCTGCCCAATCGGGCTTTGTCAAAGGCCGCCTTATCACTGATAATATTTTAACTGCCCAAGAAGTGTGTCATGATATATCCAGGGATGAGTCGAATCTGATTATCAAATTGGATATGGAAAAAGCATATGATAGACTTAGCTGGGCTTTCCTGATGAATATCCTGAAAGCGTTTGGTCTTTCAAATGAGTGGACCGACATGATTAATCATTGTATATCTAATTGCTGGTTCTCTGTACTCATTAACGGTAATGCTGCGGGTTTTTTTAAATCTGACAGGGGCATTAGACAGGGTGATCCTCTATCCCCTCTCCTCTTTGTGATTGCCGCCGATTATTTATCTAGACTCCTGGACAAAACTTTTAACTCCCACCCCGACATGTTTTATAAAATCAGGAAGAATGTAAGGATTACCCATCTGTATTACACCGATGATGTGCTGATATTTACTAAGGCTTCCTATAATAATCTTCTCATTCTCAAGAATTGCCTGGACCACTTTACAATGTGCACGGGTCAAAAAGTTAATAATTCTAAAAGTCATTTTATTTTTGCCAAGCCAAATAACCCGTTAGTCCACATTGTCAAACAAATGATTGGATTCTCTCAAACTAATCTCCCCTTCAATTATCTGGGTTCCCCCCTTTGGAAAGGTAAACAAACTTTTGACATGTATGGAGATTTGATTTCCAAAACCTGCTCTAAATTTCAGTTGTGGAATCATCTTTTGCTTACCACGGGTGGCAGGCTTGAGCTCATTAAACGACCTTGAGTTCGGTTCCGTTCGATTGTCTCCAAGTTCTTAAACCCCCAAAGAATGTTATTATTTTTTTCGAACGTCTTTTCAACAAATTCTTTTGGGGAACTAACGACAATAGAAAGAGACTTCATTGGGGGGCATGGTTCAAGTTATGCTACCCTAAAGAAGAGGGTGGTCTTGGGTGTAGGAGTATGGGGGACATCATTAAAGCGGCTGAAATCAAACTTTGGTGGCGTTTCCGGACTTCTTCGAACATTTGGTCCAATTTTATGTTCACTAAGTACTGCAAACGTCTCCACCCAATGATTGTTAAAACCAACCCGTATGATTCTCCTACTTTGAAAAATATGTGCGCCATCCGGTCTTTAGCGGATAAATGGATATTTTGGAATATCGGAGTTGGTGATATTTCTTTTTGGCACGACAATTGGTGCGATTTTAGCCCGCTGTCCCAATGGGTCCGTTACACCCGTTCTAATGCTAGAATTAATCAATTTTGGTCTCCTTATGGCTGGGATCAGTCTAAACTACTATCCGCTGTTCCTTCGGATCTTGGAGACCACATTATGGCCTTTCCCACTCATGGGGAGGGGGGTATAGTCGGCCGTAAAGCCTTCTGAAAACTTACCTCGCACGGTGATTTTTCTTTCAAAAGTGCATGGGAGGCGGTTCGTCAACGCCATGACAATAACAATCTTTTAAAATTTTGTGGAATCAAACCATTACTCCCACCATCTCTTTTTTTATGGTTAGGATTTTTAAAAAATGGCTTCCTACCCCCGATGGTCTTAGAGCCAGGGGTATCATTGCCGACAATGCTTGCTTTTGTTGTGATGGTGTCGAGGATTTTCCTCATCTCTTTCTTAATGGGCCAGTTGCTTCGGCGGTTTGGGCCAACTTTTGCTCTTTATTAGGCATCCCTTTTTTTCAAACTAATAATATTACCTTGGTGATTACCAATTGGTTTAATAAATCCTCGGGAGATATCCACATTTTGCGTTTGATCCCCATTCTTATCCTGTGGTTTATTTGGTGCTGTAGGAATGACATGCGGGTCAAGAAGATCCCTTTCACTGCCCAAAGAGTGTGCGATCGAATTTGGGGTTATTTGGATATTATCAAAGGGCACTGGGCCCTTAAGCCGCGGGCCTGGCTGGGTGCCCCGGTGCTCGCGGATATTTTGGGATTAAATTTTTGCCCTTGTAATTTCTCTAGCAGCTTCCATTGTAACTGTAATAAAAAAAAGAAAAAAATTACCATTGTGAGATGGGTAAAACCGGGTCCCGGGATTACCAAAATCAACACGGATGGCGCTTCGAAAGGTAATCCCGGGGACTCCTATTTTTGCCTTCCATGAATTTATCGGCAACCACACCAATAATTTTGCCAAACTTTTTGCCATCTGGAGAGCGCTGGACCTTTTCTATGAGAGGAACATTCTGAAGGTTTGGGTTGAGGTTGATTCGGCTTTTGCTCTTTCTTTGATTACCTCGTCTAACATCGGAAATTGGCAAGTTCAAAGCATTTGTCAAAAAATTTTATCATTCCGTCGTATAATGGATATCTCGTTTTCCCATATCTTTCGGGAAGGGAATGCCATTGCGGACCACCTGGCCAATGAAGGATACAAATCCAGAAATTTTTGTCTGTTCAGCCCGTCGGATCTATCCGGGCAGATTCGTGGTATGATTAGATTGGACAAAAGTGATTTTCCTTATGTTCGATTCAAGTAGGCCGATCGTGAGGTTGTGTGTCCCTTTGTTTTAATTTTGTATTGGGCGTGTTGAGGGGATCGTCCTCCCTCAAACTCTTTGGGCGTGTAGTGGGTCTCGTCCCCCCACACCCTGTTCTGTCGAATAAATTTCGATTTTTTTTTTTAAAAAAAAAGTCTTCATTATATTCTTCCATCATAATCTCCTCAAATCCCCTTTACCATATAATAAGATATATTCTATCTCTAAAGGTCAGGAGTTATCCATTATTAAAATGGAGACAAAGACCAAGAGGAGTAGGTGAAAGGGCGGCGGCCAATCTAGAAGGAGTCGGACGAGTTTGGTTCGTTTCGGACACCCGAAAGTTCAAACAGATAAAGTCCAATTCGGTTCCGATGTATTTATATCAATTAATTAATCCAATTAATTAATCATCTCAAATACATAGTAACATAATTAATTTCTCCAAGAAATAATTATATTCATGAATTAAATTAATCACCGAGTAATTTATTTAATTCATTAGGCCGTAAATCAATTTATCCAATAAATCAATTTAGACATATAATGTCACAATAAATTAGATATCCAATATCTAATATTCATAATGAGAGAATAAGCTCGATTCATTCCGTCGTCAATCCTATTGCGCGACTCGGTAGGTCCGTCTCAGTCAGCAATGGGAGGAACCAAAGAGTAGTAGCACCACCTAGCCAGCGTGGCGGCCTACACTGTACCCCAACTGAGAACGAATGATTGGGATCATTCAAGAACCATTCTGTCGTGAATACCAGTAAACGTATCAACCCTTCTTTCACATGTCCCGATCAAGTTATAGGGTCACAGTCAGTCAAACCCTATCTGTACTTGACGCTATGCATGCGTTAATGCAAATCGAGATCATCGAGCTCTCGTGTATCCAATACAACTAACTCTAATGCTTTGGCCAAATACTTATGATCTCATCTGCCAATAACCGCATAGGACATATAACCCGCTTACTAACGGGAGAAAGAATTCTATCTTGGTATTCAGTAGAACCTGCTACTTGCCCGTCAAAATGCACGTCGAGGTTGACCCCCACCTTCCGGTTTACAGGGTCGAACTACTCTAATGAAAATCTTGATGTCACAAGCACATCCCTACTAAATCCTCAAGTCGAAGGTTCACGAATACCCATCACAACCTTTCGATTCCGTCATTGACTATACTGGAGTGAAATCCGTGTGACGAATCGAGGGTGAGTCGGTTCGAGTATACTAATCCGATTAGCATACCTATAACGTGTGCTCCTACTAACCATTAGTGTTCGACAGGCACTCTCCATGTCAAAGAACACGTCATACAAGTCTTCACATAAACTTAACGCCCAGTCAAGTTTCATCGACTTGCGGACGATTAAGTATTTGAGCTATAAACCTTTCTAGTGCCGACCCCCTTATCCAATAAGGAGTGGAACATTTTGCTCTCAAATACACGGACTAGTTTCTATATGTATATTTACGAGTTAGGAATGCCAGTAACTACCAGTAAATAAATAAACATCCATTGCCTTATATTAATGATTTACATAATTACAAGTACAATGCCCTCACTCAACATCCTATGAGTGGCATTCGAGGACATACTCCTAAAATTGAATACTCTCAGTCAGTCTTGTCAACAATTATTAAAAATAGAGGTAGTGTATAGGGGTGGTTCGGTACGGTATACCGAAAATTTTCATCCATACCGTATACCGTACCGAAATTTTCGGTATGATAAAAATCATACCGTTACCATACCGAAATTTTCGGTATACCGATTTTCGGTATACCGAAAATTTCTGTATGACGTATTTACATACCGTTATTGTACCGAAATATCGGTATACCGAAATCAAGTCGGTATACCGTTAATTTTTCGGTATATTGAAACTTCTGCGGTATACCGAAAATTTTAAGATATATCAAAAAAATTCAATATACTATACATAGTTTGGTATACTGAAAATTTTCGATATACCGATAATTTTTCTGTATATCGAAAATTTTCGGTACATGCCGAAAAAAATTTCGTATACCGAAAATTTTCGGTATACCTCGGTATATCGAAAATTTCAAAATCTCATACCGTTACCGTACCGAAAATACCGGTAACGGTATCATACCGTACCGAAAAAATCGGTATACCGAAAATTTTGATATTTTCGATATTTTTTGATACGATATTTTCGGTATTTCGATATTTTCGGTATTTTTCCCAGCCCTAGTAGTGTACAACTTTAAATTTGGATAAAAATAAAATAGAAAAAGTAAGGTACAAAAGTGGAAAGAGAAAACATACATAAAATGTATCAATACATACAAAAATAAGAATAAAGAAGAAGCAGTATTTAAGATTAATAATTATAATAGTACCCGTTTTAGCCTAACAATAGAATCCACGATGTTGGTCTTAAGATTATAAATGTGAAACAAACCTTAAATAACTCGAGGTTCACCAGGGATTTATTTATGATTATGAAATATAACTGAAGTTTTTTTTATAATTAGGCTAAACCTTAAGGGTACTTTGTTGCAATAATCCCAAGCATTTATGGCTATTCACCTTTACTATGTACAAGTTGTGATGATTGTACATTTGCCTGTTCATAGTTTTCCACCAAAACCATCATCCTCCCTTCCTACCTTTTTCCCTCCCCACCTCTTCCCTCCCACACAAGCACAACCACACAACTAAAGACATGCTACATATCAGCACACTTTGTTAGTGCAAAACCCAGCCTAGACCTCTTTGTATCATACAGGATACAGAAGTTTCATTGATAATAATTCCCAATAATCGACAAAGACAAACGAGGCATTCCCAAAATCACCAAACAAACCACATTATCCAACTCGAGCCTAGTGAAATAATTTTTGACCAGAAAATCCCAAATAGCCCCATATCCAAAGGCGAATACGAACGAATATAACTTGAGTTTATCCACGCCCGAAACATTGTAAGAACGATCCAACTTAATAAAATCCTTCAGAACTTAATATCCCCTAACTTTCTCTACAAAGCCTCCTTAATAATCTTATAAGCCAGATCAAAAAAATAATCAAGCGTGGTCCCTGAGTCGACAACCATGCCTCCTGAGCCGTCCGACGACACCGCTTTAGGAATTTTTACAACCTCCCACCGATAGTAACCGATTTTATGTCCACGTGATAAAGTGTATCCGTATGTTTTTCTTGTAAGAAAAATTACTTAGTGTAATTTATCTTTTCCTAAAGATCGTTATATGGTAAATCAGTTTCATAGAATATTCTATATACACCCAATTCAAATTTAATTAGGTGCCTTTCAAAATCGGCTCCGTAACACCCCAAAACCATAAGGAATATCACACGCCGTAGATCCTTCTCACAAGGATATACCAGGCTAGATGCTGCAATAGAGATCATAATGTTTAACCGGACATAGCAAACTACATAATAATACAGACCGATAAGGTCGAAAATTCAAAATATACAGACCGATGAGGTCAAAACCAAGACATGAGTAACACAACCATGCATGGGTCAATATACAGTAGCAGAAACGGAATACAACACAACAATATAAAGAACTCTAACTCTTAATTGATTAGTATCGTAGCTTGTCATCTTCCATGCGGACCCTGTGACGGCTCCCTCGAATTAAGCATACCTGAAATGCATGAAACATATTTCCCTCATTTAAAGGTTTAGCAATTCGAAATTACTATTGCAAGTATTCTATCTAGGCAAAATATACAACACAAATATCAATCACGAATCAACAACAATAAATATTAAGAGGAGTTCTCGAGAAGTTTCAAAGTTTAGAAACAACTCAAATCCTTGAAAACGTTTCTTTATCTGGGGAGCTTTGGAAAACAGAAAAACCTTTAGGACCTCAAGTCCTCAGTTACAAAACCATTTCATATCGATTGGGTCTCGGCTTAAAGTCATCTTCCTTAAAATATTCTTTCGAAATACTTAACTTCAAAATGATTTGATATTCCAGAATATCTTTCATGAATAATGCACGTTCAATACATATTTAAAAAACAACTCAAATCACGAATAATACACGTTCAATCACGCACAAAACACCACGAAAAGCATCACGAACAATACACAATCAACACACCATATATCCATCGATCAACAACACGGAATAATACACATCCAACTGGATAAATCAACCAATGTATTCTCACAACAAGAAATGTAAGAGCAGTCACAACTAGATATTTATAATGAACAAATCACATAAACCATATTCAAGGAGAATGAACAAACCACCACATAAATGAATACACAACTTCAATTCACAAGATACAAATTGTATAGACAAGATACTTGCCTCGATAATCGATACGGAAATATTCCGACAAACACAGATCGATCAGAAAACTCGAAAACCTTCTATCCGATGAAGAACAAATGATTAGATGATGTTAATTCTTGATAGAAACTCAAATATGTTGACGGATGATGAAATATGCACCCTCTCTCATCCCCAAATCGCTCCGAACGTCATTCGACTCGGGCGCAAGCCCGCCCAAAAAGAAAAATAGAGATAAAATAGTAAAAATGGCGAGAGGAGTCTGCAGCCCGCCTATATATAGACCGCTGTCCGTTATGTACGTAACGACCAAGTTTACGTACGTAACAATGCGTAATATACGTAATACCACTACGATTACATACGTGATTCTTTTCACATAGGCCACTATCTCGATCTCCCATGTATGCTCATGTACGTAACCTCTCCAAGGTTACGTAAGCAAGTGACCATAATGTATGCTACGCTTCTCACCATGTTACGTACGTTATGGTCCTTCCAGAGGCTACTGCCTCGAGTAAAAGGTATGTTACCATGCATTGCTTTAATGCCCTAATGTACACTACGTTTCTCAAATTCCACATGTAATGTTATGGTTACGTACGTAACCAATGCTGACAGTAGCATAATCCTAAAATTGGTACGACAACCCATCTTTCCGACAAGATACCACGAATTGCAACTTGCAGCGAAGTTCTGACGATCCACAATGAAACAATCATACGACGAAACCCAACATACAGTGTCACATGTATAAGAATACGCTCAGTACGATTAATGCGACGAAAAGTCGCACTTGAGAAAAACCAAAACATAATAACACCACACAGTATACAACAGAGAATTAATTCCACGTAATCATTATCGAAAAGAAAAATATCCAGCACAAAGCAACAGATAATTTCGGACAACATAAACAAAATTCTCGACTATTACATTCTATCCCACTAAAAATAAATTTCGTCCTCGAAACTTAAAACGAGAAACGTTAAGGTGCAAATAACAAACAAAAAAATTCAAACCAAATTAATGAATCTCCACACGTGATTCAAACCACAAAACAACATTCAAGCAAACTTCACTCAGCACCACTCGGCTCTTTCAAAGTAGAAACAGAACCCCATTTTCCCGATATTTTAGCAACATTCTATCTTCTACAATACAACTTCTATAATTATATATAAATTATCAATAATATCTATCTTTAATTTCGTCCATTCACAAATGTACTAGAACCATCTTGTATGATACTTTTTTATCCATGTATACACTTAAGACTCATTTCGGATGGCAATCGATGATCGAATTATCAATTTCCGCCATAACGAAATTCATATCGTGTTCTATATGTGGACCCGATATGTAATTCATTATAGTTATATTTTATACTGAAACGATATTGGGTTCGTAAAATTTCTTCTAAAACAATATACAACACATTATCATCAATGTTGTTTTTTATAAAATGATGGCCAAGTTGTTATTTTAGTAGATAAATAATTTGTATCTCGTGATAGAATAAATTTTGACTGGAACGATCTCGAGTTTTTATAATTTATAAAGAAATGATATATATATATATATATATATATATATATCGTTCTGTAATATATTTACAAGGGAGCAAATCAAACTTGAGGTCATTATATGTTTAAATAAACGACTTGTAAATCGTTCAGGTTATATTTTTACTTAACCTAATCTGGGATTCATTGTTTAAAGACTGTAACTATTTTTGATTCAAAAACGATTTGAAGTTGTTATAACGACTTGGACATCATTGTTAGAATTCATGCAGTATGCTGACATTATTATAAACATAATGTAATGATGTTGAATTCGTTATATCAATAGAATAACGATTTAGAAATCGTGTCCATATAGATATCAAGAATATTTTAGTAATTGAATATATTTTTTAATCTATTATTTTAAAAAAGGGACTATATAAACAAAAAACATAACTTTTTAAACAAAAATTTTATTTAACTATGTCATTTAAATGAAGAAGCTATGTGATTTTGTGAGATGAGCTCGTGATAGATGATAAGTGAAGTGTGTTGAGAGTCTCATTTTACTAACTATATATGAGAAGTGAAAAATGAGAGTTAGACGTGAGAAAAAAAACCTAGCCGCCTAACGTTTTCTATTGAATGTGTTCACTCGTTTATTGGACTGGGCTGAAAGGATATAAGAGTGGTGGCAATGACAGCGGTTTGAGTGAGGTTTGGCCCCAAACCGGCGGTGTACACCGCCGCCACATAGTAGGTTTCATTAGCGGTTTGGACATAGCGGCAAGAAACAATTG
This sequence comes from Orobanche coerulescens, assembly GCA_033398695.1. Classification (NCBI taxonomy): domain Eukaryota; kingdom Viridiplantae; phylum Streptophyta; class Magnoliopsida; order Lamiales; family Orobanchaceae; genus Orobanche; species Orobanche coerulescens. Next base: position 14,374,398 of record CM065814.1, read on the forward strand.
AACGGTTTGGAAGAAGTGGACAAAAATATGACCGTTGGCATTTAATAGTTTTTGACCATTTGGGATAAAAAAAAATCCTTTTGAAATATAGACGTTAGGAGTTTGAATAAAAAAAAATTCTTTATAAATTACCTACAAATCACACAAACAATTCACATATTTTCACACACAAAAATTTCCTTTATAAATACTAGACTTTACCAATTCAAATAACCACTTCCAATTCAAATAACCACTTCCTCCTATATCTCATACTTTAAAAAAAAAGTGTAGCATGGATCAAAGAAAATCAAGAGGGGTTTCAACGTCAACAAGAGGTCGTGGTCGGGGCTTTCGTGGACAACATGTTCGTCCGCAAGTTCCACCGATGAATCAACAATACCCTCGACACCAAATGAGTCCTCAATCGGCCTACTATCCCCAACCTCCACCACTGATGAATCCACAATACCTTCAACAACAATATTATACCCAGCCTCCACCACCGATGAATCCAAGCCAATATAATATATCAATGACAAGTGAGTTCAACCCGTTTAATGACTACCGTGAAGGTCCTTCGCGTCGTGAACCAAGTGTTGAACGCGAACTACCTCTATATGGTGACGATGATGACGATGTTGAGTTTGTTCCCGACATGTCGAAAAGTCGAGAATGCACAAGGTAGAGATAAGTTTTGGGGTAGAATTGTTGAACATTTCACGGAAAACGTGAAAGGTAGTGTTCGAACTCATCATAACTTGAACACAAAGTGGGGAACTATGAATGCCGCCAAGTAATTTTTTAACTATATACTTGTGTTAATTTATATACTTGTGTTAATTTATACACTTGTGTTAATTTATATACTCTTAATTATATAATTGTAGAAGCGTATTCGGGAGAGTGGATGTGGCGATGTGGATGAATTGAAAAATGCCTTGGCCCATTATGATAAGAAAAATAATGACAAGTCTTTTACTCATATTGGTGCATGGATGGTTGTAAAGAAAGAAGCGAAATGGTTGGAACAACCATGTTTTGTTCAAGCATATTCGGCATCTAATTCCGACAAACAAAGAAAGTCGTCGGAATCTACCTACTACGAGTCGGGAAGCAATGAGAATGTCGACACAACTCCTACAAGGAAAAGAAAAGGGAAAAAGACCGCTAGCGAGACGTCGACAAAGAATAGTGTTGTTGAACAATTCGAGAGCTACACGTCAAAGAAAACACAAATGTTTGAGGATGTGATGGAAAAAAAACGTGCAAAGGATGAATTGTCCGAACAGTTGATGGCGGCACAACTCGCTAGTGTTCAAGAAAAGGCTATGCTTCGGGCCTTGAAGTTCTTTAACGAACCGCATGATCACATAACCAATCCGGTTATGCGAGAGATCCATCTTGCCAAAAAACGTGAGTTCGCGGCGAAATATGGATGGCCTATCGATTTTTAGAAATAATTGTGTTTTTTTTCCAAGTATTATGTAATTTTCTTTTTAAGTATTATGTAATTTTCTTTTTATTATTAATGAAATATTATGTTTTTATTAAATTATTTAATATAATTATGAAAATAAAAAATAAAAAAATAAAATTAGTTAGAGGTATGGAAGCACCCATTGCCACTAACAAAGTATGTAGAGGTATGAAAAAAGTATGAGTGAGGTGGAATGATATTATTGGTGGGTTGAGAGGTATGTGAGAATTTGGGAGTTATGGTTGCCACCACCCTAAGGAATTGGGAGCACATAAAAATTAAAAAACACTCATTTTATTTCTAATAAGGGCCATCAAAACTGCAAAAGTAATTGAATCTTATAAAACTAAAGGGCGGTATACCCAGTTGTATCGGAGGTGCTCCCTACCGAATGATTGTGACTTCAAGTCCCTTTGTGGTAGGAATGGCAAAATAATCCGATTTGATGGATACCCGATCCAAAACTCGAAATTTTGGATTTACCAAACCTGAAATTTAGATTTAGATTTGAATTTTTCAAAACCCGAAAAAGTTCGGATTTGTATCTGGATTTAAGGATTGCCGAACCGATATCCGACCCAAAATTCGAAATCCGATTTAAACCCGGTCCAAACGCGGAACCCGATAAAAACCCTATGCAAATATAGTATATAATATTATAATTTATAAATTGTTATATATAGTACTTTAAGATATATGATATACGATATGTATATTTTTATTTTATTATTAGTCAATAATCAATACTCATTTAATGAATTAAACTTCTCTTTTTCAAGTTTATATTTTATTAATATATTTAAGATATAACTTTCATTTTATTTACATAATTTTTTTTAATATATTGGTATGTAAAGTATTATTTTGTTAATATACTTTAGAATCATATATAATGAAAGATTAGGTCTTAAAAATGATTGGGGAGTATTAATGACAACAATTTTAAAACATTTATTAGGGTTTTGCAATTTAGCCCTCATATTTTCCTGCGGCTTCCAATTTAACCCCAGAAATTCTGTATACTTCAATTTAAACCCATTTTGATTTATGATTCTTCGATTTTAACCCAGTCAGCTTCTCAACTCTTACAATTTGACCTCACTCAACTTTAAAACCTCCAATTCAGTCCCATTTTGACCAAGACATTAAAATGTTGACCTTTCAATTAATATTAATAATTAGTCCGATTTTATGCATGTATATTTTAATTTCCGTCATTATATCCTAATATTTTATAATGATTAAAATATTATTACATGTAGACTTTATCGAGGATTTACGGGCTTAGGACTGTGAGTCGAGCATCTCCATATTCAAGTCAGACAGCATCATTTATTCGTGAGAATTTTCACTATCACTTTAATTGCTTTAATTAGATTGTATATGTGATATTCAATTCAATATGTGATATTCAATTCATGTTTAAAAATTGACGATACATGTTGTGAATCAGACTCACATGTATACGTGTAAAGAGGCTATCCTAAGATATATGTTGTTGCGGGGACACGCCTTGGCCTCAATATTCACATGCGTGCTCGATTCATGTTATATGTGGTATTTTGTGTATGTTTCATGTTGTTGTGGGGACACCTGCGCAACCTCAATATTCGTGTTATGCGTGCTAGATTCATGCTATACGTAATATTGTGTGTATGTATTCATGTTGAGAAAAAGATATGATAGATTATTCATTTTACATGAGATTATATATTACTGTGATAAGTGAGATTTCCACTAGGTGAAGGAAGCTCACCCCACCTTCATTGATCCGCAGAGTTAAATCGGCCGGATGAACGAAGGAGCAAGCCGAGAGGGCATATGAATGAAAATTATTAAATGATGTTTTTCTTAGGTCAAATGTTTCGAAATTCTTTTGGGGAAACTTTTGTTAGAAATTAACAATTTATAATTTATTCTTCCGACGCAAATTTTATTTCGTATCTATGACGTGTTATTGCCTTAATTAAAGGTATTTAATTTATGTCAGTGTAGCGACTCGACTTTGTAGGCGTTATTCTTCGTCAAATTTACCTTTTATTTATTTTTCCCAATAATTACCCTAGAAAGTCGGGGCGTTACATAGTGATATAACTTATATTACACACATTAACGCAATCTTGATACAAAGTATATAAACATCTGCACAAACATTATGTACAAAACACGTAGATATTCAACCAAAAGCACAGCCGGTGCATCGCACGGGTTCGTAACGCCTCGTTCACTTAATAACTCAATCTATGTAATAAAATACATTTGACTACTTATATTAATTCAACTTGATTATATCATTTTTATTTTTGAATACCCTAAAAAAACCCGATCTGATCCGCCGATGAATTTAGATTTGGATATTGAGTTTTGAATTTGCATTTGAATTTAATTTTTAAATCCAAAAATATTTGGATTTGAATTTGAATTTACTCTACTATTTTTTTTTAATTCCGTACGGTATTGTATCGATATCGTACCCAAAAATCAAAATGTGCCTAAAATTTTTGGTATTTTTGATAAATTTTAGTATTTTCGACGGATTTTTGGTACGATAAAAGACGATAGGCCCCGGCGGTCCATATTTATCTTTTCGGTTTTCTTCACTTCCTTTTTCCTCTCTCCGCTCGACTTCTTCCTCCTTTCATCAAATTCCTCTCTCCATTCTTTGCGGCAATATTTTTCTCCCCCCCCCCCCCTCCCTCCGCTGCTCCGCATCTCCGGTATGGCTGGCGCCGCTTTCAATTTCTTTTTCTTTCTGACCTCCGTCGACAGTTCTATCCCTGACGGGTTCTCTCGCCCGGCCGCCGGTGAAGTCCATATTATTGTCAACCCCAAGTTCGCGGGAAAGATAGCCGTGCTACTCACGAGAACAATTTGGAAAGGAGCTCTGGCAGTTTTGTTCGTTTTAATTTTGTTGGTTGATTCGTGTTATTTTCTATAGTTTGCTGATTTAAGTTTTCTGCCTGTTTATTTTTTGTTGGTTAATCACCGCTCACACCCAACACACCCAATAATTCCCTTTGGTTTTGTTTCTATGCTTGCAGAAAGATTTGGGATTTTCAGCTTTCTGCATTCCTCATTCATTTCCATATTCCTAGAAAGGGGCTTCCGAGAAAATAGTTTCTGTAATGGCACCCAGCAATCTGGGACCTTTTTTTCTGGTGATGATTTCGAGCTTTCGAAAATGGGTTTGATAATATGTCGGATTTTCATTCTTTTTGTGGCGTTTTTTTTCCAGATTACGATTGGGATGACTGTGACTGGCAAGAGCTTCAGAAAGAGCCCAATTGAATCCTGGTGACCATGCGTGGGTCATTGTGGATATTTTGATGGTACATGATGTTTGTGTCCCTGGTTCTGTTGGAATTTTCAAGAAAGATTTTGGAGAAAATGCAAAGGTGCTCAGAAAAGCGCAGATCTCTTAGTTAAATTGATCTTGAGTTATTGTGTTGTTCCTATTTGGTGATAATGCACAATTCTTTTTTGGTAATGTATACAATAGTGGCATATTTTATGAATTTGTAGCTTGAGGCTATTAGTAGAAAGAAACATCATCTTGTTTTTGTGTTTTTTTTATCCTCATTATGCCGGAACTTCATATGTTCAAATTTGATAGTTTCTGATTTTTTATCCATTTCTAACATATTTATTAGAAGTTATTTGGTTAGCCTACTAGAGCCGTATGTCTGAGAATCCCAAAATGATCATGTTTTATGCGAATTATAATTAGGATTTGGTTAGCCTACTAGATATTTGGTTAGCCTACTAGAGCCACGTATCTGAAAAACCCGAAATGATCACGTTTTTATGAGAATTATAATTAGGATTATTAAGTGTAATTGACCAGCAGTGTAAGATCAACATAATCTTTAATGAACAATGATTTCTATATATTAATATCTTATATAATATTTCATTACTTTTGATTCAACCTGTTGTTTGCTGCAAAAGAAGAGATATACTGTTTCCTTGTTCCATTTGAATCTGCTTGCTTGATTTATTTTGTGCTCTATGCTTTTCAACCCTGGTTTCTTGTTTTGAGCTTTTTTCCTGCACTTTTCCCAGGTGCTTATTAAACTCGGGGATTTAACTGCTTGTTGGTTCATCGAGGTAAATTGATCTTCAATTCATTGAAAGCAAACACATCTTTAGATTTTATGAGAGAGTAACCTTAAATTCTCTTTAAAATGAATATTGTCATTTCAATGTATGAGGATATACACTTTATTCCGTCGCTTGCTGAGTTTTCTCTCTTTTTCAGGGTTCATACTTTTATACCAAAAACCAAAATATCCAGGCTTCTATATAGCCTAGCTATTTCAGTTAAAATATTTCCCTGCATCCTAACTTTGTATTCTGTGTGTAATGTTATTGTAGTTTCTTTTTTGCTTTATTTTGACAATTCATAATATATGGAGAATCTATATTATTACGCACATCATTTTATCGACTACATGTCTAAAAATTTAAAAGATGCTAATTACGATTAAATTTCAGTTATTGCTTATTATTGCTAATAGGATGGACATCCAATTGTGTCATTGTTCTCTTAATCATTGTTTCGTGCAATGAAATTTCAGCAACTCTCAACTTCCTACTGTAAATTGCACTAGGAACTGCCTTTTCTTGAATTTCTTCTGTTTCTATTATTAAGAAGGTGTTTGGATGAGCTTATTTAGGAAGATATTATATGCTCCTACATGTTGCGAGATGTTTTTATAGCTTATTAAGATGTTGAATCTTATTTTAAAAATAAGATATCCAAGTGTTTCAATAAAAAAGACGAAAGAGCTAATAAAATACTATAAATGGCATTTTCCTAATCAAAATGACCAAAGTTGAGTTAGGTGGTTGTAGTAAGATTTTATTACGTAAAAAAGTTGGGTATCATCTTTCCAGAATACGTCGTATAAGCTTTTAATATCTTATTCAGTAGTACTGGTTTAGTGGTTTGTACTAGTGAACCTTCTCACTCCTGCTTTGAGTATTCTTTTTCCAAAAAGTTTGTGTTTTGAAGAGCTTATAAGCTCATATAAACACCCTTTTGAGTTTTATTACCTTTCTATTACTTATACGTAGAGAGTAGCGTCCTTATAACTATTCTCCACTTTCTTGCTTGGTTGATTTCATCCAATTTGCCTTGTTTTTTTCCAAATATGTTGCTACCAGAAAATAGGATTGATATATTATGCTCATCTTGTGGATTCTAGTGACAATCATGGTTTTCGGCGGCCGACTAGTCTCGACTAGTCACCCAGGTGGTGCAGGACAGTCGCCGTGTGATTCGAACTTGAGTGATGCAAGTATTTCACGCGCCAGGAACGACATGGGTTGCCAAGTCGACGACTTGGGTCGACTGGTCGATGACTGGGAGCCGACCGGTATAAGACCCTACCCGTATTAGACCCATATATTAGAAAAGGGAAAAGAAAGTGTTATTTTGAAGCCTAATTGCAGAGCCAACTAAAGCGACTCTACTTCGTCTCCGTCGATCTGAAGCGACTGCCGTCGATCCGCCGCCGTTTTGCTGGACATTACAAATTTACGTGTATATATATATATATTTAATATAATTTATAAATATAAATATTTATTATTTATAATTAGTCGGCTGGTCTCGACTAGTCTACGACTCGCCATGCCGGACCCCGTCGACTTGACTCGACTTACAGCCGTAACAACCATGTTGACAATTTTTTTTGTGCAGGTTCATTGGTTTCTCTTGTGTTTTATTATCAATTTGTTTTTGGGGAAAATAACTTGGTGAAAGAGTTGCTGCTACCGTCCAAGTGATTCAAGCTAACATTGTCTATGTTACTAGCATTTACTGCTTGTGGATGTTTGGTATTTAAAAGTAACAATGGAAAGTTTTAGTGTTTGGTATTCTATGTTTGTTTCACTATCTTTGCGTGGAGCACGTGGTTCAGATTTCTCGCTCTTTGTTTAGTACATTTTGGAAACTAATTTTTTTAACTATAGCTTAGAGTTGGCAGATTTTAGAAAAATTAGGCATGTTTATCTCGTATCTGCAATATTCTGGGTGCTTTTATTAAGACTCTGATTTCCAGTTGAGGTAAACGTGCATTTTATTTTTACTTATTTCATGTTAATCAAACATGCATCTATACGTATCATCTATCTTTGGCGACGATGTGGTTATAGTAGTGTAAGAAGCTCTAATCTCATATCTATGACTTAAGCTGGTGGTTTCGAAGTAAGATTATCGTTTTAACTGGATATGTGACCTAAAATGAGAGTCTTCTGGTTCTGCTTTAGTGCCCATTCAACTGCATTATGCAAGTCTAAAAGTGGCGTATTCAAAGATAATTTCTAGCGCATAATGTACTAGCACCTGCTTTGTGGGTCTGTCTATTTCTGCTAATTTGTGTTCTGCTAAAGCTTAAATTGACAAATCATATAACTTATTCTAGTTACTACTTTATGTTAGGAAATGCTAGAGAAAACATTTGTAAATCCAACTGAAGCAGGGGACATTGTGGGCACACTGTTAGCACGGGGCTCCCAAAAAGAATGAATTCAGTATGTCTACACTCTTTGCTGGTTCCCCTGATATACCTCTAGAGCTCTTCTAATCATTTTACATGAGTGCAAGAACTTAATCAGTTATACTAGTTTTCTTCCATTCGTCTCGTTCAAACAATGCACCGATGTTAACAAAATCCAATATAAAATCTGGTGCAACGCACTAGAAGTGTCTAGGTATATTCTATGTATTGGGCATTATGAGCATTATTATCAGTTATTATCAATTCGAAAATAACCATGATTTGTAAGAAAGTCCACTTTTATCCTCTGTGGGTAATTCTAATTGGTGCTTCAAAATTTATATATTTTGGGGATCACTAGTATTGTAATAAATAAATAAAACACGACTCCCGTAACCTTACACACATTAATGCACCTATATTTGCGTAAGTTGAAGTTTTTTTTTTCAAGTACTAGAGTTCTCTAACATATGTACTGCTATTCCAAGAGTGTTTACCCGAGCTCCTAGATCATATTTGTGAGAATGGTCAGAAAGGGGAAGAACTATGTTGAGATTGGAGAAAATCGGACTTGTTAAAAAAAGGGATTGCCACATTCGGTAATACCCCTTCTTCTCCACCATGCAGTCAGAGTCGATAATAGGTTCCGGCAATGGATTCCTTTTCGTCCATCATTTTGTTGTCCAACTTGCGTTAATTTGGATTTTTGACAAGTGTAAATAAATTTCAGCGAGTTATTATCAATTGGGAACTTGCCATGATTGTGAGAAAGTTGAATTTTTTGTGAGGGGTCAATTGCTAATTTGAATCAGTGCTCTTCCTTCTGCCAGTCTCTCCAAATTGATTTCTTTTCTTGCGTTATTTAAGCAGGTGATGAAATCAGGATTATCTAGTAAAATTTCAACCATATTTGGACGCTTTGATGTGAGCAGTTCTGCTTCTGGTTGCAGAATTGAAATGTTCACACAAGGGATGTGAGGAGGGTGACATGACTGCAATCTGGCATGGTGCAGGTTTCTCTTCTTCCTTTTCCCTTCCGAATTTCACTAAATTTCTTTTCCCCCTTGTTTCCTTTTTGTGTCCATTTTTTAGTCTTCATGCCTCCCCTTGTTCTAGCGGTCATTATACCTGCCATATTTGGAGAACTTTTTACTGTTGCATTCAGAATATTTTTTTCATCCTGATTTTTGTTTGTGTTGTTGTTTTAAAGATTGGTGGAGATGTTAGTCTTGAGTTAATTTTATTGGTTACTCTACATATTTTCGGTTGTGTTGAGTATGTTGACTCGTCATCGGGGAAAAAAGTTACTTATAGTGACTTGTGAGATTGTATCTTATGTTGATATCTTTGGTGAGAGGAAAGCTCCTTTTGGAGAACCTATCAGGTCCAATTGGGATAACATACTACCAAGTGATGTGGTAATAATTATAGGGAAAAGAAAGGCCCACCCTTTAATTTCAACCCTAAATTGTTGGGTACATGATATATTGCAAATGCACCTAATAACTTGTCATGTGTTTTTGGAATTCACTCTCTTGCTTTCTGTGTTATCTTTGTATTGACATGTAGTTATTAGTTATGACTTTCAATGCTTGCTCTTTTAGATGTGTAAGTGTGAATGCTAATTGGCCATATATGTTTGGGAGTGCATCAATAAGGATAAATAATGCGGGTAGAAATTCGCTTTTCTTCTCACTTTTAGGTCTTCTCATCGTTGTATGCTTCAATTATCTTGCTTTCTTAGAAGCATCTAATTGATTTTCTTAGCGAAATTGAGCTAACGACCTTTACGGATATGATCAAGCTATTTAGTTATTTGACAGGGAAAAAGTTAGTAGCTCTACCTTAAAATTCCTGGTCATATTCACCACTTGTCAAGGTTCCCTAATTTTGATCACAATATTCTAAAAATTTATATTGAGATCTCTAATGTAATGATAGCATCTCTAATTTTATCTTGGGAACTATTTTCATGAGATTGCTAAATTATGTGGTGATAGAAATTAGTGGTCATATGAGGTCTAATTTGCAACTTCAAATGTGGCTTATTAATTTAGGACGACCGAAGTTGTATCAAGATTTTAGACGGGTGAATGTATTGTGGTAATTATTTACATTGCTCAGTGTGTATTCTCGTGATTGGCATATGCTGAGGGTATTCAATCACAAAGAAGATAGACTACAAGTTTAGTGAAATATTTAATAGGGTAATGCCTTTATCTTTTTGTTTCTAAGTCTACTTAATTAGGAAGAGAGGACGTAGTGTACTTCCCATTATTTGAGGTTAATTGTTTGTTACTTTATTCTTCTTTAGGAGTTGGTGTAAGATTGGTGTCAGTTGTGATTTTAGTTTGTTAATTTGTGCTACTACATTTACCTTTTTAAGAACTATTTCGAGAGTGATCGTGTAAATTATATTGCGTGTTACGTTGCATGTATTCTAAAAAGGTGTATTAGACTCGTAGGAGTCTCGAACTGACTCGAGTACGGAAAGTTTCCTTTTTATTGAATGTTCTCTATTATTTTCAAGGATGAGTGGATCAGTATGCCTATCCATGCAGACTAGATATGTTTTAACGACAAAGATGATAAGGTGATTATCGAGTCGAAGCATCATAGAGTACTCAATGTTCACTTCAAAAAAGCGGCGCAGAGCGCCTTCAAGGGCACATTGGGGCGCCTTTGTGAAAAAATGCCCCCGGGCGTGCATAGGGGAGCGTATTAGGCACACGTCTTTTTTCCATAGCTTGCGTTTTTTTACTAAAATCTAGGGACATGTAACTGGTATTTAGAGATGGAGGAATTTGGGGGAGAAATAAGAAGAAATTAGAAAAGAAACATATAAATTATGTGAGAAACAAGGGGGGGAGAAAAAAGTATTGGGTTGCTGTTTTTGTGAAGAAGGATGGTGGTGGCGGCGAGATAAAGAAGAAGAAGAGGTGGAGGAGGAGATGTACGTGTTCGGGCAAAAAAAATGATAATGTTATAAATGATGTTTCTAGATAAATCCTTTTATTATAAAAATGATACGTGGAAGACATTAAAGAGAGTGTAGATTTCATTATAAATTAAAATTATTAGTATAAGTAAAATAATCTTGTACGTTTTTTTATATATATTTCATCTATGTTGTTTAATTTGAATTATTGCTTATTTGAAGCTTATTTGTTTAATGGATTATTATTTAGGTGCTTTTCTATATTAAAAAATGCAGGCACTGCGTACGCCTCGGTGTCTCGAGGCTTACGCCTCGCTTTTCGGCAGGCTTACGCTTAGGCTTACGCTGATGCCTGTCAAACATTGCTCCTTAATAAAGACTGTAGAATTAATATTTACAGATAAAGTCACTAAATCAAAAATATACAATGTGTGGGTGAGAAATCTCCCTTAATCCAATTTGGGAAGGGATACATATGCTACATTCTATTAATTCTAGATAGGAGTTCAATATCAATTGAACTTCATACAAAACTGTGTACCGTTGTGCTATAAACAGTGGAGTCTAGGCATGCGTCTGCTCAACTCAGCGTCAAACTCGCATGCTAAATCCGACCCAGTAGTCGTCCACCAGTTGTGACCCAAGTATGTGACACGTCGAGCCCCGAGACGAACAATTGTAAGATATAGAAAGTCGCTTACGTTAATTTATGATTCTCTAAATTATTATAAAATTTTCCATATTAACTATCAAAATGATAGATATATAAGAATAAAATTCTTTAAAAAACCGATAACTAGAAAAGAATATATGGAGTATTGTCATTGTTAACTATGTTGTCCAACAATGCCCGAGTATCCTATCGCATGTGTAAAACACATGCGTTATGGAAATAATCCATCTGGCTGAAGTGGGTCTGTGTTGATTTATGTCTCCTTCATTGATACATAATGAATTCCCTGATCGACGGGAATGAAAGAGTGGCCCATCGAGTGGATAACCATTCAGGCAGATAAGTGTTGTTCATCTGAATTAAAAAAAGAATGTAATATGAATTTCATATGAACAAAGTAACTTCAGTAACTAAGAGATAAGTGATGTATCTAATTTGACGTACTATGCCTAAAACATCAAAGAAGTTCTATAGTTGTAATACCATCTGTCGACAGATGGTGACACAGAATTAGGTGCGGTATTCTCGGAAAAAATCAAAATCAAGGAAGAAAAACTTGGGATTGCATATATGCCTTTACACAATAGCTTATGTGTCAACTAAAGCGAGATGGGGTTGGTAAGTGTGAAATGTTTTTACAAGCTTAAGGGCTTATCAACTAAATTTTGATTTTTTTAGAGAACACCACACCTGATTCTGTGTCACAATCTATCTTCACATGGTATTATAACTATAAAACTTTTGGGCTGTTTTAGGCGTAGTACGTCAAATTAGATACATCACTTATCTCTCATCTAGTTACTGAAGTTACTTTGTTCATCTGAAATTCATATTACATTCTTTTTTGAATTCAGATGGACAACACTTATTTGCCTGAGTGGTTATCCACTCGATGTGCCACTCTTTCATTCCCGTCGACCAGGGAATCCATTATGTATCCATAGTTGTTAAAGGCGAAAGGCGCACCACGATTCGGGCTCCCATCGCCTGAGGCGCAAGGCGCAAGGTGAGGCGCGCGCCTGAGAGATGTGAAGCGCATAAAAACTAAAAAATAAATTAAATTGAATTATAAAATTTATAAGAACATAGTCACAAGAAAATATAACTATCCATAAAAAACTTGATAATTAATAAAATTGAAGTGTCAATACAACCAAATAACTTATAAAATATTCTGAAAAATAAAGAAAAAAACAAAAAAGAAGTCCTACTGCCGAGGCGCGCTTGAGGCGCACCGAGGCGCACCAAGGCGCAGCAAAAAGGCGCACTGAGGCGCACCAAGGCGCGCGCCTGGCCGAGGTCGCCTGCCTGGAGGCTTAAAAGGCGACCAACCTTTTTTTCTGCGAGCCTAGGCGCGCCTTTAACAACTATGTATGTATCAATGGAGGAGACATAGATCAGCACCGACCTACTTCAGCCAGATGGATTATTTCCATAACACATGCGATATGATACTCGGGCATTGTTGGACAACATAGGTAACAATGACAATACTCCATATATTCCTTTCTACTTGTCGGTTTTTTTAAAGAATTTTATTCTTATATATCTATCGTTTTGATAGTTAATATGGAAAATCTTATAATAATTTAGAGAACCGTAAATTAACTTCTGTGACTTTCTATATGTTACAACTGTTCGTCTTGGGGCTCGACGTGTCACATACTTGGGTCACAACTAGTGGTCGACTACTGCGTTGGATTTAGCATGCAAGCTTGACGCTGATTTGGGAGGACGCATGCCTAGACTCCACTGTTTAGAGCACGACGGAACACAGTTTTGGATGATTTGGGAGGACGCATGCCTAGACTCCACTTAAGCCTCGCTTTTCGGCTTACGCTTATGCCTTTTCAAACATTGCTCCTTAATAAAGACAGTAGAATTAATATTTACAGATAAAGTCACTAAATAAAAAATATACAATGTGTGGGTGAGAAATCTCCCTTAATCCAATTTTGGGAAGGGATACATAGGCTACATTTTATTAATTCTAGATGGGAGTTCAATATCAATTGAATTTCATACAAAATTGTGTACCGTCGTGCTATAAACAATGGAGTTTAGGCATGCGTCTGCCCAACTCAGCGTCAAGCTCGCATGCTAAATCCGACCCAGTAGTCGTCCACCAGCTGTGACCCAAGTATGTGACACGTCGAGCCCCGAGACGAGCAACTGTATCATATAGAAAGTCGCTAACGTTAATTTATGTTTCTCTAAATTATTATAAAATTTTCCATATTAACTATCATAATGATAGATATATAAGAATAAAATTCTTTAAAAAGCGACAACTAGAAAAGAATATATGGAGTATTGTCATTGTTAACTATGTTGTCCAACAATGCCCGAGTATCATATCGCTTGTGTAAAACACATGCGTTATGGAAATAATCCATCTGGCTGAAGTGGGTCTGTGCTGATTCATGTCTCCTTCATTGATACATAATGAATTCCATGGTCGACGGGAATGAAAGAGTGGCCCATAGAGTGGATAACCATTCAGGCACATAAGTGCTGTCCATCTGAATTAAAAAAAAGAATGTAATATGATGTATCTAATTTGACGTATTATGCCTAAAACAGCTTAGAAGTTCTATAGTTATAATATCATGTCTTTTGAAGATAGATGGTGACATAGAATTAGGTGCGGTATTCTCTGAAAAAATCAAAATCAAGGAAGAAGAACTTGGGATCGCATATATGCCTTTACACAATAGCTTATGTGTCAACTAAAGCGAGATGGGGCTGGTAAGTGTGAAATGGTTTTACAAGCTTAAGGGCTTATCAACTAAATTTTGATTTTTTTAGAGAACACCGGTTCTGTGTCACAATCTATCTTCACATGGTATTATAACTATAAAACTTTTGGGCTGTTTTAAGCATAGTACGTCAAATTAGATACATACTTATCTCTCATTTAGTTACTGAAGTTACTTTGGTTGTCTGAAATTCATATTACATTCTTTTTTGAATTTAGATGGACAACACTTATTTGCCTGAGTGGTTATCCACTCGATGTGCCACTCTTTCATTCCCGTCGACTAGGGAATCCATTGTGTATCAATGGAGGAGACATGGATCAGCACCGACCCATTTCATCCAGATGGATTATTTCCATAACACATGCGATATGATACTCGGGCATTGTTGGACAACATAAGTAACAATACTCCATATATTCCTTTCTAGTTGTCGGTTTTTTTAAAGAATTTTATTCTTATATACCTATCGTTTTGATAGTTAATATGGAAAATCTTATAATAATTTAGAGAACCGTAAATTAACTTCTGCGACTTTCTATATGTTACAACTGTTCGTCTCGGTGCTCGACGTGTCACATTCTTGGGTCACAACTGGTGGACGACTACTGCGTTGGATTTAGCATGCAAGCTTGACGCTGATTTGGGAGGACGCATGTCTAGACTCCACTGTTTAGAGCACGACGGAACACAGTTTTTGAACTCCCGTCTAGAATTAATAGACTGTAGCCTATGTATCCCTTCCCACACACATTGTATATTTTTGATTTAGTGACCTTATCTTTAAATATTAATTCTACGGTCTTTAGTAAGGAGCAATGTTTGACCATATATACAGGTTTTTTGAAGACTTATCTTAGTGTGGGTATAAATTGTTGATCATGGATGTGGCTACCTAAGTAAACATGTGTGGGACCTGTCAACGGCAGAAGGTATCTAATTGAAGTCTAGTTAGGTTACTTCAACCTTTTCCCCTCCTTTTCGAGTATACTCATTTTCTTGTAGTAAGCACCCTTTCACAACACAATCCGTGGTTGTTCATCAAAGAGATTGTGTGTCCTTTTGGTTTCCCATCGGCCAACTTCTCGTATTGAGATAGAATTTTCTCGAGATTTTTTGGAGGGGATTACAATGCCCCACTCTTAATAGAAGCTCCACCTATCTACGGCAGATCATCGATGACCAACAAATGCCTTAAACTTGTGTTGTTTTGCTTCTAGCATCGACATTGTTGGGCATAATTGTTATGGTACAATTTGGAATCCATGCTCAAGGAAAGAGATGTAATACTTGATGATGTAGGGGTCAATCTCACCAAGAATGAAAGTGTCGGCCGACATCAAGCGAAAGGAGTAACAGTTTGAGATGGGTGACCAAGTTTACCTGAAGTTATAGTCTTATCGAAATTGCCAACAAATCAGGCCACATGCTCATGCTTTTATGGGCATTTCTACGCTGCTCATATGATGGGAAGGTGGCTTCTAAGTTGGATTTGTCCCTAATCTAGCAAGCTTCACCCATGTTTTATGTGTTAACTAAAACGAGATGGGGCATCTAAGTTTGAAATGGTTTTACAAGATTAAGCTATGTTAGTTGTGCACATTAGCCCTTGTCGATAGTTGTGAAGTTGGAAGAATTCTCCGTTCAGCATCATTGACTTCAACCTAGAACATAAGGTGGAATATTTTTTTTTCCGGGGGGGGGGGGGGGATTTGATGACTCCACAAACCTCTTTTTTATTGGCTTAAGTACACGCAACACCCGTTTAGATTCTATTTGCCAAAACGTAGTGTGGCAAAATAAGTGTTATAACAAAAAGTGGATATGGTAGAGAGGAAAAACATCCAGATAAGTGATTTTAAGTAGCCTACTATCAGTTTATCAATTTCATTCGTTTGATTTGTTTTTCCATTCGCTTCCATTTTTCTCTCAATTTCCTCAATTATGCATGTCAATTTATTCCACCATTTATCTTTTGATTATGTCAAATAATCTATGTACTAATGGCAAACTTTATTGTTATTCTCTTCAATGATACTCATGTGTTCAAGTTTGAGCACGCTTATGGGTATCAAGCTTAATTTTACTGGGGAGAAAGGAGATTTAGGTACAAAGGATGACATAGAGCTAAGATAGTCTTACATTAGCCTATCTTACATTAGCATTATCAAGGAAAATAGATACTGATCACATTACAATTTAAAAGGCATGTTTGCTTTATTTTAAGTTCACGAGTCTACAAGCTTACACGCCGAATGCAAGAATCTAAAACTCGCGATTTGGGACTTGATCTTGGAGGTGGGGATTCAAGAGTTTTCAGTCCGTTGGGGATTTATCGAGGATTAATCGGATAGGTACATTTAATATAAACAATATTTATGACAATTATATGACTAGGTAGTCTACAAATGATAGTTTGTACTATCCATGAGAGGGAATAAAAAAAACGAATATAAAGGAGATTTAAGGGTTTAAAAGAAAAGAATATAAAAATAAAGGGTGAGAAATAAATTTAGAAGGAACAGTAAAAAATGGAGAGGAGTAGCAAGTGTACGTTTCAGACCTGATGCCAAAAGTTAATTTCACATGTTATCTCTCTTCCCCTTTCCCTTCAGTACTTTTCTCGACTTATTCAATAACCCCATAGGAAAAATCCCAATATTGTCATTTTCCGTTCCCCACAATCCATGCTTTTCGAGTTTGCCCAAAAATTTAAAGCTTCAATTAACATGGAAAACTAATGTTGCTGCTTAGTCCTCCCTTCTTCATCTTTTGTTCTCTTCTCCTCTCCCTTTTCTTCCTGCTTCCAATTTTTAACATTGAAAATTTGAGTTATGTAGTTTTCATCTCATATTCTTTGTTCTCTTCTTCCCCTCTTTCCTTTTCGACTGAGAGCTTACTTTTTCATGAACGGACAATGATGTTCTAGGGTTACTTAATAAAGAACTAAGTACCACATATGTCGGTTTTATTGTCCAATGAAAAAGATAATTTAATATTTCACTAATTATCACAAATTGCGAATAATTTGTGAGTTTTTTCGAGTTTAATTCGATCTTTGATCCGAACGATTAATGTCCAATGCGTACGCGTACTCCGCTCATTCCTCATCAGAGCTCGACGAGTAATCGACATAGCTCGCCGAGTTTCAAAACACTAGCTGAACTATAATCAGCAACCTGAATGGATTCGAAAAATCGGCTATTGACGATAGAGAACAGGAGCGAGAACGTTGGGTCCTTGGCGGCAAAATTGAATAATGTTACTGCGCTCCTATCGGACGTATCATGGGGAAGCCGAAGGTAGTTGAGGATGGCCACAGTTCACCACCTCATCCGCACGCAGTAGGGAGTTTGGTGGCTTGTGTCGCACCCGCGAGGGGAGGAGCCGCCGTCGTTAGTTTCAGATGTGATGGCTGCGACAATCATATCTCTCTTCATGGGTTCGACGGTTTTAGGGATGGCTTTCTCGAGCGGAACAATATATTTCGCTCCATAATTTATCGGACGCGAGCATGGTCGAAGTTGCCCTGATCACGATGGAAGGCGGGGCTTTGCATTGGTTCCCGTAGACGCGAGCGTATTTTCCTAATATGTCTTGGACACACTTCATGGATTCGATGGTTCCAGGGATGGTTTTCTCGAGCGGAGCAAAATATTTTGCTCCATAATTTATCGGATGTGAGCAAGGTTGAAGTTGCCCTCATCACGATGGAAGGTGGGGCTTTGCATTGGTTCCCTACAAAGCGTATTTCCTAATATTTCTTGGACACATCGCTACCGCGGTAATCCTATGGCAAATTCATTTGAATTGCTTTTATATACGCGGCAGGCCAGAACCGTGAGTATGCATATTTCTTTCATGTTTGGTGCTTGTCATAGGCATTGCGGATAACTACTATTTAGTGATGTTTTTACATGGGTTGAAGGATGAAATATGGTTGAAAATTTGATACTATGCACTCTGCCCGCTACATTGAGCACATTGGAGTTGACCCGGCCACAATATTCTTTGTTGTTTTTATCCTGGCTTTACCTTTCAAGGAGGGACTTCAGTTCAGCAATGATTGTTCTTCTTCGGCCACAAGACACCAACCCTGCCCTATATGAGTCCATGCAAATTCAAGCTTCCAGAATAGTAAGCATTATAGGGGGATGACTTTGTTGGTCACCCTACTATTGAATTATTCGCGTCTTCAGCATCGCCCTGATTTTGTGCTTCTATTCCGATGTCACATACGAAGTATATGAATCTTCGCTCATGGGGTAGCCATGCACTTTATCAGTCCCTGCAAATTCTCGCCAGAATTCTAAGCATATTCGGGTGGAAACTCCATTGTTCACCCTACTACTAATTAGCTGGGTCTTCAACGCCGCCTCAGTTCCGTGCCTCTATATTGATGTCACACACGGAGTATACAAACCTGCGCTCAAAGGGGTTGTGTTACAAGCGTCGTGAACCTTATCCGCAGTTGCATGTTTGTGCAAATAAATCCATGCATGTTTTAATTGTTCCGGGCGGGGAAGTTTGAGTACGATTTAGGAGAATTTAAATTTCGTAGAGTGGAGCAGTACAAAGGTGGATGAGGTTCTACCCTCTTTGTGGATCATTCCTCACTTAAGTCTTGAGGAGGTTGTCATGAGAACGGAATTAAAAAATTGGTCATTGCGTTACATAACAATTGAGTGCTAAAATTGGGAGTTACGTTTCGAGAAACCCTGTGATAGAATGGTGCAACGGAAATCACGTCCTTCTCATTGCGTCGTCCGTTATGTAACAGTGACTTTCCGTCTAATAATCTTCTAAACAGGTAAAGTGTTCGAGGTCGACACGCCCTGGAGTCGGACTCACCTCGTACTTGCCTGGGACGCGTGTCCGAAAGCGCACATGCCGTGTCCAACCTATGTTATAAGAACACGGCCCTGACTCGCCTTTGGACGCAAAATCAGACTCGGTTTTCATTTTTCTTCTAAATTTCAAGTCTCTTCCTTTGTGAATGTTCGTGCAGTCGGGTCTCTGTGTTGTCCTCAAATTGAGGGGAAGGTTTCCTTGAAATTCTTTTCTTCTCTGATTCCCATCATTGTCTTTACGTTTTCTTGTGACAAATAAAATATAGAAATTGGATTAATGATTGCTGTTTTTTCTATGAGCTTGTAGAATGAATAGGTGGAACCTCAAACAAACCGCCCTATTACATATGTTATGTATATTTATATTATTGAATTTGCCAAGTCCTATGCTTTGTACGATTCTACTCTTTGGGATATTGATGTCTCTGTATCCGTGTATGTTCGCATCTGTGTCCGTGTCCATGCTACGTGGCTCGCCTTTTTAAAGATTTTTTCCCGGCGTAATGTTCTTTGTCGAAACTGAACCAAAGAAAAAAGTGCTATACATGGAACAGAAAAGAATCATATATACACCAAATATCATAAAAGTGACTCATCTGCCTACACATTGAGTCACTGCTAATGTAAAAAAGATTGTCCAAGATAACGAGACTATTTATACTTATTATGAAACACCACATTTGTCGTATATTAGGAAGCACCGACCTAAGGAGGTTAACGTACAAGTGCCAGACACACTGCGGACACGAGGGTCACGTATTTTACACGCCATAATAAGTGTCCTTTTTTTTGAATACGGGTACATGACTTCTGAGATAATTAGGTAGAGACATTGTTTTAAAAGGCGGGCGCCTCTAGGCGTGCCTTGAGGCGAGGCGTCGGAAAACCTCGTCTGGGCGGTGCCTCTACCCTACCGCTGAGGCTTACGTCTCACACCTGTGAGGCGGGCTTGAGGCGCGTTTCTGTGAGGCGGCCCATGAGGGGGACCTCTATTTTCTGAGAGGAACGAGGCAGGCTTCAAAGAAAAACTTACATGAGATCTACGGATTGAGTGGAAGAATTGGTGGTGTGTGGGCCGTATGGTGTAGGTTTGAGAAAAATAATAGGATTGAGGGAGAATAGGGTTTTAGTATAAGGTGGTTAATGATGTAATTAATATTAGTGTCACTGCTGTTTTATAATGAGGTGCTGTAGGAAACTTATGATATAACTGATTTACTAACTAGAGTTACTTACAAAATTTTATTAAAATTTTAATATTTTAGAAGTAACAAAAACGAATAAAAATAAATTTAATATAAAATTTGTGAGAGAATGTAATTTATTTTATATAGAAATTTCTTTTATATTTAATTGTGATTTTATTAGAGAAAATAAAATATAATTGACAAAATTAAATTAATGACCAAATTAACCAACTTTAGTTACTCAAAATGTATTTAATATTTTGAAAGCAACAAAAATAAATAAATCTTATGAGTCAACACTATAATATTTTAGTAATTTAATATATATTCTTTATTCTTTTAGTAAATTCTATCAATATGATATTTTCGTGAGATTTGTAGTTTTTTTTTGTTTCACCCTGAGACTTGCGCCTCGCCTCGTCCGGCCAAAACGCCTCAAACACGCCTCACGTCTATTGAAACATTGTGTAGAGATGGGGTTTTTGATAATGTTCAAAAAAGGGGGGTTGATATATAAATATATAAAATAAAACCTTATGAAATCAACCAAAGAAAAAAAATATAACAATGGCCCTTCTTATGTAAAGAACAAGTCTAAAACTTCAAAAAATCGTAATCTAAATTGTCTTGAGTTGTTAAATGTTTATTTTTGATGAATTAATTACTTAATATGGATGTTATTTATTGTTTATAATGACTACTGAACGTTATGTATATGTGTGTTTGTATACACACACGCGCGCGCGCACACACAAACACACACACACACACACATATATATATATATATATATATATATATATATATATAGACACACACACACATGTATATGTTCTGGCCATACCTATGTCTATGGTTATACCACACCCACATCCACACCCACATCCACACCCGTACCCATACGAGCACCCGTCTCGGTGCTTCCTAGGTCGCGTATGATTTTCATTGGCTATCGAGCAGAGGAAAAGGCATTAGATAGCTTTCTCCATCACTCCTTGAATTGATAGGTTAAGTCGTTACGACAACATTACTGTGCAACCATACCAATCATCAGCGACAGGCACAAGATTGTTAATATAAGCCATATTTGGCACATAAAGAATGCATGATTGTGGCTACTTCTTACATCTTTCCTACAATTGAATCAAGAACTCTAGGTCCACACCACTAAAACTACACAAGATGGACACATGTTTATGCAGAAAGAGAACAAACGCCAAGAAAATCAGACATTATGTGTTGTGATCATTACCTTAAGCTTGAAAGCAAAATATCTTGGTTTACATGCTTCGACTCTCCAGAAAGCACTACATGACCTGTTTTCTTTTCTTTAAAAGAGCCATTCAGGGGGCAAGATTCAAAGAATGTTTAAGACTTTATGTTATATACATTTGTTTGGGCTATCGTTCTTGCTTTGTTGCTTCTGAATATCAGAAATAAAGTGATTCTTTTTCCTGGTTTAGTTTCATTTTCCTCACACGGTATTTCCTGATTTATGTCATTCGTGGTTGTATTATATTACAATGTGGTTTTTTTGTATATATATTTGGTCTATCCAGCACTAACCATGCCTCTACTGGAAGCCCATCAACTTGCCAACAAACAGAGAAGCCTGAGAGGTTTGGAATCACGTGGCAAAAATAGTAAAACAAGGTCGGATAAGGATGTAATCGAAGCTGCAACACGTAATTATTGCAAAGATTGCAAGAAAAGGCTAGCGGTTGCCAGTGGTGGAACGGGACTTCTAACGATAATGAGACATATTCAGAAGCATTATTTCATCAGAGGCAAAACAATATTAGAAAAGGACAACAACAACTATCCTTTGTCCCCTTGGGCTCACCAAAGGCACACACATACAAGAAAGAGGCTAGTGATATGAATGTGCGAGGATGATACTTGAAGATGAATTTCCTTTTTCTTTTGTGGATGGTAGATGGTTTTGGTGATTTGTTCATTCCTTAAACCTTAAGCGGAAGCTAATGAATAGGAAAAGTGTTATTTGTGGTGTGTGGGGCTTGTTTTATTTGAGAAGCCCAAGACAATGTTATGATCTCCTAAAAGTCCAAATAATTGGTCCAGGGCGCGATCCTTAGTTGACTTTTCTTGGTCCCTGCTAAAACTCAACCCGGACCAGCTGATCCCAGTGTAAATTGTCTCTAGAGAGGACAAACAGAGAAGTCAAGAAAAAAGCTGTGAAAGAGATCAATTAAGAAGAAAACAGAAGCAGAATGATCGACGTCCAGAAATGAGGATATTATTGTAGTTATTACAGCAATCATTAGAAGCAGAAGAGCTGTTTATTGATCCAAATGCTGATGTTTAGGGATAATAATGGTGATGTGAGGTGGGAATTGCTGATGATAGCCAAGAGTTGTAATTTTTTTTTTATTTAAAGATGTTCACTAACATATTTTCGTCCATCTTACAGTGCCTTAGCATGTAAAAGGATTATTTGAAAATCACTATATTACCAATAACAGGAAATAAACTAGTGGACTGGGCATAGACGTAGGTGCCAAGTGTATGTGGACTGGGCCTTCCCTTTCAACATTGAGCCTATGGCCCAAAACATGATATAGAACAAAAATTGGTGATATGGATTCTTACCATGAAATCCTATATTGGTCCCGATTACAATTGACCCCAAAACTATTGACTCGAGATTCGACCAAAATAATTGATTATGCAATGATGGGAATGCTCGCATTGCGCTCGAAGCAATCACCCGGGAAGATTGACTTGATTATGCCATGCTGGGTTGGTTCAACTGTTTTTTTATATTTTACAAATAGGAATTTATTATCACGGAATTCAAAAATTGATAACGGGCTCTGGACCATGAGGGCTGCCCATGGTTAATTCATTGTCGTCAAAATCAGCAAGGATTGACATGAGTTGTGACCTAAGGTGACGGGGAGGTGTGGTCAAAAGCGAATTAGTATGGTGTCGAGCTCCTGATTCGAAAGCGCTGAGAAGGCGACAGGTTTATGGCAAAGTTCCGTTACTCTTAGATTTCATATTGTATTATATGTCGATGCCGAAAGTTTAATGCGAAGAAGTTATTTATGCCAATATGCAATGACCCGATTACTATACCAAGTATATCGTAGATACATTTGCAATACGTATATCATTCATATCAAGGGCTTCCCACAAAATTAGCTACAATTAGCTGTTATTTCTATAACTTATTTTATTTGTGCTTTATAATTTCTTTAAATTCTACAAAGCAAGCGAGACCATCATAATTAAAGGTCTTAATAAAATTATTTTTTAATAATTAGATCATTATTATTTTCGTAATTATAGTTGTCTTTAATATTCAAACATCTCGTTAACATTCAACAAGTTCAACAGACATTCATGCATAATTACATGCTTTTCTTAATTATTCAAAAGTATTATATTCTCTCATCTCAAAATTCAAATTGTCAGGCATGTTCGATTTTTTTTTTGTTATTGATGCATGAGAAAGTGGATGTCAAGATAAAAAACAATGCACGTACATACTATGTGTAGACTTCAACACTTAAGTTTATGTATCTACTATTAACTATGGACATATATAATGTCACCATGGCAAGAAAATCGAACCAAACTATCAGTTAATTAATAAGAAATGTTTTTTTATAAAAGATAACAAAAAAACAAAAATGAGGCTATTTCCACCAAAAATCCCTAGCAGTACTATTTCAATTTTCAAATAAAAAACGAAGGAGATGGAGTGTTTATTAGGGAAAATTCTCAAGCTTCGAGAAATTTTGGTGTTGTGGTTGTTATGAAGTCCGGCGTTGTTGTATGCATGTATAGATTTTTTTCAAGGTTGAGTTTGTGTGCGCATCATGCTTAATGTTGTCCTCGTTGTAGTGTGGTTGGCATATTTTCACTACATGTTGGAGCCTAAAAAACTGCGTAACCTTTTTGGGGCTTAAGGCTCTGGCCTTAATGGCCTTGCAATCATGCAACCCTTGGTGATTCGTGTTTGCTTTGATTAAAGTTCGTCCTAACTAGATTAAATATTAATAAAAAACATCATATTGAAAGTTCGATAAATTGTTTGAAACCTGCATGTGTTTGATTCACACCCCCTAAGCTCATGTGGCATCAACCTAAGATGTTGGTTTCTAGCAAAAATTGTCTATGGGTTTAATCTTACAAGTAGACCTCACCAAAAATGGGGTTGCTAGTGGGTTGGGTCAGCCTGTTTATTTTTGGGTGGGCTATGGGTCCAAATTTATGGCTCAAGGACCACCCGCTCGGCCCATTTTTTGTTGGAAATAGATGCAATTAAAAGTTTTACATGGTAGTCTTTTTAATATGGTGCATATTTATTTTTATAGATTATATTCGTCTTCTTTTCGATTTTAGGTTATGGTAATGTGGCAAAAGATGTAATAATAAATAAAAATATTTAGTAAATATTTATAACACTTTCAAATAAAAACTAATAAAGAAATGGCCTTGCGGGCTGGGACTGCCCGCACTACGTCCAACGTCACCAATGTTCAACCTAGGCTAGGAGAAGGACAAGTCCACGAGGGGCTCTAGGAAAAAGTCCGTAGAAAGAGGTGTTGCCATGGAAGCACGAGTGGCTCGGCTGGAGGAAACCATGGGCAAGCACGAGGATGCTCTTAAGGCATGGAGCAGAACGGCCGATCAAGTGGCGGAGATGAGCGAGTCGATGGAGGAGCTTGAGAACCGATTGACGAGCACCCTTAATGTGTTGAGACGCGACATTTATGAGGAGATCCTTGAGGCTGTCAAGAAGGAGGTTTGGTCCATGATCACTGCCTTTGAAGAGGAGATCATCTGAAGGACCGAGACCATCGAGGGAAGGACATCGCTGTACGAGAGGGCGATGGCCCACGACAGGGACCAGCGGGGTGTGGCACCCCATCGAATCGACATCCCCCGACAGTGTTCTAAGGATCGCATAATAGTAGGGAAGTGGATGACTTATATGGAAAATAGAGCATTACTTTGGTGCATCGGGTATAACAAACGATACGGGCCGGGCCGGGGCACCCATATGAAAGAGGAGCCTTCTAGGAACCTCCTAGAAGGATGTAGCTACTTGGAGACTTACGGAATAGTCTAGAAATATGTTTATAAGTCTTGTATATGAGTAGACAAGATGATGTTTCTAGAGTTAGGTTCTAGAGTTGTAAAGTTGTAGGGAGTTCTAGAATCCTCCAAATTGTTTCTAGGGACCTAGGAGTAGTATAAATAGGCAAGAGGATGGCTCATTTGCAACCAACCTCAGAAATCAGCATTCTTATACTTGTTAAGCGTTTGCTTTAATAGTGAAGTATTTTATTCTCAACTCCCAACTGTTAAACCTCTTCTTACACACTTAGCAACCGAGTCAGTTAGGCTTACTAGCTAGAGAGAGATGCGATTCTAGTCTATTGCCGCACGGCTCCAAATAGCTTTTGAGTCCTCAAACCCACGATCCCCGTACCTCATATTTTAGGCCCATATGGGGCCCAGACCAATTGGTTGTAGGATCTAAAAACATGTTAGTAAACGTGTATATATGATGTTATGTAAAATGTTATACACACAATATGTTGATGTTAGCAACATCTTACACGCAATATTAATTTGTGTTGCTAAATCCATAACATTTTATATAAACTCATAATAACATCACATACGCTTTTACTATTAGGTTACTACTATTAAGTTACTACATTCATATGGGTAGAAAGGTTCCTACATTAGTTGTGTAACTTCAAATTTATTTAAGTTTTAAAGGAACAAGTGTTTTACCAATGATGGTAACCACAGTTGACTCATGTGCCGAACCCCCGACATGTGGAGACAAAGTGTGATCATGCAATAGTTCCACGATTAGCTTATAATCGAAGCAGCGGTATAAATCGACATCCAACAAATTCATGCAAACTAGAGTAATCCAAGACAATTTTTTCTTTTAAAGTAGAGTACTGTACTGCAGAAAAAGGATCTTGATGATTTGGTCAACAGAACTGAATACAGTTAGTTAATACTAAAGAACCCTTTTCTTACAATTGCTAGTGATTATCAAGTCACATACTTGAACCATAGGGATAGTTGATTTCAACAACGACAGGTGTATCAAAAGAGCAAATGATGAATGTTCTAGAATTCAGAAGCAATCTCTATTACTACCGTATGAATGTTTCATATATGATACACAGATTACCTAGATACAGGGGTAAATCTGTCTTTTTTAAAAAAAAGAACTTCACACAATTTACACAAAATATCCATCTTCTTCCTCAACATCAACAAACATCAGGTGTAACTGCTAGGAGCCCCACGCCACCCAGTCATTCGAATATCACCATAGAAACCCAGAGTGAAATTTGTATATACAAAATCAGAGAGTACAAGCACAAAAGGACAACGTACAACTACTAGGGAAGCCAAAAAAAAAATCTGAATGGAAATGAAGAGCAAAAACCTACCTTCTGCACATCCGAGATTGCGACGAGGATAGACCTCAGCGACGCGACGAAGGACTTAAACTCTAGTCTAGCTTCCTCGAGGGCCCCACCGCCGTCCGAGCTAGTACGATGATGTTGATGATGGGACTGGGACGCGGAGGACGCAGAAGAGTATTCCGACAATACGTCGCCGTTCGGATGGTGTCCATTACTCATATTAGCAGGATCGTCAGGAGGAGTTGCGGTGGTGGACCATAAGGCGGGGTTGCAGAGCTCGTCGTTCATGGCGGAGAGGATCAAGAAGGCGGATCCGATTGTTTCCTCCAGGTGCTTTTGCCCTTCGACGACGAGTTCTTGTGTAGTTATGGCGGATTAATCGGTGGAGGTCGAAGAGTAACATATCATTGAGGACTTGTCTTCCATTGCTCAGATGTGACCAAGCCTGAAGAGAGATAGAGAATAGAGAGAGAGAGAGAGAGAGAGAGAGAGAGGACAGAGAAGGTTTGGGGCTCTGGAGATACAGTGGGGTTTATCAATATGATATGGGCAGAACTCATCACCCCAAGCCAAATCCAAACAAGTGACGTAAACCCTTCCAGACATCGCTGCTACTTCGCCGCTGCCGCTGCTTTCTAACTTGGTCTATCGCCGACCGCCTTGTAGCTGAGCGTGTGTGTCTGTGTTCGTGCTACTCGAAGTGCGTGTGTGTGTGTATGACGATCTAGAATTTGGTGTGTGTGTATGTGTTTTCTGTTACCCAATTTCTTTGATTTAGAGAGAGAGAGAGAGAAATTTCAGGGGGCAGCTACGGCCAGCAGTACGGCTAATGTGCTGAGCAAGGATTTTTTTTTGAAAAGACAGTTTTATCCCTATATTTTTAACGGAGTTAGTAACAAATAGACCACTGTACATGGAGTTTAAGTAAAGTGAATGTTCAGTATTGCAAGTGATATATATTAAAATTCAGTATTTCAAGTGGTGTCTTGAGTAAAGTTCAGGTACACAAAGTGCACTTTACTCTAAGTATATTGTTCCGTAACAAACATTAACATTCAAAATTTAGGATACAAAGATGGAGGCCTTTACAGCTAACTAAATAAAAATATACACAAGGGAAGGGGGTTCTTGCCAATGATTTAAAGAACAGAAGTTTAAACCTCAGAAACAGAATAGAGCCGCAACAATAAGAAACACTTGAAAGAGATGTGGAAGTGTCATGGTCGAGGTGAAATTAGGAGCTAAAAGCACTAAACGGAATTAGATTACAGGCATCTTACTGAGGGATAAAAATACACCAATAGATACTGACGGAATTCCAAATCCACCATCACAGTCTATAAGGAACAATTGCTCGACTAAGGGTTGGATATCATACTGAAACAAGGAAGAAAATAGAAATAAGTCATCAGATTTATAGAAGCAAGATAGATAGGTCCTGCTATAAAATGTAAAGATTCTAAATTACCAGGATATCATCCATTTGAGCATTTGAACGTCTGGAATCCACCATAATCTGAAACGAATAAAAAAGAGTTTATGGATAAAAGATCAAAGATAACAGATAAGAATAAGGAACTAAATCATAGTTACAACAACTGGACAAGTTTACCATCAGCAATCGAGCAGTCTTATAGCTCTCAACAAAGATCCATTGTCCGTTTAAGAATGAGAGGATCCACTCAAGAGGGCATGGCTGAAACATAAAATTCTGTTGTCACTTCTATTGGAAACAAACGATATTAACTAGATAATGCCAGTATTCAGCGGGAACCATATATCAAAGGGGACATCTTTAAATTACTAACCAAAAAATGTAAGTGGAAGTTCGTGAAAAGGCGACGGAACAAAATGTAAGCTTCAGAGCTGATACACCAAGAACTCAAGGAAAGAGATCTATGCAGTGATTGGAAGAAGAAATCGCCCCGAATCGCCCCTGGAGTCGCTCGGCCACGGAGAAGGAGAGGAAAAGAGAAATGAGGCGGATCTGGGTCAACTCTATGGTTTTTATAACCAGAGAGCTTTAGCGTGCGCTAACGATCAAAGTTAGCGTGCGCTACCTAGCCAAAACCACCCGAACTGCGGTTCGCCCGCTTCGCGGCGCTACACGGGCACTGCATCGAGTCCGTAACATTACGCCTAGTTCGATCGCCGGCTTAGCGGCGCTACCAGACACCAAGCGTGCGCTAAGTCCAAACCGTAGCGTGTGCTAATATAAAATCTTAGCATGCGCTAAGCTGCTCGTCCAGAGAGTAGAGAGAAGAAACACCCCACTGTCACTGTTGTGCTCGAGTCGTTAGCTACCAAACGGACGTAGCGTGTGCTACTCAACGACACTAGCGTGCGCAAGACAACAGGAATAGTGCGCGCTAGTGGGTGCAGACAACAATACAAACAGCACCCCAAAGATGGAAAACATCGAATTCCACCTCGGATGAAAATAACGCGCATCCGACACCAAACAACAGGTCGAAGAAGACATACGAACAACAAGATCGATTCAGAACCAAAGCGCTACAAGAAAACACGATTCCGACTACCCGAGGGTATGGAAAACTACAATGTTAGTAATCACCCCAAAACTTTGGGAAATTACAAAACGGCCCAAATCATCCGAAACACACAATACATGATCGAAACAACATGCGAAAGCTCACGACATGCATAATAACATGAGATGGATCTGCATCAACCCCGAAACGTCGTCTCCGTACAACGATTATGAGAATCGAACAAACTAGCGACGGAAAGGCAATAAATACGGAATTGAGTATAACAAGTCCGAAACAAGCTCGGATGACAACAAGTCCAGAAATAAGTATTCTCGAAACACCAATACGGTTACAAGTGAGTCACTAAAAATGAAAAATACACCAAAAATGAAAATACCAGGAAAAGAAAAATGCGGATATTACACCAACATCTCCACCTGCAACATTGTCTATCATGTATTTGAAAGTTTGTCCCAATCCATCATAGAAAAACTGGTTTAATAGTTCAGGTGAATAATGGTGATGATGACATTGTGTAAGAAGACCTTTAAATCTTTCCCAAGCTTCATGGAAAGGTGCTCCATCTATTTGATTAAATGATGCGATTTTAGTTCGAAAACCTTTAGTTTTCGTATTAGAATAATATTTTCCCATAAATTTATTATATACGGCCTCCCAGGATGATAATGAGTTAGGTGCCAATGACATTAACCAAGTTTTTGCTCGATCTTTTAGAGTATAGGAGAAACATCGCCTTATCAATTGATCCTCATTTAGATTTTGTAAAGGAAAAGTTTGAATTACGGAACAAAATTCCTGAATGAAGTTCAAATGATCTTCATTTGACATTCCGTAAAATGAGGGCAATTGATTAAAGGGAAGACGTTTTAAATCATAGTTTCTAGCAACTTTCCCTAATAAAATACAAGATGTAGATATACCTATAACAGGACGTGCAAAATCACGCATATAAGTTACTCTCGTTGGTGGTTCGTTCGCCATATCAAGTTCTTCAGGTATTATTTCGAGAGGTATTTTTTTATTTTTCTTTCATTTTTGGTTCCTCTCTCGATTCCCGTTGAATTTGATTAATATTTTCAATATATGGTTGGAGATATTCTTTAAGAGATCTACGCCATTGCATTCAAGGAAAAGAATAGAAGTATGAGAAATGACAAAAAATAGAAAAAAAATAATGAACATAGAAAATATCACAGAAATAGTAATTTTAACAACGATCCCCGGCAACGGCGCCAAAAACTTGTTCGCTCAAAATGTACTTGTAAATAAAATAGCGACTCGCAAGTATACGAGGTGTTTGTAGTGTTGATGAGTTTATCAAGGTCTTTTCACTTGAGGATCGTATTTGTTTGTTAAAATTACAATAACTACGAATTCACAAAACATAATAATAATTCCTAAACATTCTAAATTATTTGGGTTTATGATTTTGGCTGGTTTGTAGAAATACAAATACAGGAAATAAATTCTAAATAATAACTTTAATTATAATTTAAATAAGACAAAGCAGTAAGAATAAAAATGTCTTAATGTAGAATTATGTTGTTTTTGATAATAAATATTCTAAGGATTCGGATTATTAAATAAATAACTCAAGCACTATATCAATTTATTAACTGTGAGATTTAATAATTAAATAAATATTATATCTTCAGGAACAATAATTTGATAACTTTCGTATTCACAATTTATTTTAACAGAAGTTTATATTTAAAGAATCTAATTACTTCATCTAACTAAACAATACCTTTCGGATTCATATTTAGTTCTGTGGGCTAAACAGTACCTTTCAAATTAATAATTATACTTTTTAATTAAATTTAGAATTGCAAAAATATTTTCTTCCGGTCTCTATTTTTGTATTTGTGAATTATATCAATTTAAATTAAAGAAGGCACATTAATAAATTTAATATAAGCTCGAGTATTTAATTGAAGTCATACTAACTCTAGAATATAAAATTTAGCTCAAATTTATATTGACAGGTAAATTTAAAGACAAATAAAGATAGACATATTCTGAATAAATACAGCAGAAATTAAAAGAACTTACTTGATGTAAATAAATTAAATTGAAAGGAAAATGCTGACGCTGATAGAGAGAGACTTATCCCAATACGCCAATTGATCCAAGCCGCTTGAATGTAACGTACGAACTTAAATTACAAAATTATAATAATAAATAAAAACATAATGGTGAATTTTATATGATAAAAATAATATTAACTAAACTCTATTTGGAATATAATTTGGTGTGCAATATTTATTCCTGTGTATTACAGTATAAATACATAAAACATAAATACGGAAAATAAATACAAAAACTAAAATATAAAAACTGCAATCGTATTTCTGCTTAGCAGTGTAAATTCTGTTTTGTGTCACAACCCTTATGTGTTTTGAGAGTACTGCTATTTATAGCAGTACATCAACACTCGCCAAACTTTTTTTTTTTTAAAATTGAAAGATGTTGCTCAGATAAAATATTGCAGCATCTTCTTATCTCTTCAATAATGTTATCTCTTCAGCAGTGCAAAGTAAATGCAAAGGAAAGGCTCTTCAAGCAGACCAATCTGATCCGCCACATCATATCTAACGTGGCAAAACTCTTCATGCGCGTGTGAGATCCACGCGCCAATCGGACGATTCTGGACTGGCGCGTGTGACTCACACGCTATCTATGAGAATAGGCCTCAGCTGCCACGGTGGACGGGCATATGTGGGGCGTGGGCCGGACTGACGTGGCGTGACACGTGGCGTCATATTATTGGTTCTTGTTGTTGGAATTCCGAAAATAAAACGAAATACGCAGCGAAAATAAATACGAATCCCAAACAGGATCGATCAAGTAACGTATATATAAAAATATAACTTAAATACGAAGACAAAGAATCATACCCTTGAAGCCTTTGAAATAATTCTTCGTAAAATTGATGATGATCACGAACCTCATCCCGAACACTAAATCCCTTTGTTCCAAGCACCGAAAGTTCGAAGCCTCTACTTCACACGCGTCGGAAATTGCCCGGAAAAATTCGATAGCAATCCGTTCTCCAAGAACACGGCTAGGAATTACTATAGGAATTTATATCTCACTTTTTCTTAAATTTTTCTCAACTCAAAGTTAAAGGAAAAACAAAAAACAAAATATTTTCTCTCTCCCTCCTCAAGAACTCACGTCCAGCAGCACTTGAGCATGAAGATGATGTCAAAGGCGTCAGCCTTACGTCGCATCAAATAGATGTATTCATATCTCGAATAATCATCTATAAATGTGATGAAGTATTTGAAACCACCCCTAGCCTGGATATTCATTGGACCACAGACATCAGTATGAACCAATTCTAACACGTTCTGAGCATGGTTCCCCTTGGTTTTGAAAACTCTTTTGGTCATTTACTTTCCTGACAGGATTCATAAATTAGAAATGACTCGACTTGGAGGTTGTCCAATGGTCCATCATCTACCAATCGTTGAATTCTTCTAAGATTTGCATGACCTAACCGTAGATGCCACATATATATTTGATTTATGCTTAAATGTTCTTTTCTCTTTTTAGGTTTGGACAAATAATTAAGCGATTTATGCTTATATCTGGGCATTTGTGCAGTATTAATGATATATAGTTCCGATAAGTTAATGAAGGCGTTAAGTAGAGATAAGGTGAAAGTGTGTTGTTCGATCGCCGGATTCAGTTTCTTTAAGGCAGAAATTGAGAAGTGCATTTCGATCTGATCGTGGTGGCGTATACCTTAGTGGAGAGTTTTTGAATTTCTTGGCAAATGAGGGGATTTCGTCAAAGCTCACTGTGCCAGGAACTCCACAACAAAATAGTGTTGCTGAGAGAAGGAATAGATTACCTATTTCGTTTTAGGGATACGCCTTGGAAACGGGGGCGTACATTCTAAACCTAGTGCCTTCGAAATCAGTTCCGAAAACACCCACATAACTATGGAGTGGGTGAAAGCCCAGTCTAGGACATGTCCAGATTTAAGGTACTCCAACACATGTGCTGAATAAGAAAGTTGATAAGTTGGCACGTCATACAGAAGTGTGAGTGTTAGTCGGATACCCTAAAGGAACGAAGGGTGGCTTGTTCTATAGTCCCTAGGATTAGAAGATCCTTGTTTGCACCAATGCCCGAAACCTGGAAGAGGATTATATGATTAGTCACAAGCCCATGAGTGAAATAATTCTGGAAGGGCTGAGGGGCGAGACTCCGTCTATATCAATCGTACAAGTGCCAACTAACACTGCACCACGTATCAATTTTGAGACTTTTACACCAACTCAGGATTTGCCTCATTATAGTGGGAGGGTTGTTCATCAGTCGAAATGATTCATAGGCGTAGGACAGTCGGACTCAATCCCAGGCGAAGATGAATAAGATCCCTGGACTTACAAGGAGGCAATCCAAGATAAAGATGCTGACTCCTGGCAAGTACTAATGGAATCAAAATAGGATCTAAGGATTCCAATCAAGTGTGGGAGCTAGTAGAACTACCTGAAGGGGTATAAACCATTGGGAGTAAGTGGGTATACAGGTGAAAGAAAGGAGGTGACGGGAAGGTTGAAACCTTCAAAGTGAGGCTTGTAGCAAAAGGTTACACTCAGAAAGAGGGTGTCGATTACGATGAAACCTTTTTGTCGGTAGCCATGCTTAAGTCAATCCGGATTCTTTTAGCTATAGCTGCGCATTTGGATCTGAAGATTTGGTAAATGGATGTCAAGATTGCATTCTAGAATGGAAGTATAGACATAGAAATCTTCATGCGCCAACTAGAGAGATTCATTGCTGAAGGAGAACACTTAGGGGCCGTTTACTTTCGACTTAATGGGATTTAATGGGCTGGACGACTTATTCGCGCAGACATGTGTGAGTGTTTACCTACGACTTAATGAAAAATGAGGAGTCTGAATCGCTAAGTTACCTCCCCCCTCTTGTCCCCACACAGACACAAAAATGACACCCGCTACCCCTCTCCCCTTTCACGACCTATTAATTAGCAAAAAATCCGAAAAATAATACAAACTTAATATAATAAAACTTAAAATAATCAGATTTTTTATTATTTTCTTTTTATGTTCATAATAAATCTGAAAAATAATACAAACTTAAAATAATAATAATAATAAAAAACTACTGTTTATTTTCGTAAAAATAATAAAAAATATTAAAAGAATATAAAATCTAGAAAATCTGAAAAATTTAAAAAATCGAAACTTATTTATTTTTATTTAAAAAAAATCTGTAAAATTAAAAAAAAATATGAAATTTAGGTAATTTTACTTTTAATTCTGGAATATTAATATTAAAAAATCAAAAAAAATTTATTTTAAATTCGAAAATTAGAAAATCTAAAAAATTCCGAACTATTTAAAAAGTTCAGAAATTAGTAAATTTATTCTTGCCCTTTTTGGATTACATCATTTATATGGCTTAAAAAATAAACAACAATTTATAAAACAACTGATAATTCATATTCAGTGGTAAATCGGTCATTTCTGTTATTCAGATAGTTTATTCAGATGAAAAAGTAAACAACAACATCAATTTACCCAGAGAGACATATTTACCCAGACAGACAAATTTATCCATACAGGACTTAATGAAGAATTTGGTAAACAGCCCCTTAGCGTGCAAGCCTAAGAGATCCATTTATGGACTTAAGCAAGCATCTAGATCTTGGAACACTAGATTTGATGAGGTTGTCCAGTCATATGGATTCATCCAATGTCCTAGTGAGAGTTGCGTTTATAAGAAAATGATAGAAACGGGTTGGTGTTGCTTGTAATGTACGTAGATGATATCCTTCTGATTGGAAACAATGTGAAGGAATTATCGGACGTACGAGTATGGCTATCTGCAGTTCGATATGAAGGATTTGGGAGAAGTATGGCACATCCTTGGGGGATCTTTCGTGATCGGAAGAAAAGGATGTTGTGCTTATCTCAGGCGATACAGTGCTAAAGCGGTTTAGCATGGAGAATTCCAAGAAAGATTTCTACCTTACAGACATGGAATTCAACTATCTAAGGATATGTGTCCTAAAACATAAAAGGAGATAGATGACATAAAGTTGATCCCTTATGCTTCAGATGGGGGAAGCCTCATGTATGCTATTGTTTGGACTAGACCAAATATATGTCATGCCGTAGGCATGGCTGCTATATAGCAGTCAAATCCAGGACCAGGACACTGGATTGTTGTTAAACACATACTCAAGTACTTGAGAAGGACTAGGGAGTATATGCAGTATACCAGTCAGATGACCTATGTCCGGTGGGTCATACTGACTCAGATTTTTCATCAGACAAAGAAAAGTCTAAGTCTACTTCAGGTTATGTGTTTAGACTGGGAGGTGGAGCCATTAGTTGGAGGAGTGTGAAGCAGAAGTGCATCTAAGACTCTACCATGGAAGCTGAGTACGTGGCAGCCTCTGAGACAGCCAAATATGCGGTATGGCTCAAGTACTTCCTACAGGACTTAGATGTGATTCATGATTTGGCAAAGGGTATTACATTTTATTGTGATAATATCGGTGCAGTCGCAAATTCGAGGGAACCACGAACCCACGAGGCAAGTAAACAAACTGTTTTAAGTCCATGTGCACTGTCTGGATTTAAAATGATTTATCTTTCAATACTGAAGAGACAACTGGACTTTAATGCCTTTAAAATGGCAAATTCAAACTGTCGTTTTGTACAATAGTGTAAGACGAACTATGTCAGAAGTGAGACCGCTCATTATTTTCAAAACTGACGGATTAGATGTACAAGTTGCATCTGACCGTTCTTATCCCTTAAATCTGACCGTTCATTTAAAAGACGGTTCCTATCCCTTAAATCTGACCGTTCACTATAACATAGCTTTCCCTGCATCCTATAAAAGGGCCAGTATACTGATCTACAGACTCGTTACACTTTCTGCATATTATCGAGCCTACAACATACATCCTACATACTTAGAAGCTTTCTACTTCTTTTTCAATTCACTTCTGCAATAATGTCTTCTTCCCAGACTTAATCTTTCTCAGTTAAGAAGAATGACATGATAATAGATGGAAGGATCTTTGCGCGCTCAATTTCTCAGGAGCGCATAGTTTCTGAGGATGAGGATATGGTCGGGATGAACTTAATTGTCTCCTGTGTAAATCAAACCAACATCTGCCATTTGGGTAGCCTGTTGCTTGCATCTGAAAAACTGCGATGAACAGCTTGTAGAAGAGTTCTATGTTGATGTCGAGTTTCAGTGTGCATCGAACAAGAAGGGTTCTGACATCACTTCCATCTTCAGCACCGTCTAAGAAAAGAGATAACCGTTAACTGGGAACTCCTTGAACATTTGTATAGACTTCCCTCCGATGGGCTAACATTGGAGGAACTTGAATCTTTTGGGTCTGTGGAGCTTTTGAAGTCTTATTGGGATCTGTTCACTGGGAACTCCCAACCTTCTCAAGTTCATCTCTCATGTCACAAGAACTTCACTCTGCCCTACCTTTACCGACATGATTTTTGCTGCAGGGTGGTTGAGAATAGAACTGGCACATTCGAGATATGCACAAGTCTGCATTTCCACATGATGGTGGCCATCATGTCTGGAGAAAAGGTGAACTAGTTCCAGATCATCTTGAAAACGCTTCAGGAGGAAGCATCAAAGATTTATTAAGCCAGGATATCTTTTGGACTCATACCGAACTATATCCTGACTAGATGTGGCATACAGCAGTCAGCAAATGCCAAGAAGATTCTTGCCGGGAAGTTCCATTGTGGCTCGAAGCCATCAGTTTGCAACAAGGAGTCGCTTCTCGCCAACAGGCCAGTCCATTCTCCCTCCTAACATCTAATCACACAAGAGTCAGAGTCTTTTTATTTTATTCCATCTGGGTCGGTATTTTCCCATTTGGTTGAGTATTCACCCTTGCACGGGTGTATGTTTTCATTTATTAAATGGAGTTGTCATCCCTTTTTGTGTGAAAGTTTATTTTTGTCATTGAGATGTAAAATTCATTAGTTTTTGAATTGTTTAATGACCTTGTCGGTCTGCATTGTATTTAAATTGACCCCGGTCAGTCAATCATTGTGTAGTCTAGTGGAGTTTAGCCTGGTAAATCCTTGTGAGAAGGGCCTACGGCGTGTAACATTTCCGGACGTATTCTGGGGGTGTTACAGTACTGAGCTTCCATCATCAATTTAAATTCTGTCCAGTCAGCATCATGATCTAAAGTCCGGATGGCTTCCCACCACTCAGACGCTTCCCCTACCAGAAAGTACTGGGCAATAGAGGCTCTCCGATCGTCTGGGCAATTAATTCTGGCAAAAATTTTCTCCAGTTCCTTTAACCAGTGATCCCACGTTGGTGTCTCAAAAAATCCGTCGAATTTGGGTGGTTGCATCTTTGCCACCTCTTGCAGCCATCGGTCGCCTCAATTCCCCATGTTTGGGGTCCCTTGTTGTCCATCTCTCTGTTGTAATCCTACCGCCACCTGCATTCGGTCTATGACCTGGGCGAACTGCGTCATCTGGTTCACCACCTGACGAAGGATTTTGGGCACAGCCGGTTCCGGTTCATTATTAATAGATCTTTGTGGCTTGCCTGAGCTATGACTGACCCGA
Source organism: Orobanche coerulescens (assembly GCA_033398695.1). Classification (NCBI taxonomy): domain Eukaryota; kingdom Viridiplantae; phylum Streptophyta; class Magnoliopsida; order Lamiales; family Orobanchaceae; genus Orobanche; species Orobanche coerulescens. The sequence goes on from CM065814.1 coordinate 14,412,326, forward strand.
TTAGAAGGCGACGCTTCCCTTTCAGCATTCCTTCATCCTTCATCCGCGTCCGCGACCGCGACCACGTCCACGTCCGCCTCTCAACATACTGTAAGCATAAATATTCAATATACAGGAAACAATACAGTTCAAATGCTCAAGTACAAAGAAGTATAACATGTAAAGGACGAGATAAAGTTTAAGAACTTACAACCACCGCCCGCACAAAGACGTAGGGAGTACAGTGATGTTATTCATGGTCGGGTTACTTCAAAAGACATATATGACCCCTATTTAAACCCAACGGCCAAGATATCTATAATCTTGGCTCCGATACCATATTCTGTAACACCCCCAATATATTCAGGAATATTACAACGCCGTAAATCCTTTTCATAAGAATTTACAAGACTGAAGGAAAGAAACTATGATAACCGATACCAACATATACAAGTAACTGACTTAAGAATACAACAGTTCTGAATCAATAACGAAAATACAATATCCAAAGGAGGAACATCACGGAAATCAATTATTACAACGACAACGTACTCGAGTACTTATTAAAAGTAATGCAAACAACAGACAATTACACCCGGCCGGAACATCACTATGCACTCTCGTCGTCGTGCAGCTCTAGTGGTTGTTTCCCTATTCTCCTGGATCCTGAACATAGACAAATGTTCACCCCCGAAGGGGTTATCACAACGATGCTAGTACAAGTACAATAATCATACAACAGTGATGTAATCAACAATCATCATAACAAGTTTCTCCAACGAGAAATAACAACAACACATATCACATCATAACAGTCTCAACATACTGATGGCATTCCAACGATCCACCACACACATCTATAGATTCCCATGATGATCCCGTCGGACCAATGCATGGTGGAACTACCTGTCCAACGATCCAGCGCACACAGCTATAGATTCCCATGATGATTCCCGTCGGATCAACGCATATTGGACATTTAATCACAACACATGTACATAATACAATTACAATATTACTGACATAATATAAACAATTCTAATTAAAGTACTTGCCTCGGTTAGATGACAAGAATAAAGCTTCCACGAATATCAAAACACTCGAAGGTCGTCCCTTTTGATCAATCACGTTGCTAAGCTCGAACCTTAATAAAAGAAATAATATAGAATTCATTTCCAGTCGTAGAACATCTAACAATCCAAATTACGGTCGGAAGTTCATAAAATGTAACCTGTCTGACTTGCTTAACGTACGTTACGTACCTTTGGTAGCGTACGTTAAGCCTACTTCGTTAGCGTACGTAAACAACAAGGTCTTAGCGTACGCTAACTATGTATTGACAGTTCCTCTCTGATCAGTCGACTTGACTCGTCTGATGATATAACGCACGTTACGTTCCAAGCGTAGCGTACGTTAACTTATGCCCGATAGCGTATGTTAACTATATAGATTTAGCATACGCTAAACACGTATGACAGTTCTTCTCCTAGGCAGACGATTGTTTAAACTGCGATGAAGCTTATGAAATCTTCAGTGATTAATGTACGTTATCTCCATACATATTACGTTCATCTTATTACTAATGATCTCACGGATTCAAACATCTTCGAGATATAAAGATACGTATAATCATCACAACACCATATTCCATCTTGATTACAATTCTCATGGAAGTTTGGTGTTCTTAAGGTCGATGCACAAGATTCCAATATCATCATTACTTCCCGATTTAACCATGAAGATGAACTAATAATTCCAACTTATAAGAAATGATGCACTCTTCTATGGTTCTTTCCTAAGTCCGTTTAACAAAAGTGATATCAATTTTACGTCTACGACCAACATGGTAACGTTATCAATACGGATAATCAATCTCAGAATATTTCTCTCATCATTCGACGTGGTAAGATGCTAATCATAATGTTTCCAACGATGATATCTTAAGCATAAACATTCCAACTTATAAACATGATGTTGTTTGGATAATTCATCAATGGAACCCAATATATTGATAGCATAATTATCATATCCTTGATAACACGAATCCATGGTAGGAAGTAGTATTAACATACCTTAAGATGAAGAAAACACCGAGACAATAAGTAGAATCCAACTCCGGTTGCTTGTTTGCCAAATCAAGATGTTTCTCCACTTCAATGATCAATCACAAGTGACAGCCAATCTTCAATGATCACGTAGGGGTGGTCTATATGTGTTTAAGAAGTAGGGAAGGCTCTCTGGACTTCCAAGGAATGAAGAACAAGTGAAGGAAACGTAAACCAAATGAAATGAGGGTGCTGTCCCTTATATAATGTTTCTGCACTTTGGCTGATTAGCGCATGCTATCTTACTGTCCTTAGCGCATGCTAATTAGCGTTGACTCCAAAATTGTCCAGGTTCACCCGCGGGAATCTGATCTGGACCCATGTCTGGTCGGCGCATGTGCTAGCCGCCTAGCTCAATAATTGACTGCCTAACGCACGCAATTCCTCATTCGTAGCGTGCTCTAGTTTTAGCCGATAACGTATGTTAAGCTACATTCTTAGCGTACGTTATTATGTGTTTGCATGAGAAAATTTACATGTCGCTATACTCATGTACAAGGATACAAATATGAGAAATATTATACTCCAATTATCGTGATCACAATTCTGAATAATACAGGGTTCAACAACAGATGAAATACATAATAATAAATCTGGATATTACAATAACTAATCTCATTCCATTACATAATCCATTAGCTTGATCAATGTTTCGTAGTAACATTACCGGAACACCAACTTTCAATCCCAATTTATGATTTGGAACCCCAGAACATCGTATGGTGTTAAGAAAATCCGTTGAATAGACCTGTTGGTTAACATCACAATTTCCATTTGAGCTGGATAAACCATCTGCACTCATGCATTCAGTAATATCACCTGGAAGAAGATTTATAATGTGATCATTAACTGCTTCGACAACAGTATGAGTTGCTGCAAGAATAGCTCTGTCTTGCAAATATTGTAGATCTCAATACTTAGCAGTTAGCGATGGATATGTATTATGAACTATAGCTTCTATTGGATCACCAGTATATGTTATCAAAAATTCTTCAGGAATTTCTATGATTGATTCACCATCTGAAGATGTTCCTACATCACCATCACCAACTTTCAAAATCCATTCCGAGAATTCTTTTAATTCAACTGGGTGTGACATTGATCTGATCCAATTGTCAACCGCATATTTTTAGCCAACTTCAGAACATTACAATGATTCCACAGTTCTGAAGAGTTGGTTGTGGAAAAAACAATGTCTTCACGACTATCTTTAGGAATAACTGGCAATATTTGTCGAAAGTCACCACCCAAAACTACAACTTTGCCACCAAATGGAAGCTGATCCTTTTTTGCTATATTTCCTTGCATTATTGCTTTCAAACCTTTGTCTAAAGCATGAAAACAAAATTTATTCATCATCGGAGCTTCATCCCATATGATAAGCTTAGCTTTGATTAGAAGTTCGGCTAACTCTGATCCAGCAACGATAGAACAATCAGAATTTTCATGAACGACAAATGGTATACTAAACCTCGAGTGAGTTGTTCTACCTCCTGGCAAAAGTAGTGCAGCAATTCCACTTGATGCAACATTCAGAACTCTTTCTCCTTTAGCTCTGATGGCTGCTGATAGAGTATTCCAAACAAATATCTTTCCAGTTCCACCATACCCGTAAACTAAAAGTAACAAATTGAAACCCATATCTAAGTATTTCAAGGCGAGGACATGGTTTCACAGTAGTATATCTGTGAAACCCTAATCGATATGGATGACTTGTGCACAAAAAATCATCCACGTTCTGACCAACAGTGTAATTCTGCAAACCATATAGGAAACCCTCCTTCATGGTTTGAGAAATCTTACCAATTTGAGCACGGGGAACGGAAGCTTGAATCTTAGTATTCTGCATTGAAAGTGTTATAGAAAAATTAAATATGGAAAAAATACAATGCACTTCCAAACCGTTTAAAACTAAATGAAGAATGAAGAATTTGAAATAATACAGAGTAAAAAATGAACAGTAAAGAAAAGAACATCTAAAAACATGTTTATTATGTTCAGTTTAAAAGTCAGTATATTAAACATAAAAACACATTGTTTTAAAACATATTAAACATGCTATAAAAATTATTTTTAAACGACTTAAGCTGGAGAATTAAAATAATATCTATAAATAAATTATCAAAGCTCACTATGAGAAAAAGTCAAATAAGCATTTATTCAAAACTGGAGAAAGAAGGATTCAAGTGATTTATTACATGTAAGAAACTCAAACTTGACCTCATGTATTTGTATTCTTTTTTTTAACTTAAGTTTGATTCACACAATGGATATTAACCACATTAAAACAGTGAATATCCCCTATATATTAAACCATATTAAACACAAACAATCAACATATTAAACATTAAAATATAATCAACATGAAAACATAATCAATACACACAAATACATGCCCTTCAAACACCATAATTGCAACAGTCTAATACAAAATCTCATAAAACTGAAAAAAAAAATACCTCTTCATCACACAAAATCATCTGCATTGGATAAAAATCATCTGGATTGTCATTTCTCGCAACAAACCAAATCCACTGAACGCGTATCCTAATAAGTTTCGTTTCCTTCGAAGGATCTATATGACGAACAGGAATTAAATCTTGCTCCATATTTTAATCTAAAAACACAAAATTGTATACTAATTTATTCACTGAAATGAAGTAAACTCTAAAAATATAATCAATAATCCTTTTATAGTGGAATTTTCGAATTTTAAGCATAGGAAATTTGTTACCAAAAAATATGTTCCAAAAATTTTCCGGAAATTTGTTGTGGCGAGAATTTTGGTGCTTACCATTTCCTATTGGGGCGAGAAGAATTTCTTACCAAAATTTGTTGCCAAGAAAATACCAGAAGATTAGTGCTTACCGCTTCCTATTGGGGCGAGAAGATTTGCTTACCAAAACTTGTTGCCAAGAAATATTCACGCCGTCATCCACGGGTTGATACGGGAAGAGGAAAAGAAAGAATATAAATTTAGGGCGATACGGGAAGAGGAAAAGAAAAAAAATTTGCCCTAGGATAGAAAAGATTTACCCTAGGATAGAATATGAACTTGGGGCGATACGGGAAGAGAGTAGAAAAGATTTGCACTAGGATAGAATATGAATTTGGGGCGATACGGGAAGAGGAAAAGAAAAAAAATAGGATAGGAAAGATGATTTGTGGTTGCAGATTAATTGTGGGAATGACATTTAGCATAGAGTCTTCTCTTTTAATATATAAGGGATATATATAATAGTTCTCCCCCCTCACTTATCTTACCCCTCTCACATTCTCACTCTCTCTCCCTTTCTATCTCTTCCCACCTACCATCTCCCGTGCGGAAGAAACACACACCATCTTTCTTTTCTTCTTCAATGATGACGGGTGACGGGACGACAGAAGCTCGAAGTGGTCGCCGACTCACAGCTGCGCTTTGGCTTGGTGTCGGACGGATGAAGGGGGTCCTTCTCGGTGGCGGCAATCGACAGGGGAGATAAGGGTGAATTTGGATCTCTGCGAATAACGATCGGAGTTTGCCGGCGTATTGGGCTCTGACGGCACCGTGGGGGAGGATGTTGGTATTCTATCTCTTTTCTTCTGGAGTTGGACACTGTTAGTTCAGGAGTTTTTTGGCGATGGGTTGGAAGAGGCAAGCACTGGATGGCTCGGTTTCAACGACGGATCTGATTTCTAGATCAGATTCGAGATCGATTCTTGGTGGTTCCACTTCAAGCTAATGTTTTGGTTACCGTCCGTGATTTTTTTTCTGATGGAGGTCGGACACCGGGGTTAGTTTTCTGGCCGGGCTGCGTCCGTGTGTGTCTATATGTATATATATTTTTGTGTGTGTGCGCAATATAGGTGGGTATGTGTGTGCAGTAGGGGTGTGTGTGCGCGTAGTGGGTTGTATATATATATATATATATATATATTGTATATGTGTGCTGGTGTGCAAGTATTTGTGTGTGTGTGAATTTGTATGCTTGTGCGTGTGTATGTGTGTGTCAGGCATGTGTGTTTATGTGTGTTAGTGTTTGTGTGGGTTTATCTGTGTGTGTGTTGGGTGTATATATATATATATATATTATATTTTTGTGTATATATTAGGTATATATATATATGTAAGAGTAGGTGTATATGGAGGAATATGTATGTGTGTGTGTGTGTGTGTGTATATATATATATAGATATATACGAGTGTGTGTATGTGGGTTATCCTGGTTATGTGTATTTGGTCGTGTTGGGTTTGTGAACGGGGACGTAGATATAGATGGAGATGTTGATAATTTGGTCAATGTGCGAATTTGTGTAATTAGACCCACGGAACGAGTCCGAGTTCAGAGTTTGTGTTCGGAGCAATAATTGAGATATGGATCCGAGTTGAGTATCGTTGGTCGTTTGATTCGATCGATAAATTAAGGGCTCAATAGAGGTACTATATTATCCAACTGATTTCCTTATAATAATAAGAAATTAAATTGAACCCTTATATTAAATTGCCTATTATGTATTTATAATAAAAGTTGGGATTTCAATGGATCGATCGTGTGAGCCATGTTCGTCGGGGCTTTCGGCATCAATTATCGAGGCAAGTATTCTTGTCTATACGTTTTGTATTATGTGAATCGAGGTTGCATATGAAATTGTGTTGGTTTGTGCATTTTTGCTGATTGTGCCTTATGTGAATTATCATAGTTTTTATGTGGTTATGTGAGGTTAGTGTTGGTTCATTGCTTGTCATAGAGATAAGTCAATAGAGACATAGTGCCGGGTAGATAGTACACTTAGACATGTGCTATAATGTTTTGGTGATCACCGGGTTGTGTGGGTTAAGTTGTGTGTTATGAGTTGGGTTAGTCGTGATGGTTTTTCGGTTGTTATGCCGTTGATGTGCGGAGATGCGTTAGGATTGATAGGCTATAGTATAGATGTGTCGGTCGTGGTTATGTGTCAGAATAATGGCCATTCTAGCAAGTGCCTGGATTATATATCTATATATATATATATTTATATATATATATATATATATATATATATATATATATATATATATATATATTGTGACTAACAATCGAGACTTGCAGTTTTGTAACAATTGTGTGTGTGTTGTTGTTCTTCCACCTGGGGATGGTCTGACGGGGCCTATGGGGGTCGCTACTAAGAGGTACGACCGCGGAAGTGGTTTCCCACCTGGGGATGGTCCGACGGGGCCTCTGGGGGTCAATACTAAGGGGTACGACCATGGGTTACCAAGTATGGATTTGTGTTGGAGTATTGTGATGTTTTAATTGCTTTGATTGCATGTTTTCGATAATTGTGATATGTCCGGAATATCACAAGGTTTTAGTTCTCGACGTTGATGTACATTATATATTGAATTTTGGTACTTGGCTAGAATAGCACTAGGTTATGTGTCGTAAGAGTTTATCTCTTTGATTGTGAGGTTTTGGTATTGGAAAACAAACCTTGATTTTGATTTCGTGTATTTTAGTTTGAAGAGGTCTTGGGCTGAGATCCCTATGGTTGTGTAAATGTTATTTTTCGAAAACGACTTTGGGTCGAGATCTAAAGGTTTGAAATGTTTTTATAACTAAGGACGGAAGGTCCCGAAACATTTCCTATTATAAAAATGTTTGTTACATAAAAGAGATTTGGGCCGAGACCCTATTATTTTGGAAAGGTTTTATAATCTCGGACTTGAAGTCCCGAAAGACTTTCTGTTGTTTTCTAAAACCCCCGAGTTGATATATATTAGTTTCATAGACTTGAGTTGTACCTTAAATATTGAAAACCTCTTGGGAGTTTCTTTCATGCTTTGTCGTTGTTCATTATAACTGAGATTGGCGTGATATATTTTGTATAGACTGAATACTTACACTAGTCATTCAAATGCTAACCCCTTAAATTTGGGGAATGCGTATCATAAATTTCAGGTGTGCTTGGTTCATCGGAGCAATCACAAGGACGACATGGAAGAAGACGAGCCGCGATACTAATTAAAAGTTTAGAGTCCAGTTAGATGTTGTTGTATTGTTGAGTTATTTTCAGTCTTTGGCTGTATTATATTTTGACCCCTGCGCGGGTATGTACAATAATAGGTTTATTTTTATCGTGAGATCTCATGGGTCAGTGTGATTAGTATTTGACCTTATCGGTCTGTGTTAGTAAGTCGCTTGACCTCGGCTGGTCAAACGTTGTTCGTATCATGGTTATTAGCCTGGTAGATCCTTATGTGAAAAGGGTCTACGGCGTGTAATATTCCCGATTGTCTCTGGGGGTGTTACATTTATGGTATCAGAGCCTAGGTTGTGGAGACCTAGGCTGTCGGGTCGAGTTAAGTCGTGATTAGTCGTGTCGTGTTATGTCACGTCGTCCTAGTTGTCGGTTAACTAGTCGACTTATGCATTGTCAGATCATGTCGATTGTGTTGTCCAAGATTAGTATCGTGGGCGACCGTCATATTCGTGCGACCTGTGGATGTAAGTCTCCCCTTCTATATATTATATTTTGTATTTTGTATTACATAATTTTGTTTGCAAATAAGAGGTAAGATAAAAATCGTATTTGATACTTGTGGTATATTACGTGTGTAACAATTGGGATATACTGGTAGATTGAGTTTTGATCGGTACAATGTGTTGTGGAAGCTTCTGGACATTGATGTGTTCCAGGAGGCGTATTGATGGCAGAGATTGTCAGGAACACAAACAGAGGGTTTCGATGTATGTCTGAATTTAAGATTATGTTCATGAGTGGTATCGATTAGTATAATGATTTGAATACCAGATGAACACGTGTTTGGGAACTGGATATGTTTGATTAATTGTTGCTGATTGCTACAAACGTGCTCATATTGATAACTGTGTTGGTTGCGCATGTATTTGAAATATTTTTGAAATTTCATAGACTCGGGTATGTTGTGAAAAATCAGATCTTCTAAAACATTTTACTAGTACGGTTAAAGGGCGGTTAGCGTGATTTTTTTTGAAAATTTTATGAAATTTTGGACAAGTCGGCCGTATATTTTCAAATAAAAGAGTTGATTAAATCTTTCTTGCTACCTCAATGTACTCTCATCGTTAGCTATATCCACTGCATGTGTATTTTTAAATGACTTACAAGTATTGTTTCGAATCATGAGATTACCGATATTACTGAACGGTTCGTATGCATAATTGGAGTGACGTTACAGTGAGATGGGCGATGACATGGCAAGTTTCGGGGACGAAACTTATTTTAAGTGGGATAGTATGTAACATCCAGGAAATTTAAATTAATTTTGGAGGTATCAATTTTTTTAATTATTATTAATTTATTTTGAATTTCATTTCTAATTTAATTAGTTGTCTAATTAAGAACATGGCGGAGATATTGTACCAAAGAGTTGGTAAGTCATTAATGGTTGATGTTATCTTACGCATTATGTATTAATCACATAATTGAACCAGAGGACGGAATAACAGATTCGAGATTGATCCATTTTTAATAGGATAAATTATAATCGAACCTTATATGTCAAATACCAAACTACCCACTATATATAATATATGTATATATATATATATATAAAATAGTTCTCCCCCCTCACGGATCTTACCCCTCTCACATTCTCACTCTCACTCCCTTTCTATCTCTTCCCACCTACACTCTCCCGTGCGGAAGAAACACACACCATCTTCCTTTTCTTCTTCAACGATGACGGGTGATGGGATGGCAGAAGGTCGAAGTGGTCGCCGACTCACAGCTGCACTTTGGCTTGGTGTCGGACGGATGAAGGGGGTTCTTCTCGGTGGCGGCAATGGACAGGGGAGATAAGGGCGAAACTGGATCTCTGGGAATAATGATCGGAGTTTGCCGGCGTATCAGACTCTGACAGCACCGTGGGGGAGGATGTCGGTATTCTATCTCTTTTGTTCTGGAGTTGGTCGTTGTTGGTTTAGGAGTTTTTTGGCGATGGGTTGGAAGAGGCAAGCACTGGATGGCTCGATTTCGGTGGCGGATCTGATTTCTAGATCAGATTCGAGCTCAATTATTGGTGGTTCCACTTCAGGCTCATGTTTTGGTTACCGTCCGTGATTTTTTCTGATGGAGGTCGGGCACCGGGGGTTAGTTTTTTGGCCGGGCTGCGTCCGTGTGTGTCTATATGTATATATGTTTGTGTGTGTGTGCAGTATAGGTGGGTTCTAACACCCCCAAAACCATACGAAAATATTACAGCGTCGTGGGTCCCACATTGGAACCCACAAGGCTAAAATCATTTTCGCAAATGTTTAAAAACGGCACACGCAGCGGATAAAAACACAGTTCAGAAGTATACCGAAAAGCCATTTAGAAACATACACACACAGCGGATAAAAACATAATCAAATACATTTGCAGCGGAATTAGAAAAACCAGAAAAGAATACACAATCCCAACAATCACGCCATAACCAGTATCACCGGAAAGCTCATCCCTTCACGACCGCTACTAGCTCGAACTCCGAGTACCTAAAAGATAACGCCCACGACGGGGTCAGCCATAATACTCAACAATGATAACGATCACATCACAAAAACAATACATATCAATGTAATTACAAGGTAAGAATAATTCCAATGTAGTCTTACCGACATAACCTTACCAACCCATCACAATCCATATCAAATCAATCCTTACCATAATCACATCTCGCGTTCTTAAGTGACGGACAAATTCAAGAGTAACAACCTGAGATGTATCCTAAACGATACCAAGATTCTCAAACACAAACATATCTCCAATATGGAATAATCTGGCCAAGTCCGATTTTGTCCGCGGGATCGCACAATCGGATTCCAATTCTGATAAAACCGATATCACACGGTACATCTGTAAACCAACCATCCCGAGACAATGGCAAGTCCCGGATATCAATGCAAAACATGAATGTTCACACAATCAATAATGATAAACAACCAATGCATCAAAACGGAATACCAATGACATGATAACTCCACACAAGATCGACAAAGGATCAACCACGAATGAGAATACCATGATATGGTAACTCCAACAAGATCAATGAAAGATCAACCACCAGGAATGCCAACAATACGGTAACTCCAACGATATCAATAAAGAAGCGACAACCAGAAATACCAACGGTATGAAAAACTCCAATAAGATCAATAAGGGGTCAACAACCGAGAATACCGACGACACAGTAAACTATAACAAGATCAATAAGGACCAACAACCGGGAATACCAACGATACGGTAAACTCCAACAAGAGAAATAAGGAATCGACAACCGAGAATACCGACGACACGGTAAACTCCAATAACATCAATCAAGGACTAATAACCGAGAATACCAACGGTGAGACAACTCCCAAACAGAATCAATAAGGATCAATAACTAACGAGATTACCAATGACAGGGTGAACTCCAAACGAGATTAATAAAGGATTGATATCAATGAGTTGACCATCGATATGGTAACTCCGAACGAGATTAGTAAAGGTTCAACGGTGACAGATACACGAGAGAATAAAATCATCGACCATATACGGATCATATATACGGAATTACAAAGACAACCCGAATTCCGAACAGATACGATTATACATGGACTGTGAACAACCAATCAATAAGACTCAAGATGGACGTCACGATACGCCCAATCCGGACATGTGTCCGTGTACAAGCCAGCCATGGGTATTGATCAATACACGGTTCAATATGAGGTCGAAACCAACATATGCTACACGTGCCCGTCCCAAAAATCCTACACATGAACGATCAGAACGTATCTGACTCTAGATATGCCACGATACAACATGACAACAAATCTTGAAGAAACGCATATCCAACAAGGATCAGAAGATTTTCCAAGAGGGCAACAATAACTCGATCATGAAAGACCGACACGACCACAATTTTGTATTCCGTCAGACAACAGTTCACAGCATGCTCAACAATGCATATAATGATAGCACATAAACTCCCAAGGCAGCAGCCAAGGGTCACGGAAGCATCTACTCAGGAATACTCCAGACAATATCACATAAACTCCCAAGGCAGCAGCCAAGGGTCACAGAAGCATCTACTCAGGAATACTCCGGACATAGGTGCCATTTAGGTCTTATCCCCTAACACATCGGCCCAACAGATTACAGCTCAAAGAAAGAGCACATTACAAACGTAACAAACGATGGTGCACACTCACCATATGAAATATCAACACACACATGCAATAATGCAACATGATGATTATCATAATCTAACAATATTAATTTACCTCAAGCTGGAGACGCTAACCTTTACACGACCAACCGCCCTGAACGAATACACGGTTTATCCGAAAAATCCAAAATGAAGTACAGTCCATAACTAATACCAAACCACCATATGGAGTTCAATATCGGCACGATAACTAACCTTGAGATCCAACTTCTCATGCAATAGACCAAATTTGATTAACGTCTCCGTTTTCTCTAGATGTCTTAAAATTATATACATTGTGATTTATCTTAGTCCAAACATAATATACATACCATCATCCCGACAATTCATATTCCATAATACCATTGCTATATGAATCATAAATGAAATGAAAGCGAAACCATTTAATAAACATTATGATCTGAACAAGCATAACTTGCCTTGATACCAATTCGACGAAGCCGCTATCAATTCCGCCGTCTTCATCTACAAGCTCCTCAGCCCGGACTCACCCGCAGCACAACGGTTAACACCAACAATCACTAAACGCAACCTAATGCAATAATCAATTAATGATACGTTCAATATCAATCAACAACCAAAATGACCAACCAATCACACTCGACGGTTCAATGATATCTTGATCATACGAAACCAAAACGTATAAACTCTTAACAATACGAATACAAGCCGAAATTCGATATTCAATAGTCCTAACAATGTCTTCAACATATAGTTCATGTAACCGCAAGATTCGTAACAACAAAACCATAATCATATTCGTATGAATCATTCTTCAATGATAACATCAAAATCTTAATTCAAGGAGAGGATTACCCAACATACCTCTTAGAAGATGAAATACACAAGTAATCACTCGTTTTGAATAACACGGTGCGAAGAAATCGACGAAAGGAAAGGGTACCGATTCAACCTCCTTCAAAAGTTCATTCCTAAATCCCAATAATATCAATTCAATCACCATTCATATGAAAACATATAGAATTTCCCAAGTTCTACTCATTGAGGCATTTCATCGAACACTTTGAAGGCATAATCCAATTTAATCGTTTAACGAAGAAATACTCGAATTTGTTCCACAAAACTTCAAGAGTATTTAATGATTATGAGTATACAATCAAGTTCTATCAATAATATGAATCAAAATGAATCAATCGGCCAAAACACCAAGAAACTTCAAAAACATCCAAAAACCAAAAGTTCATGTGTTCTTACCTTTGATCCGGGTGGAAGATGATGTTAATCCATGAATCAAATTTCCAAAACATGTTGTTCTATATTGTTCTTACTCAAATCCATCCATCTATGTTGAAAAATCGTGGAAGGAACGAAGAAAAATGAAAAATGCCCAAGATGACTCGGTCCAGGCCTTATATAGGCGGGACCTGTCAGCACCTTATGGCCGTAACCGGCCGTGGCCTACCCTACTGTCCATTTTGGCCAACACCTTTACGTACATAACCGGCAGTTGGCTTACGTACATAACTGGCCCTTACAGCCGTAACCGGCCATAGCCTTACGTACGTTATCGGCCAATCCTTTGTAACACCCCCAATCCGCTCAGGGATATTACACGTCGTAGAACCTTTCCTCAAGGATCTACCAGGCTGGTAACAACATATAACAACTCAACCATGCCTTTAAGGCTAAAATGACTCAGTAGACCGATTTGGTCTTTCAATAAATACATACAACTCGAATACAACTCATGCCCACGCAGGGGTCAAAACACAACCACACCCGTACAACGGGAAAAATATAGCAGCGGAAAATAAAGTACAACTGAACCAATAAACAATGTACGGTTCCTCATGTGATTAGTATCGATCATCTTTCATCATCCTTCGTGCCGATCTTGTGTTATGCTCCAAAACCTGAATGCAAAAATAGACATCCACCCCCCGAATACTCGGGGGTTAGCAAAACTCCACTGTTTTGCTAGTGCAAGTACAAGTGCAAAAATACGAGTCATACAATTCACATTCCACGAACGATAATAATCCGGAATCCTCAAAGATTCAAATACAACAGGATGAACACTTCCCGAGGCAAGAGTTTGAGTAAAGACTTCCCAAAATTTCAAGATCAAAATGTCAAGGGAAACAATTTATAAAATGATTTGAAATACCATCGGGAGTCTTAATAGAAAACAATTTAGAATTATCAAATCCTACTTTTCAAAACCCAAAAGACGAAAGGGGTCACCGCCCCAAAAGTTTACTTTCCGTAAAATAACCTTTACCAAACCGTTGGGATTTTAGCCCCAAATCCGTCAAATGACCTTTACAAAAACGTTGGGATTTTAGCCCCAAATCTCATCAACTCACAGTATACAAGAACGACAACAAGGTTCGTCTTCCAACATCAAAATCCATAATTAAAGGATTTAACACAAACAACAAAATACTCTAGTGCCATCCTAGCCAAGTAAGCCAAACGAACACTTACCTCTTACACACTTAGTCGATGCATGAAATCATGAAAACATAGTTCTAAAGCACTCATTTCCGGAAATGCCATAATCAAATCACATTTGCAAAATGCACCACAATTAACCGTCGATCCACGTCTCTGTGGACCCCTACCGAGACCCCGTCGGATCTAACCCGTAGTGGTTAAAAGCAAGCTCGTCGATCCACGTCTCTTGTGGACCCCTACCGAGACCCCGTAGGATCTAACCCGTAGTGAGCACACACACACACGTTACCCATGCAATACTAATATGCTAAGAATGTAAGTTCATCAAGAATACTTACTAGAGATGGCCATTTATCCGACAACATTATCAAACTCTTCAAAACACAATAACAAGATTAAACACGGAATACAAGATTCCATAATTTTAAACAACAGGAGTATCATCATCAAAGACTTCAACGTTCAAAATAATCAAATCATAATCAATTCCCAAAACACACCGTTCACAAAACACACGCGTTTTGAAAGAAAGCCTTTAACGAGGCCAAACCGAAATCTTTTGAAACTTCATTTCAAACAAACAAACAAACACACCAAGACGATCACCGATCATCATATCCACAAAACGAGAAGCGTATAAACAAGGTACTTGCCTCGAATAAGAACAACGCGAAGAATCGACCGAAGTAGGTTGACACGAACCGACTACGAACCCGCCGACTCCACCGATCGCCAACTCGCGTTCATAAACTACGAAGGACAATAACAACAATGAAATGAATTCCCTAACACGACTTAAAGCCGTTGAATTCAAAGAACGAATGACGAAAGTTCAAGCGTTTCCCCCAAAACGGCCAAGAACACGATTCGTTCCGTCAAAACCCGAAAACGGAATTCCAAGTTGAAATATGGATATACAATCCATAGAATATGTTTAACAACATCATTTAACCACAATCGATCCATCAAAAACGGATGGAAAACGAGATCGAGAACAAATCCCCCAAAAAGTCGATTCGAAGGAAATCAAGAAATATACTTCGATTCGACGAAGAACAATGGATTAAATGATGTTAAACACAAGAATACTACCAAGATTAATCATACCCATCATGAATTAATCAACAATACGGAACGAATCGGACAAAAACGCAAAAACCCCAAAATTCCAAGAACTAGGGTCTAGAAAATCTCACCTGATTCGCTGGATCAAAGGATGATAACGGATGATTGATTGATGTTATGAACTCAAGAACTTCGTGGATTTGTTGCCAAACATCATGGCTCCAAGATCCCCAAGTATCCAGC
Source organism: Orobanche coerulescens (assembly GCA_033398695.1). Taxonomy (NCBI): domain Eukaryota; kingdom Viridiplantae; phylum Streptophyta; class Magnoliopsida; order Lamiales; family Orobanchaceae; genus Orobanche; species Orobanche coerulescens. The sequence goes on from CM065814.1 coordinate 14,428,328, forward strand.
CGCGGAAGAGAAAGGGAGGAAATGAAAAACGAGAGGAAATGTGACTGCTCTGTCACATTTATACTGGGCCGGACTAGCGCGCGGCTGCTGAGCTAGCGTGCGCTATCGGCCCACGCCTCAGTCCAGTGCCCACACTGCCCTACTGACTCGGCCAGGTAGCGTGCGCAGCCTTCCGGCCGTAGCGCGCGCTACCTGCTGGTCGTAGCGTGCGCAATGCCCGACAGTAGCGTGCGCTACCTGCCGAGCCTAACCGATTCCAGAACCCCTCGACTCCACTGTCCAAACCCGATAGCGTGCGTTAGGCCAGCCGATAGCGTGCGCTACACCTGCCGGTTAGCGCGCGCAGCCTTCCGGCCGTAGCGTGCGCTACGCCGGTTCCCGCCGCACCCGTCCGGCCGGTGCCCGCAATCGTCCGGCGATCCAAGCCGTCCGGCGATGCGACCACTGTGGCTCGACGACCCGATTTAAAGCGTTTTAACGAACACGATGAAAAGTTCGCGGACAACATCAACGACCCGAAATGAAAACATAATGCAATAATTAATCATACGCGACCAAGAAACGGGTCGAGACAACAATTACAGATACGGATACCCGTAACTTTTAAGAAATTACAAAATGGCCCAAAACGCCTAAAAATCACGATACGTGATCGAATAACCAAACTGAAGTTCACAATACGTCTAACAAAGTTAAACGGACTTACAGGAAACTCGAAACAGCAGTTTCGAACGAGATTCGCAAGAATCGAACTCAAGTGCGGAAAAGTCGCCAAAAAGCACGGAACTCAACAAAACGACACCGAAACGAACTCGGATGATAAAAAGTGCAGAATTAATCATTCTCAGAATGACGAAACGGTCATAAGCGAGTCATCAAAACGGACTTCCGCCGGAAAAAAGAAATTAGCGGAAATCGAAATTACGGATATTACATTCTACCCTCCTTAAAAGAAGTTTCGTCCCGAAACTTAAAACAAGTAGGGAGAAGAAATATTCCGCCAGGAAAACTCAACGAGATACACAAGAATGCGTAACTAACGCCCAACGGCGAAATGTTACAAGCAACGCAAAGGAATATACGACGTGAAAACACGCTCCACGGCGACTAACACAACGTCGCCGTTAGGGATATAATAAAACCAACAAATGACAAGCGTCATCAAACGGATAATATAGCCAACTCAATTATCTGACAATCACAAAACACAACGAATGAAAATCAATATGATTGACCAACCCAATGGTACATCAATCGAAACGCATGCCAACCGCTGAACAAATACGGAATTCCACCGCCCAAGGGTTGGAAGATAAAAAACGAGACTAATTTCTCGAACTTAAGGGAATTACGAAGGAGCCTAAACGCTCAACAATCATGGGGCGAGATCAATAAAAACCGAACAATCAAACGATCGAACCACAACGATCGAGACAACAAAAATCAAACAATCATGTCCGAAACACGAAGGATAATAAAATTCAAACAACAACTCCCAGGATGATCTGGTGAGAACTACAAGACATGCATTCCCATAAGATCCACAGGAAATGGAATAGCGATTGAAAAGTCTCAACGACAAATGAGTTATTCCGAAACAATACCACACTCGTTCGATCAACAAAAGTAAGGGGCAGGAGCAGCTCAGAAATGTCAACGAACATAATGAGTCGACAAAGTCGAAAACACAAGAGTTCCAAATCTGATCCACTTCGAATAAAAAAACTAATAGAACCAAATGATGTCACTCCCGAACAAGGTTCACAAGAATCGAACTGAACCCGAAAAAGTCACAGCGATAACCAGATCGACCCACAACAAGATCACAGCTCAATCGGACGATGAAACCAAAATACAGAACAAGTTCATAAAGCATCAACGAACATGAGCGAATCGATAGACTGGAGAAAGAGAAAATACAGAAGTCAAAGTAGTACGGGTATTACCTCCGACCTCGTCCACGAAATTCACAAAAACGGGAGCAAGGTAACATGTCATTAAACAACCGACACATAACGGAACCATCACCGATGCACACGGTCATACCAAACCAAGCTCTAACAGCTCGCACATGCGCGACAACGCAGAAATCACTACGAGGCGATAATATTCAATACCAACATCCCGCCTCTCACAGGGGGCTAACACAAGAAATGTGTGGAAAATGACTCAACGCTCACCCCGCCAATTCGATCATACTCGGGAGCAAACATCATAATGACAATGCGACATCACACATACATACCCAGCCCTCAAACGGGAATGGATAGGTTTTATAAACGAAAACCTCATTTTGAAAATAATTTAGAAGAACACCGGTTGATCTTGAGTATTACCTTTGAAAAAGTACAAACGTGAAACATCGTTATTGAGACTTTGGAGAACCATTTCGCATTTGATAAAAATGAGGACACTTTCTCTTAGTGAAAACTTTCAAAATATTCGACCCTCGGGTCTAAATAAAAGTGTTTCTAAAACATTGAAAATATCTCAAAGCATTTTGGTCCTCGAGGTAGAAATTTTTTGAAATATATTGTGGCACCTTGGATGTACCACAAGAAAATAACTCATTTGAAAAGTATGTCTCGAAATTTATTTTTCTAAGATACTCAAGGTTTTCAAAAATCCAATAGGCCAGAATGCCCAAAACTCACACATATCGACGTTCATTAAAACAACTCCTAGTACACGCATCAAAACGTTTAAAATCAAGACAATACATGTCTTTAAACGGAAATAAACGATAAAATACTACATTCAGAACAAAACCACTGACCCCATTCGAGGCCTCTAAGGACCCTCCCACACTGGCTAGTGAACAAGTCGAACGCATATAAGCACAAAGCCTCCACAAGAGAACTTGTAAAACGTGCAAATCGATTCGAAAATCATCAGCAACGGACAAAAACAACAATAAAAAGAAATCACAAGCGACGACACTCCTCGTATAAATCAAATACGAGAGTCGACTAAATACATATCGTGAAATCAAAATCCACATAAGGATTCCATAACTTAACAAATAATCATAAAAATAGCTCGTGTCACACGAGGCACAACACAAAGAAGGGAGACTTACTTCCACAGGTCACACGAAGATGATGATCGCCCCACAATACTAATCACGACCAACAAACTCAAACGACGCGTCGCGACACGACTCAGTCAGATAAAATCCGATGAAACAAGACTCAAACAACACGACTTGACCCGACAGCCTAGGTTTCCTCAACCTAATCTCCAATACCATTTATGTAACACCCCCAATCCGCTCAGGGATATTACACGCCGTAGAACCTTTCCTCAAGGATCTACCAGGCTGGTAACAACATATAACAACTCAACCATGCCTTTAAGGCTAAAATGACTCAGTAGACCGATTTGGTCTTTCAATAAATACATACAACTCGAATACAACTCATGCCCACGCAGGGGTCAAAACACAACCACACCCATACAACGGGAAAAATATAGCAGCGGAAAATAAAGTACAACTGAACCAATAAACAATGTACGGTTCCTCATGTGATTAGTATCGATCATCTTTCATCATCCTTCGTGCCGACCTTGTGTTATGCTCCAAAACCTGAATGCAAAAATAGACATCCACCCCCCGAATACTCGGGGGTTAGCAAAACTCCACTGTTTTGCTAGTGCAAGTACAAGTGCAAAAATACGAGTCATACAATTCACATTCCACGAACGATAATAATCCGGAATCCTCAAAGATTCAAATACAACAGGATGAACACTTCCCGAGGCAAGAGTTTGAGTAAAGACTTCCCAAAATTTCAAGATCAAAATGTCAAGGGAAACAATTTATAAAATGATTTGAAATACCATCAGGAGTCTTAATAGAAAACAATTTAGGATTATCAAATCCTACTTTCCAAAACCCAAAATACGAAAGGGGTCACCGCCCCAAAAGTTTACTTTCCGTAAAATAACCTTTACCGAACCGTTGGGATTTTAACCCCAAATCCGTCAAATGACCTTAACAAAAACGTTGGGAGTTTAGCCCCAAATCTCATCAACTCACAGTACACGAGAACGACAACAAGGTTCGTTTTCCAACATCAAAATCCACAATTAAAGGATTTAACACAAACAACAAAATACTCTAGTGCCATCCTAGCCAAGTAAGCCAAACGAACACTTACCTCTTACACACTTAGTCGATGCATGCAATCATGAAAACATAGTTCCAAAGCACTCATTTCCGGAAATGCCATAATCAAATCACATTTGCAAAATGCACCACAATTAATCGTCGATCCACGTCTCTGTGGATCCCTACCGAGACCTCGTCGGATCTAACCCGTAGTGGTTAAAAGCAAGCTCGTCGATCCACGTCTCTTGTGGACCCCTACCGAGACCCCGTCGGATCTAACCCGTAGTGAGCATACACACACACACGTTACCCATGCAATACTAATATGCTAAGAATGTAAGTTCATCAAGAATACTTACTAGAGATGGCCATTTATCCGACAACATTATCAAACTCTTCAAAACACAATAACAAGATTAAACACGGAATACACGATTCCATAACTTTAAACAACAGGAGTATCATCATCAAAGACTTCAACGTTCAAAATAATCAAATCATAATCAATTCCCAAAACACACCGTTCACAAAACACACGCGTTTTGAAAGAAAGCCTTTAACGAGGCCAAACCGAAATCTTTTGAAACTTCATTTCAAACAAACAAACAAACACACCAAGATGATCACCGATCATCATATCCACAAAACGAGAAGCGTATGAACAAGGTACTTGCCTCGAATAAGAACAACGCGAAGAATCGACCGAAGTAGGTTGACACGAACCGACTACGAACCCGCCGACTCCACCGATCGCCAACTCGCGTTCATAAACTACGAAGGACAATAACAACAATGAAATGAATTCCCTAACACGACTTAAAGCCGTTGAATTCAAAGAACGAATGACGAAAGTTCAAGCGTTTCCCCCAAAACGGCCAAGAACACGATTCGTTCCGTCAAAACCTGAAAACGGAATTCCAAGTTGAAATATGGATATACAATCCATAGAATATGTTTAACAACATCATTTAACCACAATTGATCCATAAAAAACGGATGGAAAACGAGATCGAGAACAAATCCCCCAAAAAGTCGATTCGAAGGAAATTAGTGAAATATACTTCGATTCGACGAAGAACAATGGATTAAATGATGTTAAACACAAGAATACTACGAAGATTAATCATACCCATCATGAATTAATCAACAATACGGAACGAATCGGACAAAAACGCAAAACCCCCAAAATTCCAAGAACTAGGGTTCTAGAAAATCTCACCTTGATTCGCTGGATCAAAGGATGATAACGGATGATTGATTGATGTTATGAACTCAAGAGCTTCGTGGATTTGTTGCCAAACATCATGGCTCCAAGATCCCCAAGTCTCCAGCCGCGGAAGAGAAAGGGAGGAAATGAAAAACGAGAGGAAATGTGACTGCTCTGTCACATTATTACTGGGCCGGACTAGCGCGCGCTAGGCTGCCGAGCTAGCGTGCGCTATCGGCCCAGGCCGCAGTTGTAATATCCGCAATTTCGAATTTCGGTAATTTTCTTTTTTTCGGCGGAAGTCCGTTTTGATGACTCGCTCATGACCGTTTCGTCATTTCGAGAATGATTAATTCTGCACTTTTTGTCATCTGAGTTCGTTTCGGTATTGTTTTGTTGAGTTCCGAGATTTTTAGCGACTTTTCCGCACTTGAGTTCGATTCTTGCGAATCTCGTCCGAAACTGTTGCTTCGAGTTTCTAGTAAGTTCATTTAATGTTATTATTCATGTTGCGAGCTTTGGTTCGGTGTTTCGATCATGTATCGTGTATTTCAGACATTTTGGGCCATTTTTGTAATTTCCCAAAGTTTGGGGTAATTACTTCCGTTGTCGAATTTTGAGCCTTCGGGTGGTCGGAATCGCGTGTTCTCTTAGCTCTTAGATTCGTCTTTGCGAGTACGTCATAACCGTACCTTCGATTTATACTCAGGTTCGGGTTTCGGGGTCGTCCGGGCCGTCGGAGTGGCTACACGAGTCAGTCACGGCCGAGTGGTGGCTCGCCGCGAGTTACGGCCGTAAGGGCCGAGAGTTACGGCCGTATGGCGCCTGGCAGCTTCCGGACGAATGCCAGTTACGGCCGTAAAGCGCGATCGGGTACGGCCGTACGTGCGCTGGGCATCTTCCTGACGAAGGCCGGTTACGGCCGTAATGTGTGCCAGTTACGGCCGTAAGTGTCCGACAGTCTGGGTGATTTTTGACGAATGCCGGCATGGCCGTAAGGCTCGCCGAAAGGGCGTATGGGCCGAGTTACGGCCGTAAGTCACCGCTGTTACGGCCGTAAGTGTCCGGCATGATGGCTATATAAGGCCTCGCAGCCCATTTTTGTTCATTTCCTCACTTTTCTTGCGGCTATCGGACGGGTGCGACGGGAAATCGAGTTCTTGGTCGATTATAATAATTTCCAAGGCATTTTGGAAGATTCTTGTTGATTATATCATCATCCAATCCGTGTTCTTCGTCGAATCAAGGTATATTCTTGATTTTCCTTCAAGTTGACTTTTCGGAGAAATTGTTCTTGATTTCGATTCTAGTCCGATTTTTATACATCGGTTGGTGTAGTATGATGTTATTAATCGTGTTCTATGGGTTGTATATCCATATATCGAGTTTGTTTAATTCGATTGACGATTCGAGTGTTCTTGGGAATTATTGAACATTTAGTGTTCGATTAAATGTCCCAATGAGTTTCCCTTCGATAGTTTGTTGGGATTTCCGTTGTTTTGGCCTTGATTCTCGTCGTAACCATGTGTTATTGTTCCTTCCGGAGGTTTATAGGTGTTCGAGGATTCCGATGTTGAACCTCGTTGGTGATTGATGATTCGTGTGGTGTTATTCTCGTAATACTCGTGGTGCTATCGCGTTCTTGATGGTGTTCGGGCGTTCGGGGCTATTCGACCGCGTCCTATCCGTCGTATCGTTGCGATCGTGATTTCGAGGCAAGTACCTTGTCCATACATTTCTTTTTTTGTGGATATGATGATTGGTGATCATCTTGGTATGTTTGTTTGTTTGTTTGAATTGAGTTTTCAAAAGATTCGGCTAGCCTCGTTAAAGGCTCACTTTCAAAATGCGTGTGTTTTGTAAATTGTGTGGGTTGTAAGTGACTATGTGAATCCTATGGATATGTTTGGTGTTGATGATCCACTTGGTATTTGCGTGTGGACGTATATTGTTTTATTTCGGTGCATTGTGGTTTGACGTGGGGTTTTGCTACGTGTTTGATGCCTCTGGGTGAATTGTTTGGATATCCTTGGTGTGATATGTTATTTGTGCATGATTGTTTCGCTAGCCAGCTCGGGAGGGTCCTTCGAGGCCTCGGGTGGGATTCATGGTGGCGTCCTGGTCCTAGGCGATGCCTGTGTTTGATTGTTTCGCTAGCCAGCTCGGGAGGGTCCTTCGAGGCCTCGGGTGGGATTCATAGTGGCTTCCTGGTCCTAGGCGATGCCTGTGCGTGTATGTTTTGTGAATGTGTTCGCTCATCTCAGGAGGGTTCGACGGGGCCACGGAGGGAGTCCAATGGTTTTGCCCTGGATTCACGAGTGAAACTTCACCGCTGCGTGTGTATTTTATGTTCGTCGAGGACGCGTGACGTGGGTTTCTATTTGCGAAAACAAAACCTTTGGGCTGTGACCCCTGTTGATTTTGGAAAAATAAGGATTCGGTAATCCTAAAATTGTTTTCTATTAAAACTCTCGATGGCATTTTAAAATGTTTTATAAATTGTTTCCCATGATTTGTGATCTTTCGGTTTTTGGAATGTTTTCTCAAACTCTTGTCTCGGGAAGTACTTTTTGTTTCGTTTGGATCTTTGAGGGTTCCTGGTTATTGTTATTCGTGGAATATGAATTGTATGGCTCGTATTTGCACTTTGTTCTTGCACTAGCAAAACAGTGGAGTTTTGCTAATCCCCGATTATTCGGGGGGTGGATGTCTATTTTTGCATTCAGGTTTGGGAGCATAACACAGGGTCGACACGAAGGATGATGAAATATGAACGATACTAATCACACGAGGATCCGTATGAGGTCATTAGTTTAGCTGTATTTTATTTCCGCTGCAGTATTCTTCCCCGTTGTACGGGAGTGTGTTTGTATTCGACCCCTGCGTGGGCATGTAATGAGTTTGAGTTGTATGTATTTATTGAAAGACCAAATCGGTTTACTGAGTCTTTTTAGCCTTAAAGGCATTATTGAGATGTTCTATGTTGTTATCAGCCTGGTAGATCCTTGAGGAAAGGTTCTACGGCGTGTATTATCCCTGAGCGGATTGGAGGTGTTACATAAATGGTATCGGAGCTTTGGTTGAGGAAACCTAGGCTGTCGGGTCAAGTCGTGTTGTTTGAGTCTTGTTTCGTCGGATTTTATCTGACTGAGTCGTGTCGCGACGCGTCGTCTGAGTTTGTTGGTCGTGATTAGTATCGTGGGGCGATCATCATCTTCGTGCGACCCGTGGATGTAAGTCTCCCTTCTTTGTGTTGTGCCTCGTGTGACACGAGCTATTTTTATGATTATTTGTTAAGTGATGGAATCCTCTTATGGATTTTGATTTCTTGATATGTGGTTATTTGACCCTCATATTTCGTTCATATGAGGAGTAGTGTTGCTGGATTGTGCATGTTTGACTTTACTTCTTTTATCCGCTGCGTGAGTTCTTTTGTAATGGCTTTCGGTATTTTACCGACTGAGTTTTATTTCGAAAATCAATTCCATTAACCGAGTTTTTGGCATTATGGCCTTGATCATTTTGGCGAAATTCTTATGATGGTATTTAGTATTTTCTAAATGGCTTTTGTAAGTTTTTGAAATATTACCGTCATCAGCCTTTTTGGCGTTTTTGTAAATGGTTTTATCCTGGTGGGTTCCGGCGCGGGACCCACGGCGCTATAAAGTTTTGTGTAATTACCTGAAATTTTTGGGCATTCTAGCCTTTTTGGCATCGTCCTTTTTTGGCATTGAATTATTTTCGAAAACTTGAGTATCTTAGAAATAAATTTCGAGACGTACGTTTAAAATGAATTGTTTTCTCGCGGTACTTCCAAGGTGCTACAATATGTTTCAAAATTCTTCTACCTCGAGGACCAAAATGTTTTTAGATATTGCCAATGTTTTATAAACACTTTTACTTAGACCCGATGGTCGAATATTCTGAAAGTTTTTACTAAGAGAAAGTATCCTCATTTTTATCTAATGTGAAATGGTTCTCCAAAGTCTCGATAACGATGTCTCACGTTTGTACTTTTTTGAAAGGTGATACTCAAGATCAACCGGTGTTCTTCTAAAATTATTTTCAAAATGAGGTTTTCGTTTTTAAAACCTATCCATTCATGTTTAAGGGCTGGGTATGAATGTATGATGTTCACGTTCTCATTACGATGTTTGCTCCCGAGTATGATCGAATTGGCGGTGTGAGCGTTAAGTCGCTTTCCACACAATTGTTGTGTTAACCCTCTGTGAGAGGTGGGATATTGGTGTTGAATATTGTCGCCTCGTGGTGATTTCTGCGTTGTTGCGCGTGTGCGAGCTGTTAGAGCTTGGTTTGGTATGGCCGTGTGCATCGGTAATCATTCCGTTATGTGTCGGTTGTTTAATGTCTTGTTACCTTGCTCCTGTTTTTGTGAATTTCGTGGATGAGGTCGGTGGTAATACCCATACTATTTTGACTTCTGTATTTTCTCTTTCTCCAGTCTGTCGATTCGCTCGTGTTCGTTGATAATTTCTGAACTTGTTCTGTATTTTAGTTTCATCGTTCAAACGAGCTGTAATCTTGTTTTGGGTCGATCTGGTATCGCTGTGACTTTTCCGAGTTCGGTTCGATTCTTGTGAACCTTGTTCGGAAGTAACATCTTTTGGTTCTACTAGTTCTTTTATTCGAAGTGGATCGGATTTGGAACTTCTGTATTTTCGACTCTGTCGACTCGTTTATGTTCATTAACATTTTCTGAGCTTGCCTTGTCCCTTACTTTTGTTAATCGAACGAGGGTGGTATTGTTTCGGAATTACTCGTTCGTCGTTGTGACTTTTCAATTGCTATTCCCTTCCTGTGGAGCTTATGTGAGTGCGCATCTTGTTGTTTTCACCGGATCATGTTTTGTCTCGAGTCGAGATGTGAACCTCGGAGTTGTCGGTTGAACCTTATTGTTCTTCGTGATCCGAACATGATTATTCGATTTTTGTTGTCTCGATCGTTATGGTTCGATCGTTTGATTGTTTGATTTTTGTTGATCTCGTTTCGTGATCGTTGAACATTCAGACTCCTTCGTAATTCCCTTAAGTTCGGGAAATAGGTCTCGTTTTCGATCTTCCAACCCTTGGGCGGTGGAATTCCGTATTTGTTCAGCGTTTGACTCGCGTTTGGATTGATGAACCGTTGGGTTGGTCAATCGTATTGATTTTCGTTCGTTGTGTTTTGTGATTGTTCGGATAATCGACCTAATTGTACTATCTATTCGATGACGTTTGTCACTTATTGATTTTATTATGTTTCTACGGTGGCGTTGTGTTGGCCGTCGTGGAGCGTGTTTTCACGCCGTATGTCTTTTTGCGTTTCTTGCAACGTTTCGCCGTTGGGCGCGAGTTTTCAGTTTTGTGTATCTCATCGAGTTTTCCTGGCGGGTAGATTGCTTCCCCCTACCTGTTTTAAGTTTCGGGACGAAACTTCTTTTAAGGAGGGTAGAATGTAATATCCGCAATTTCGAATTTCGGTAATTTTCTTTTTTTCAGCGGAAGTCCGTTTTGACGAATCGCTCATGACCGTTTCGTCATTTAGGGAATGATTAATTCTGCACTTTTTGTCATCTGAGTTCGTTTCGGTATCGTTTTGTTGAGTTCCGAGATTTTTAGCGACTTTTCCGCACTTGAGTTCGATTCTTGCGAATCTCGTCCGAAACTGTTGCTTCGAGTTTCTAGTAAGTTCATTTAATGTTATTATTCATGTTGCGAGCTTTGGTTCGGTGTTTCGATCATGTATCGTGTATTTTGGACATTTTGGGCCATTTTTGTAATTTCCCAAAGTTTGGGGTAATTACTTCCGTTGTCGAATTGTTAGCCTTCGGGTGGTCGGAATCGCGTGTTCTCTTAGCTCTTAGATTCGTCTTTGCGAGTACGTTGTAACCGTACCTTCGATTTATACACAGGTTCGGGTTTCGGGGTCGTCCGGGCCGTCGGAGTGGCCACGGCCGAGTCACGGCCGGAGCAGGGCCTGGCCTGGCCGAGTTACGGCCGTAAGGGCCGAGAGTTACGGCCGTATGGCGCCTGGCAGCTTCCGGACGAATGCCAGTTACGGCCGTAAAGCGCGATCGGGTACGGCCGTACGTGCGCTGGGCATCTTCCTGACGAAGGCCAGTTACGACCGTAATGTGTGCCAGTTACGGCCGTAAGTGTCCGACAGGTGCTGGGCTGATTTTTTGACGAATGCCGGTTACGGCCATAAGGCCTGCCGAGTACGGCCGTATGGGCCGAGTTACGGCCGTAAGTCACTGCCGGTTACGGCCGTAAGTGTCCGGCAGTGACCGGCTATATAAGGCCTGGCAGCCCATTTTTGTTCATTTCCTCACTTTTCTTGCGGCTATCGGACGGGTGCGACGGGAAATCGAGTTCTTGGTCGATTATAATCATTTCCAAGGCATTTTGGAAGATTCTTGTTGATTATATCATCATCCAATCCGTGTTCTTCGTCGAATCAAGGTATATTCTTGATTTTCCTTCAAGTTGACTTTTCGGAGAAATTGTTCTTGATTTCGATTCTAGTCCGATTTTGATACATCGGTTGGTGTAGTATGATGTTATTAATCGTGTTCTATGGGTTGTATATCCATATATCGAGTTTGTTTAACTCGATTGACGATTCGAGTGTTCTTGGGAATTATTGAACATTTAGTGTTCGATTAAATGTACCAATGAGTTTCCCTTCGATAGTTTGTTGGGATTTCCGTTGTTTTGGCCTTGATTCTCGTCGTAACCATGTGTTATTGTTCCTTCCGGAGGTTTATAGGTGTTCGAGGATTCCGATGTTGAATCTCGTTGGTGATTGATGATTCGTGTGGTGTTATTCTCGTAATACTCGTGGTGCTATCGCGTTCTTGATGGTGTTCGGGCGTTCGGGGCTATTCGACCGCGTCCTATCCGTCGTCTCGTTGCGATCGTGATTTCGAGGCAAGTACCTTGTCCATACATTTCTTTTTTCGTGGATATGATGATTGGTGATCATCTTGGTATGTTTGTGTTAGGCGTATTTCTATACGCTTATTTATCATTATTTTGTAGTATTTTGGAGTGTGAAATCATCTAAATGAGCTTTTAATGCCTTAATTTTGTATGTTTGACAGGAAATTGAAGTCCGGAAGCTTAAACGATGCAAAATGGGCGAAAACGGCAAAACTGGACTATGAGCCGCGGCACCCGAAAGCTGAGCCGCGGCAAAGGAAGACACCAGCCGAAGGGCAGAGTGGGCTGTACTCTGTGCCGTGGCACAGCCCATGTGAGCCGAGGCACAGAAGGATTTAATTACGCCCAGGTATTCAGATTTTGGCGATGTGCCGCGCACAGTTGATGAGCCGCGGCACACTTAGCGGGTTTGGTACGTCTGCTTGGATTTTGGGCGTTTGAAGCCGGTTTTCAACCAACTAATACGGACGCGATTTATGGAAGTGCTGAGCTATAAATAGGGCTTAAGACCCTAATTTAATCATCTTGGATTTTATTGAATCAAAACCTAAGAAAGCGAAAGCTTGGAGACAGAGAAGAGGAGGAAAGCAGAGGAATTCAAGGGCAGAAGGAAGTCAAGAACGGAGGAATCCGAGCTTCATCTGCGTTTGAATTTTATGCTTTCGTTTATTTACTTTGTATTGTCGCTTTTAGTATGTCGCTAAAGCCCTAATCTAGGGTTTTGATGAAACCTTTATTTTGACGAATTGATTGAGATTATCCAATTTATTACCTTTTTATTGAGTTTTCCCAATTATGTTTAATGCTTGCAATTATCGCCAATAGTTGTATTGATTTAATCATTCACTTGAATCGGGAGAGGAGATTTGGTGAGGAACTATTGGTGAGAACCGTTTTATTCGTGAGATAGGAATATACTCATAGGAACTACGTGGCCTTTAGGAGATTTCATGCTTTTGCCTAGCGACGAGATAATTCACCTAGGGATAGAGTGCGTTAGTCGACGTTAGATAAATCTATTGACCTCGGGAGAGGCGGTAGAATATTTTAGCAATCTCCGCCTTCAATAAATTGGGAAAATTATTTATTACGGATAATCAAGATTAAATTCGGATAAATTAAGGTGGATTCTTAACTCTAGACTTATTTATCATTTGATTCCTTTTATTCAAGCTATCGTTTTCGTTTAGTCCTTCATTAATTCTTTTAGTTATTAATCCAAAAACCCAACTTCGATTGTTCAAATAAAATTGGGATACGAAAACGCTTAGTTAGAGATTCAATCCTCGTGGGAACGATACTCTACTTATCACTTTATTACTTGTAAACGATGACGTGCACTTGCGTGTAGGAAATATCGCAACAAGTTTTTGGCGCCGTTGTCGGGAATTGAAATTTTTCTAATATCGACTTAAGTATTTCAGTCTTAATTTGAACGCTTTATTTTTATTTTTTTGTTGTGTATTTAATTTTGTTTATTCGTTTTCCTTTCGGACCTTTCGTAGTGCATGAGAAGACTCAGAACGAAGGCCTACTACCTTTGGACACCGAGCTCGAGCGCACGCTAAGAAGGAATAAAAAGGAGAAAAGAGAGTTGCAGATTACGGTCAAGATGGCCGAAAATATTGAAATCCAAGGAGGAGACAACCAAGTGCGGCAAGTTCAACCGGAACTCGCTCTTCGAGATTATGCCATGCCGCAAGCCAACGCAAATTTTTCGGGAATTCGGCGTCCCACCATCCAAGCTAATAATTTTGAAATCAAGCCCGCCATTATTCAGATGGTACAAAGTAGCCCATTACGTGGACTACCGAAGGACGATCCGAATGCCCACATTGCTTCGTTTCTTGAGATATGTGACACATTTAAGACAAATGGTGTCACCGACGATGCCATCCGATTGAGGCTTTTCCCTTTTTCTTTGAGGGATAAAGCAAAGTTTTGGTTAAATTCCTTACCGCCGGGGTCGATTACAACTTGGGAGAGGTTAGTGCAAGCCTTCCTTGCAAAATTTTTCCCACCAACTAAGACGGCGCGGTTGAGAAACGAGATAACTACTTTTGCCTGATTCGATATGGAATCGCTCCACGAGGCGTGGGAGCGATATAAAGAATTACTCAAGATGCCCTCATCACGGCATTCCCGATTGGCTTCACCGCACACATTTTATGGTGGTTTGAGTGCTTCTACACGCACTTTAGTGGATGCGACCTCGGAGGAACATTCATGGGAAAATCTATGGCCGAGGCTCACGTGCTTTTGGAGGATATGGCAAAACGCATACCAATGGCCAGCAGAAGATTGACACCGAAGAGGGTAATGGAAGTTTCGAGCAATGATCCGATTTCCACCTTGTCACTCAAGTCGCCGCTTTGACACAATGACTCCGAACTTTTCGCACGCACCAGCCCCGTTACCATTGAGACGCGTGTAATTGGTGTAACGGATCACACCCGAAAGCGGAATGTCAATTTGGAAATCCGTTCGAGCAACATCAGATGGAGCAAGCTCAGTTCGTGGCCAATGGAAATCGACAAAGCAATTTTTATCCCAGCACTTATAATCAAGGGTGGAGGAATCAACAAAATTCTCCATGGAGAAATGGGCAAGCTATGAAGCCTCCACAACCTCACTTCGTGAAACCCCCACAGCAGCCCCCTCAATCTTCAAAGGTATCTTTGGAGGATGCTCTTGCTCAATTGGCGGCTAACACAAGCCAATTCATGACCCGCACCGAGACGACTCTTCAAAATCATTCAACCTCCATCCGAAATCTAGAAACACAAATGGGGCAGATTGCTAATTTATTGTCTTCTCGGGCTCAAGGTGCAGCCCCCAACGCAGCCGAAGTGAAACCCAAGGAAAATGTGCAAGCAATCGAATTAAGAAGCGGAAAGGAGTTGAAAGGGCAGCCTATTAATGACAAAGAGCAGCCGAACGTGCAGAGCGAGAAGGAAAAGGATGAGACGCCTAAGCCAAAGGAAGTATCGACTACTCAGCCCACTCCTCAAATTCCATTTCCACAGCGTTTTCAAAAGCAAAAACTGGACAAGCAGTTCTCAAAATTCCTCGACGTCTTCAAGAAATTGCACATAAACATTCCGTCACGACGCATTGGAACAGATGCCGAGTTACGTCAAGTTCATGAAAGAGATCTTGTCCAATAAACGGAAGCTCGAGGAATATGAGACGGTCGCTTTAACGGAGGAGTGCAGCGCTATTTTACAAAAGAAACTCAATTGAGAGATCCGGGAAGTTTCACCATTCCTTGCATCATCGGAAATTCATCTTTTGAAAGAGCCCTATGTGATCTCGGAGCCAGTATAAATCTTATGCCCCTTTCGATTTTTAAAAAGCTGGAGATTGGGGAAGCCAAGCCGACGACAGTCTCTCTACAATTGGCCGATAGATCCATCAAATACCCGAGGGGTGTGATAGAGGACGTTTTAGTCAAAGTGGATAAGTTCATCTTTTCGGCCGATTTCATCGTACTTGATATGGAAGAAGACCAAGATATCCCAATTATTTTGGGAAGACCATTTTTGGCAACAGGCCGAACGTTGATTGATGTGGAAAAAGGAAAGCTGACTTTGCGCGTTCAAGAGGAGCAAGTAACCTTCAATATTTTTCGAGCCGTAAAATATCCAAGTGACGAAAAATTGTTTCCAAGTTGACGTCATTGACTCGTGCGTGAGTAGAACTTTTCGAGAAAATTATCCACCCGATCCATTGGAATCCGTTTTGATTGGGGCTGTTTCGAACCAAATGGAGAGCATGCCGCCTACGTACGACACATGGATGCTTCCCGCCAATTTTTATTCGTAAACCATTCGAGGAGCTAGGAAGTTCACTAACTCGACCGACCCCATCGATTGAAAAACCTCCAAAATTGGAACTCAAAAAGCTGCCACCTCATTTGAAGTATGCATTTACGGGGCCCGACGACTCCCTTCCAGTTATTCTTTCGGCCACTTTAGCAGGAGATCAAGAAGCAAAATTATTAAGAGTTTTGAGGAGTACAAATCTGCTCTTGGATGGTCTATTGCGGATATCAAGGGGATCAGCCCATCGATTTGCATGCACAAGATTTTGATGGAGGAAGACTACAAACCATCCGTGGAGCATCAACGCCGGTGAATCCTAACATGAAGGAGGTGGTAAAAGTCGAGGTTTTAAAACTCCTCGACGCAGGTATGATCTTTCCAATTTCGATAGTAAGTGGGTAAGTCCGGTTCAAGTTGTGTCGAAAAAGGGTGGGATAACAGTTGTTCAAAACGATAATAATGAATTAATTCCCACCAGATTGTTACGGGTGGCGTATGTGCATAGATTATAGGAAACTAAATAAGGCCACTAGAAAAGATCATTTTCCCTTGCCTTTTATTGATCGGATGTTAGATAGATTAGCCGGACACGATTTCTATTGCTTTCTCGATGGCTATTCGGGTATAATCGATTTACATAGCCCCGAAGACCAAGAGAAAACGACGTTTACATGTCCTTATGGTATTTTCGCTTATAGGCGCATGCCGTTGATTGTGTAATGCGCCGCGACTTTTCAACGGTGTATGATGGCTATTTTTACGACATGGTAGAGCGGTGTATTGAGATTTTCATGGATGATTTTTCTTTTTGGAGATTCTTTTGACATTTGTTTGGAAAATTTGCGAAGGTCTTGCGAAGATGTGAAGAGACCAATTTAGTCTTGAATTGGGAAAAGTGTCATTTTATGGTGCGGGAGGGCATTGTGCTTGGCCATCGAATATCCTCACATGGAATTGAAGTCGAGAGCAAAAATTGAGACAATTGAGAAGATGCCTCCACCCACTTCGGTCAAAGGGATTAGGAGTTTTCTGGGACACGCCGGTTTTTATCGCCGATTTATTAAGGATTTTTCAAAGATCACGAAGCCGCTGTGCAACTTACTCATGAAAGATGTCCCATTTACTTTCGACGAGTCTTGTAAAGAAAGTTTTGAGTTGTCAAGAAAGCTCTAAGCACGGCACCGGTGATAGTCGCTCGGATTGGGACCTTCCATTCGAACTAATGTGCGATGCTAGCGACTTTGCCATTGGGGCTGTTTTGGGGCAGAGACGAGGGAAGGTGTTTCATGTCATATACTATGCGAGCCGAACGCTCGATGACGCCCAAAGAAATTATGCCACAACGGAGAAGGAATTGTTGGCGGTGATATTTGCATTTGATAAATTTCGGGCCTATCTACTAGGAACAAAGGTGATAGTGTGGACCGATCATTCGGCGATAAAGTACCTTTTGGAGAAGAAGGATGCCAAACCAAGGTTAATTCGGTGGGTGCTACTCCTTCAAGAATTCAACTTGGAGATTCGGGACAAGAAAGGGACAGAAAATGTTATAGCCGATCACCTTTCACGGTTAGAGAGTTCCCTCGAGAAGGAAGAAAGTCAGCCACAAATTATAG
This sequence comes from Orobanche coerulescens, assembly GCA_033398695.1. Taxonomy (NCBI): domain Eukaryota; kingdom Viridiplantae; phylum Streptophyta; class Magnoliopsida; order Lamiales; family Orobanchaceae; genus Orobanche; species Orobanche coerulescens. The sequence goes on from CM065814.1 coordinate 14,446,027, forward strand.
AAACCTTCCCCGACGAGCAGCTCTACAAGTTGGATTCAACACATGCGCCTTGGTATGCTGATCTAGTGAACTACTTAGCAAGTAAAACAATTCCGAACGATCTCTCACGTCACCAAAAGAAGAAGCTAATCTCGGACGCTAAGTACTATTTGTGGGACGATCCTTTTCTTTTTAAGCGATGCCCCGATCAAATTATCCGTAGATGCATTCCAGATGAGGAAATTCACAGTGTGCTGAACCATTGCCATGCATCGCCCTACGGTGGACACTTTAGTGGAAATAGAACAGCAACGAAGGTCTTACAGTCGGGATTTTATTGGCCGTCCTTATTCAAAGATGCTCACTCCTTTGTGTCTACATGTGATCGGTGTCAACGGACAGGAAACATCTCAAGACGACACGAAATGCCGCTGAACACCATACTTGAAGTCGAATTATTTGATGTATGGGGGATCGACTTCATGGGTCCATTTCCCCCATCAAACAAGAATCTCTACATTTTGGTGGCCGTGGATTACGTCTCCAAATGGGTTGAAGCGGTGGCGCTACCTACGAATGGGTCCAATGTCGTAATCAAGTTTATCAAACAACATATCTTCTCACGCTTTGGGACTCCACGTGCTATTATAAGTGATGGTGGATCACACTTCGACAACAAATTTCTTGATGCGGTTTTGAGAAAATACGGAGTCACTCATCGTGTTGCCACAAAGATACCATCCGCAAACGAGTGGTCAAGTCGAGATATCAAATCGAGAGCTGAAGTGGATTCTAGAAAAGACGGTCACTCGTCTCGAAAAGATTGGGCATTTAAACTCGATGATGCACTTTGGGCGTCTGCGTATAAGACACCTATCGGAATGTCGCCCTACTGATTGGTCTATGGAAAAGGTTGCCATCTGCCCGTAGAGATGGAGCACCGTGCTTATTGGGCGATAAAGAAACTAAACTTTGATCTAAAATCCGCAGGGGAAAAGCGGTGTTTGCAGCTGAACGAGTTGGAAGAAATTCGCCACAACTCATACGAAAATGCAAAACTTTATAAGGAGAGGACAAAAATTTGGCATGATAAGCACATCACGCAGAGAGAATTTGTCCCGGGTCAAGAGGTGTTGCTATTCAACTCACGCTTAAAGTTATTTCCCGGGAAATTGCGTTCACGATGGTCGGGACCGTTCACCGTAGTTCAAGTGTTTCCACATGGTGCAGTAGAAGTTCAAAGAGATGGTCGACAATTCAAAGTTAATGGACAACGGTTGAAGGCATACTTGGGAAATCCAATAGACACGCAGAAAACGAGCGTCACCTTATCCACCGCCGGATGAATGCGAGAGAAGTCCGGCTGAAGACTATAAACTTAGCGCTTCTCGGGAGGCAACCCGAGTTTTAGTTGTAGATTCTTTGTTGTTTGCTTGCATTTTTAGAGTCTCTTTTTGTCTTCTTTCCTCTTGGATCCATCCTTTCCTCTCATTTTAATGAATTCGGGTAAAATTTCAGGTGAATCAAGAAAAAGGGGATAAATTCAATAATGGGCAGCGGGCCCAAGTGAGCCGCGGCACACACCACCGAGGAAAAATGGCCGATCAAATCAGACTGTGCCGCGGCATGATCTTGCCGAGCCGCGGCACACTAGGTCGCCGAGCCGCGCACCAAAACCGAGCCGCGGCACACTAAATGGTCAAGAAACGCCTGTGGCGCACGTACTTTGTGCCGCGGCATATTAAGTGGCCGAGCGACACACTATAACACTGAGCCGCGGCATACGAAATCTGAGCCGCGGCACCCGACGGCATATCAAAACGTCCAAATCCGACTGTACTTTGGGCCGCGGCTCACTTTTATTGTGCCGCGGCACCCGTCGCAAAATAAGAGCAGCCAGGTCAAGCTCTTTCAGTCGATCGGCCTGCATATATACTTCTTCCCTTCATTCCTTCCCTCCTGCACACGATGAGGTTAGTCGGGTCCATTCTATCAGTCTCCTTCTCAAATTCTCCAGGTAATTTTTGATTTCTAAATCATAGGTGATTTTTGATGTGAAAAGATTTGGAGTTTTATATTGCTAGTTGTTCTTCATTGTTGTTTCTGAAATGGAGTTGGAATATGGGGAATTTGTTATTGTGATGGAATTGATGTTTATGAACGAATTGTTGATGATGGTTTTTGTAATTCAGGGCTACAATATGTGTTATTATTTTTGGGATTTGGAATTAACCATCAAGATTTTTGTTCTTCATTTTAACTTGTGCACACAAGGTGTTTGATAAATTGCAGCAATGGAAAATTGATCATTCAGAAGCACCACCCTCCTCACCGGACGATGCCGCACCGGCTCTGAGCGGTGGAGGGGAGTACTTGACCTTTTACTTTTCTTGCATTTCATTTTTGTCCATTGAGGTCAATGTACGTCCTAAGTTTGGGGGGGAGATTTACATTCAGTCTACATTCATTGCTGTACTCTATTTTCTTGCTGTACATTATATTTTGTTGCACTTTTCTTCCTTTGCGAAATTTTTTTTTTAATAGCCTTGCTTGCCGTAGTTTTTCTTTATTCGAGAATTTTCGTGCTTCTATTATGTGTTATAATGATGTTACGACACTGACTTTCTCTACGAAGAAGCGGGCGAGTTTTAGTCGAGTTGTAGTCAGTTATTTCTGTTCTGCTTAGTAGTCAATTAGGTCCGAAATTTTTCGCGATTGTAGAGGACTTGGCAGATAAGAGACGATACATACTTGTTTTTAAATCCCCATCATTACGTTTGGTTACATTTTCCGGATAGTGAGTCGTACTGTTTCTTTAGTCGTGTTGGCACTTAAATTGAGTTTAGAGTCGGGCAGTTTTTCCCTAAAAGTCGAGATAATGTGTTATATGAAGGGAAGTCTAGTAACCGGGGGTATTCGCGTGACCCGTTGTTTACTCTCGCGTAAAACGACGACCCCGATTAGACTAGTGATTTAGTGATTTCACATGTGCCAATGATAGGGAGCCTAGTAACCGGGGGTATTCGCGTGAACCGCTGTTTACTCGCGTAAAACAAAGAACCTTGATTCGGACATGCGGAAATTATGTATTCGAGTTGTTTCTCCGCTGTAGACGGGAACTTAGTAACTAGAAGCATCCATGTGCCCCATGAGTGTCTTTTACGTCAAACGGTTTCCTAATACATGAGAATGGAAGTTCCACCCTAGGATTATCCCGATGAAACATCCCGAGATCCTAACCTAGTGGTCGACTCGAATCAAATTCTTAAGCATATTTATATAAGGGGATACTGTCCGAGGTTTATTTGTTATGAGACTCGTGAAAAAAAAAAATGTGCCGTTAGACTGTGGAACGCGACGAACTAGCTTGTTTATGTTAGCCTTTCATATTGACGGGTGATTTGACTCATGTTTTGTTGATCTTTGAGCTGAGTTTTCTTCATAAACAAATGATTAGGACTGGACTTGATTACTTTGCGGTATCACTATTCTGAGTGCAGCTCGCTTTTATGACACTCGTATTATTTAGAGAGGATGGCAGGATAGTATTGATTAGGTTGAACACTACGAGTTGCACGATGATTCACAACATTCTTTTATTGACTTTAATTCTTTTTGCTTGAGGACAAGCAAAGGCTTAAGTTTGGGGGTATTTGTTAGGCGTATTTCTATACGCTTATTTATCATTATTTTGTAGTATTTTGGAGTGTGAAATCATCTAAATGAGCTTTTAATGCCTTAATTTTGTATGTTTGACAGGAAATTGAAGTCCGGAAGCTTAAACGATGCAAAATGGGCGAAAACGGCAAAACTGGACTATGAGCCGCGGCACCCGAAAGCTGAGCCGCGGCAAAGGAAGACACCAGCCGAAGGGCAGAGTGGGCTGTACTCTGTGCCGCGGCACAGCCCATGTGAGCCGCGGCACAGAAGGATTTAATTACGCCCAGGTATTCAGATTTTGGCGATGTGCCGCGGCACAGGTTCAGTGAGCCGCGGCACACTTAGCGGGTTTGGTACGTCTGCGCGGATTTTGGGCCGTTTCGAAGCCAGTTTTCAACCAACTAATACGGACGCGATTTATGGAAGTGCTGAGCTATAAATAGGGCTTAAGACCCTAATTTAATCATCTTGGATTTTATTGAATCAAAACCTAAGAAAGCGAAAGCTTGGAGACAGAGAAGAGGAGGAAAGCAGAGGAATTCAAGGGCAGAAGGCGGAAGCTGAAGAACGGAGGAATCCGAGCTTCATCTGCGTTTGAATTTTATGCTTTCGTTTATTTACTTTGTATTGTCAGTTTTTAGTATGTCAGGCTAAAGCCCTAATCTAGGGTTTTGATGAAACCTTTATTTTGACGAATTGATTGAGATTATCCAATTTATTACCTTTTTATTGAGTTTTCCCAATTATGTTTAATGCTTGCAATTATCTGGCCAATAGTTGTATTGATTTAATCATTCACTTCGAATCGGGAGAGGAGATTTGGTGAGGAACTATTGGTGAGAACCGTTTTATTCTGTGAGATAGGAATATACTCATAGGAACTACGTGGCCTTTAGGAGATTTCATGCTTTTTGCCTAGCGACGAGATAATTCACCTAGGGATAGAGTGCGTTAGTCGACGTTAGATAAATCTATTGACCTCGGGAGAGGCGGTAGAATATTTTAGCAATCTCCGCCTTCAATAAATTGGGAAAATTATTTATTACGGATAATCAAGATTAAATTCGGATAAATTAAGGTGGATTCAGAACTCTAGACTTATTTATCATTTGATTCCTTTTATTCAAGCTATCGTTTTCTGTTTAGTCCTTCATTAATTCTTTTAGTTATTAATCCAAAAAACCCAACTTCGATTGTTCAAATAAAATTGGGATACGAAAACGTCGGTAGTTAGAGATTCAATCCTCGTGGGAACGATACTCTACTTATCACTTTATTACTTGTAAACGATGACGTGCACTTGCGTGTAGGAAATATCGCAACAGTTTGTTTGTTTGTTTGAATTGAGTTTTCAAAAGATTCGGCTAGCCTCGTTAAAGGCTCACTTTCAAAATGCGTGTGTTTTGTAAATTGTGTGGGTTGTAAGTGACTATGTGAATCCTATGGATATGTTTGGTGTTGATGATCCACTTGGTATTTGCGTGTGGACGTATATTGTTTTATTTCGGTGCATTGTGGTTTGACGTGGGGTTTTGCTACGTGTTTGATGCCTCTGGGTGAATTGTTTGGATATCCTTGGTGTGATATGTTATTTGTGCATGATTGTTTCGCTAGCCAGCTCGGGAGGGTCCTTCGAGGCCTCGGGTGGGATTCATGGTGGCGTCCTGGTCCTAGGCGATGCCTGGGTTTGATTGTTTCGCTAGCCAGCTCGGGAGGGTCCTTCGAGGCCTCGGGTGGGATTCATAGTGGCTTCCTGGTCCTAGGCGATGCCTGTGCGTGTATGTTTTGTGAATGTGTTCGCTCATCTCAGGAGGGTTCGACGGGGCCACGGAGGGAGTCCAATGGTTTTGCCCTGGATTCACGAGTGAAACTTCACCGCTGCGTGTGTATTTTATGTCCGTCGAGGACGCGTGACGTGGGTTTCTATTTGCGAAAACAAAACCTTTGGGCTGTGACCCCTGTTGATTTTGGAAAAATAAGGATTCGGTAATCCTAAAATTGTTTTTTATTAAAACTCTCGATGGCATTTTAAAATGTTTTATAAATTATTTCCCTTGATTTGTGATCTTTCGGTTTTTGGAATGTTTTCTCAAACTCTTGTCTCGGGAAGTACTTTTCGTTTCGTTTGGATCTTTGACGGTTCCTGGTTATTGTTATTCGTGGAATGTGAATTGTATGGCTCGTATTTGCACTTTGTTCTTGCACTAGCAAAACAGTGAAGTTTTGCTAACCCCTGAGTATTCGGGGGTGGATGTCTATTTTTGCATTCAGGTTTGGGAGCATAACACAGGGTCGGCACGAAGGATGATGAAAGATGAACGATACTAATCACACGAGGATCCGTATGAGGTCATTGGTTTAGCTGTATTTTATTTCCGCTGCAGTATTCTTCCCCGTTGTACGGGAGTGTGTTTGTATTCGACCCCTGCGTGGGCATGTAATGAGTTTGAGTTGTATGTATTTATTGAAAGACCAAATCGGTCTACTGAGTCTTTTTAGCCTTAAAGGCATTATTGAGATGTTCTATGTTGTTATCAGCCTGGTAGATCCTTGAGGAAAGGTTCTACGGCGTGTAATATCCCTGAGCGGATTGGGGGTGTTACAGCAGTCCAGTGACCACACTGCCCTACTGACTCGGCCAGGTAGCATGCGCAGCCTTCCGGCCGTAGCGCGCGCTACCTGTCGGGCATTGCACACGCTATCGGGTCTGGACAATGGAGTCCAGGGGTTCTGGAATCGGTTAGGCTCGGCAGGTAGCACACGCTACTGTCGGGCATTGCACACGCTACGACCAGCAGGTAGCGCGCTACCTGCCGAGCCTAACCGATTCCAGAACCCCTGGACTCCATTGTCTGCACTGAGCAAGGCGCGTTAAACGGCCGATAGGCAGGCGCTACACCTGCCGGTTAGCGCGCGCAGCCTTCCGGCCGTAGCGTGCGCTACGCCGGTTTCCGCCGCACCCGTCCGGCCGGTGCCCGCAATCGTCCGGCCAGTCCCGCAACCGTCCGGCCAGTACCCGACCACCAGGGCTCGACGACCCGATTTCCGAAAACGTACGGAACGAACACGACAAAAAGTTCGCGGACAACATCAACGACCCGAAATGAAAACATAATGCAATAATTAATTATACGCGACCAAGAAACGGGTCGAGACAACAATTACAGATACGGATACCCGTAACTTTTAAGAAATTACAAAATGGCCCAAAACGCCCGAAAATCACGATACGTGATCGAATAACCAAACCGAAGTTCACAATACGTCTAACAAAGTTAAACGGACTTACAGGAAACTCGAAACAGCAGTTTCGAATGAGATTCGCAAGAATCGAACTCAAGTGCGGAAAAGTCGCCAAAAAGCACGGAACTCAACAAAACGATACCGAAACGAACTCGGATGATAAAAAGTGCAGAATTAATCATTCCCAGAATGACGAAATGGTCATGAGCGAGTCGTCAAAACGGACTTCCGCCAAAAACAAGAAATTACCAAAAATCGAAATTACGGATATTACATCCTTGCCCCCAGCGAGTCACTGCCGACCGTGATCGGCCATCGCCGCGAGTCACTGCCGACCAGGCTTGGCCACTGCAGGTCCTCTCGGCCACGACTCGGCCAGCTGCCCCGTAACGTACGTAACACTTATTCCTTTGCGTACGTAATACGTACGTTGACTTGCTACAGTATTATACTCGTATTACGTACGTAATACACCCTGTATAACGTACGTAACTCCATCCGTTGACTCACCTGTCCACATCCACGCCGAAAGCTGCCAAAACCGGGCCCAATTGTTCGATTCCTCTTGTTACGTATGTAATACCTTACGCATAACGTACATAAAACGTACCAACTTAGCGTACGTTAGCCCATAAACTTAACGTACGTAATGGCCTTATGTACTTAACCAAAATCCAACTGTTCCGGTCCGTCTCAACATACCAGATACGAACATACAGCACACTACATACACATATACTCAACCCAAAATATTCTCATACGGTACGTCTGATGCACGATATCCTCAATTACAACTGTCGACCAAGTACGACAATCATACAAATACTCATACGGTATATCCGACATCGAAAAACACACCAAGCATGTAATATCCTAGAATCAAAATAACTTCGATAGACATTCTGGCACGACTGTCACAGTTTCTAAAATTATCCACTCATATCGTGTCGGTCCCACTCTGTACAGTACAACCGAGATAAAAAAATGCGAAAAATTCATAGTGAAATTCTAGTATATTACATGGGTGTGTGTGCAGTAGATGTGTGTGTGTATGCGCAGTGGGTTGTGTGTGTTTGTGTGTGTTGTGTGTGAACTCTATGCATGTATATATATATATATTGTATATGTGTGCTGGTGTGCAAGTATTTGTGTTGTAATATCCGCATTTTTTCTTTCCCATGTATTTTCATTTCCGGTGTATTTTTCGATTGTAGTAACCCTCGTGTATCTTTCAGTGTATTTTTCCTGTCATCTATCGATCTGATTCTCGTTATTGTCGTGCGGAACCGCCGTTTCGGGGTTGCCGTGGGTCCATCTCGTGTTATTGTTTCCCCGTTATTGATTCATATTGCTTCCATTCTCTTCCCGGATCATTTTTCATCATTTTTGGACCCCGAGGGGGTGTGGGCCGCGGCACAAGGAGTGTGCGCCGTGGCACACACATTTTTCCAGTTTTTGGCCGAGCGGACTGTACTGTGTGCCGCGGCACACCCATCCGGGGCCGCAGCACACTACCGAAGTCGGCCTGCGCACACCCGTCCGGCCGCGCACACTCGTGTGGCATCTTCGACCAAAACCCGACTGTACCGGGTGCCGCGGCACACGCTGGCCGGGCCGCGGCACACTACCGAATCCTGGGAGCAGTTTTTGGGCTTGTGTCGCGGCACACTTCGGCTGCGCCGCGGCACACCATGCGGTCAACTGTATAATCTCGTTCTTATTGGGCGAGATCGGCCATTTCCCTCATTTCTTCACCTGCGCACGAGAGAGAGAGAGGATTAAGGGGGAGAACTTCTCAATCATTCATCAATTGGGGGTTGATTTTCATCATTCTCCTTCGGTTGTGAGGCCCGGATAATCAATCTAACGCGTGTTCTACGCATCATAGTACTTGAATCTTCAAAGGTAATATCTCTTAGAACCCTATTTTCGAATAATTTGGGGTTTTTGGGATTTTCTTCCGATTCGTTCCGTTTTGTTGGTGGATTCATGATGAATACGGTTAATATTGTTAGTATCTTTAGCTTTCCTACGGATTCATGGATATTTTGTGGGTTTTTACGGAATCGAGAGGGTTTGGTTGTGGTCCGCCCTCGTTGTTATTTTTTTTGTACGAATATACATGAATCGTAGGTGGGATTTCGGGTGTATTCCATTTACGTATTCGTCTAGAGTTGGTTGTGATTGTGTTATTCAAATCGTTAGGTTCATTTCCACCGGTTCCTCGCGGTCGTGTTCGATCCTTCCTTTCCGTTCGTATCACCATCTATTAACCGAGGCAAGTACCCTTATGAACTTACGATCTTGACATAGTAGTTTTGTATGAGCAATTGTGTGTGTGTATACTCACTACGGGTTAGATCCGACGGGGTCTCGGTAGGGCTCCACGAAGCTGTGGAACCACGAGTTGCTTTTAACCACTACGGGTTAGATCCGACGGGGTCTCGGTAGGGATCCACGAAGCTGTGGGTCCGTGGTTAATTGTGGTGCATTTTACAAATGTGATTTGATTATGCATTTCCGGAAATGAGTGTTTTGGAACTATGTTTTCTTGATTGCATGCATTACTATATGTGTAAGATGTAAGTCGTTCATTTGGTTACTTGTACTAGCGTAATTGCTAACCCATCTGGGGACCCGTTTTGGGGAAATTCATTTTATAGATTTCAGGTCAGGTTCATCGAGACGAGCGGGTGCTGGACCAGTATGCGGATGATGGCCGTGCGTGATGATTGTGCACGAGTGGTGTCTTATTGCTTTCTATCTTTTTTACCTTTTGTGGTCTTTAAACTAATAGAAGTACTCGAGTACTTAAGAGTTTTTACCCGTCGGGATTGTATTGTTGTTTATTATGTTTGTGACAGATTATGGTGTTATGTTTGACCGGTTGAACCGGGTGGATTATTTTGTTGGGCGTCTTTATGACGAGGTATTTTTTTCCGTTGTTTCAGTGAGTCTATGAGTATGATGCTTGTTCAGCCTGATGGGTCCCATATAGGGATTCACGGCGCTGTAATATACCTCGGATATCCTGGGGGTGTTACAGAAAATGGTATCAGAGCGCTAGGTTTATGGATACCTAGGCTTGTCGGTTTATTGGGTCTTGTTGTATTTTGTTTTGCACATCATCATCACGCTGCCATGATTCCGGTACTACCAGTGCCCATAAGTTTTCTTTCCTCTGTTCCTTATACTCTTGTATCGTACCTTTGATTCTCGATTTGTGATTGTTCTTTTCTTGTACTTACCATCGTATGGCTTTTGCTACTTATTCAACTCCAGTATGGATGCTGGAAGAGGTCGTGGTCGTGGTCGCGGTCGTGGTCGTGGACGCGGCCGGGGACGTGGGGTAGCCGGTGGGGCGGCCACGTCGCAGTCTTCGGGAGCCGGCAGTACCGGCAACCGTCACAGTCATGCTTCTTCTCAGGAGCGCGCCGACCTTGGTATTGCGGCTGTTATGCAACAAATGGTGAATCAAATGGCGGCGATAGCTCAGGCGGTTCAGAACCCGGATCCGGCCCATGCTAATCGGGGCGGAGCAGATCGTTGGCTTCAGGATGTCAGCAAGATGCATTCTCCTCAGTTTTCGGGAGCTTCAGACCCGATTGGCTGGGAGGGGTGGATCAAGGAGATATCTAAGATCTTCGTTTCCACTAACTGTCCTGAGGACCGTAAAGTCCCTATTGCTCAATACTTTCTCACAGGGGACGCTACGGATTGGTGGGAGGCCGTTGGGCCCAAAGACCATGTGGCTTCGTGGGCCGAATTTCAGGAATTGATGGAGACCGAATATTGCCCGTGGCCGGTCAGACAGGCTCGAGTACATGCTTTCTATGTTGCTCAACCACGGGATATCCCCGTATCTCAAGCTATTGCCGATTTTAATAAGGAGTTGGGTTATGTGAAGACCCAAGTTGTCGAGGAGAGCGACAAAATTTTCCATTTTTCCAGACGGATGAAATTGTCTATTCGGGACTATATGTCGGGGCTCGTCTGTACTACCTTGAAGGATTACCAGAGTAGGGCCCTTGCTTACGATATGTCTGTGACAGCGAGTGAGGCGGCCCGCGAGAGCAAGAAACAGAAGTCCGCCGGGAATTTTTCGGGCCACAAAGGTGGGGGTCAGCAGAAATTCCAGTCTGCTAACTTTTCCGCTGGTGGTGGCCTAGCTCGATCTACTGGGTTTCCGCGTAGGGATACCAGTGCCCCTTCTCGAGAGGTGAAGTGCTTTAACTGTGGCCAGCAGGGCCACATCAGTCATATTTGTCCGAACCCTTTGCTGACGTGTAATCAGTGTGGCCAGCCGGGTCACAAGGCTGCTTTCTGTGCTGAGAGGGAGAAAATACTTGGTGCTCGGGCTTCCATTCCAGCACCTAGGGAACCAAGTGTGAATCAAGGATCGTTTGCTCCTCAATCTCCACCGAGTGCTAGTCGGGGGAGAGGTCGGGGTCAGCCCTCTAAGGGGGGAGCTTCCAGTGTCGGCTCAGCCCACCCGCGTGTCTATGAGATGCGGAGAGCCGATGACCCAGCGGCTACCGTGGCGACAGGTACCGTTCATATTCTTTCTCATCCTGTCAGTGTGCTTTTCGATTCTAGTGCTACGCATTCGTTCATATCTCTGGATTGTATGCCGTTTGAGTCTCGACTGTTTGACGCCTTATGAGCCCTTCATCGTTAAGCTTCCTAGCGGTGATCGGATCGTTGGCGATCAGGAGGTTCGAGACTGTTCTGTGTTTATTTGTGAGAGGGCTTGGCCCTCTAATCTTATTGTTGTGGGTATTGAGGGTGAGGACTTAATTCTCGGGGATGATTGGCTCGAGAGTCATGGTGCAATCATGAACTACCGCACAAGGATCATCACCATGTTAGCCGAAGACGACACCGAGCACTCTTTCGCCGGGCGAAAGAGGGGGAACCAGAAATTCGTTATTAACGCCTTGAAGGCGATGAGACTCCTGCGAAAGGGGTGTACTGGCTATTGGTGCTACGCCTTGAAGGCGGAGAGTGGTGGAGTCGAGCTTTCGTCGATTCCAATCGTGAATGAGTTTCTTGATGTATTTCCTGACGAGTTACCGGGATTGCCACCGGATCGTGAGGTCGAGTTTGCTATAGAGTTAGAGCCGGGCGCGGCTCCTATTTCGAAGGCGCCCTATCGCATGGCACCTTCAGAGATGTCCGAGTTGAAGAAGTAGTTGAGTGAGCTTCTTGAGTCGGGGTATGTTCGACCGAGCGCCTCGCCTTGGGGCGCACCGGTCCTGTTCGTGCGGAAGAAGGATGGTTCACTACGTTTGTGTATCGACTATCGCGAACTAAATAAGGTAACCATCAAGAACAAGTATCCTTTGCCGAGAATTGATGACTTGTTCGATCAATTGCAGGGAGCTGCGGTATTCTCGAAGATTGATTTGAAATCGGGGTACTACCAGCTCCGAGTGAGAGTCCGATGTGCCGAAAATAGCTTTTCGGACGAGATACGGACATTATGAATTCGTAGTTATGCCTTTCGGGTTAACTAATGCGCCGGCGGTGTTCATGCGGTTGATGAACAAAGTCTTTATCGAGTATTTGGATAAGTGTGTCGTCGTCTTCATTGACGATATTCTTATTTATTCGAGGAACGAGGAGGAGCATGCCCATCATTTGCGGGTAGTGTTAGATATTTTGAGGACCGATCAACTCTATGCGAAGTTCTCGAAATGTGAGTTCTGGCTGAAGGAAGTGATGTTTCTAGGTCACGTGATTTCAGCCGAGGGGGTTCATGTAGATCCGCAGAAGATCGAGGCGGTGTTGGATTGGGCACCGCCCAAGAATGTGAGAGAGCTCCGTAGTTTCTTGGGTTTGGCTGGCTACTATCGTAGGTTCGTCGAGGGTTTCTCGAAACTAGCTCGACCACTTACGTAGTTGCTCCAGAAATCTGAGAAGTTCGTCTGGAATGTCGAGAGGCAGTCGAGTTTTGAGGAACTGAAGAAGCGTTTGACTTCCGCCCCGGTTTTAGCGTTGCCATGTGGCAATGAGGGTTTTGCCGTTTATAGCGATGCTTCGGGTCAGGGTCTTGGGTGCGTATTGATGCAGCACGGCAAAACCATTGTCTATGCGTCGAGGCAGTTGAGGCCGTATGAGCTGAACTACCCTACTCATGATTTGGAGTTAGCGGCGGTCGTTTTTGCGCTCAAGATTTGGCGTCACTATCTTTTCGGCTCTGCATGTCAGATTTTTACCGATCATAAAAGTCTGAAATACATATTTACTCAGCGGAGGAGGTGGTTAGAGCTGATTAAGGATTATGACCTCGAAATCCTTTATCATCCAGGCAAGGCGAATGTCGTGGCCGACGCCTTGAGTCGGAAACCGGTGGCGTTGCGAACGCTTGAGATCCTTACATCTCAGTCTGAGCTTTGACGGGCTTTGATCGAGTTAGATGTTGAGGTTTTGTTGCCTGGAGCTGTCGGGCAACTTTGTGCTTTAGAGATTTCGTCATCTTTAATCGATGAAATTAAGCTGAAGCAGTTAGAGGATCCGATGATTACTCAAATCCGAGAGAACGTTCTTAAGGGAAAGTCTCCTGGGTTTGTGATTCACGAGGATGGTATTTTGAGATTCCAGAGTCGGCTTTGTGTGCCGAACGACTCAGAGTTGAGACAGAGTATTTTGCGGGAGGCCCATGCTACACCTTACTCCGTTCATCCTGGTTCGAGTAAGATGTACAAGGACTTGAGAAGGAACTTCTGGTGGAATGATATGAAGAAGGAGGTCGCACAGTTTGTAGCGAGATGTTTGACTTGTCAGCAGGTCAAAATCGAGCATCAGCAACCGGCTGGGTTGTTGCAGTCACTTCCCATTCCGGAATGGAAATGGGAAGATATATCGATGGATTTCATTACGAGTTTGCCGAGATCGAGGTCGGGCATGAATATGGTATGGGTGATTGTTGATCGTCTGACTAAGTCGGCACATTTTCTGGGCATCAAGGACACTTGGGGCCCGGAGAAGTTAGCCCATGTGTTTATCGCGCAGATTGTGAGGCTTCACGGTACTCCGAAGTCTATCGTTTCGGATCGTGATGGCCGTTTTGTATCGCACTTCTGGCAGGCGGTGCATAAGGCGTTGGGTACCCGTTTGCATTTGAGTACCTCTTTTCATCCCCGCCGATGGGATACCGAACGCACTATCCAGACGTTCGAGGATTTGTTGCGTGCCTGTGCTCTCGATTGGAGTAGTGACTGGGAGGAACATTTGCCATTGATCGAATTCATGTACAACAACAGTTGGCACACGTCGATTCGGATGGCACCGTATGAGGCACTTTATGGGCGGCGATGTCGATCACCAATTTGTTGGAATGAGACGTCCGATTTGGTCGGGACCGAGCCGGATGTCGTTTTAGAGACGAGGCGGAAGATAGAATTAATTCGAGAATGGATGTTGACCGCCCAGAGTCGACAGAAGTCGTATGCCAACGTCCGTCGTCGACCTTTGGAATTCGAGGTGGGAGACCACGTTTTGCTAAAGGTGTCGCCGACGAAGGGAGTTTTTCGTTTCGGGAAGAAAGGGAAATTGAGTCCGAGATTTATTGGACCCTTTGAGATTCTCGAGCGAGTCGATGGGTTGGCATACCGTTTGGCGTTACCTCCGGCCTTGAGTCATGTTCATAGCGTTTTTCATGTTTCCCAGCTGAGGAAATATGTCCCGGATCCTAGTCACGTCATCGATTATGGTGAGATTGAGGTCGCCGAGGATATTACTTTTGAGGAGCGTCCTTTGAAGATTTTGGAGTATCGTGAGAAACGACTGAGGCATAAGACCATCCCTTTGGTCAAAGTGCAATGGTCGAGACACGGTGTCGAGGAGGCAACTTGGGAAACCGAAGATAGCATGCGTGCTAGCTACCCTGAGTTGTTTGTTTCTTAAGTTTCGGGACGAAACTTATTTTTAGAGGGGTAGAATGTAATATCCGCATTTTTTCTTTCCCTTGTATTTTCATTTCCGGTGTATTTTTCGATTGTAGTAACCCTCGTGTATCTTTCAGTGTATTTTTCCTGTCATCTATCGATCTGATTCTCGTTATTGTCGTGCGGAACCGCTGCTTCGGCCGCTGGGTCCATCTCGTGTTATTGTTTCCCCGATATTGATTCATATTGCTTCCATTCTCTTCCCGGATCATTGTTCAGCATTGTTGGACCTCGAGGGGGTGTGGGCCGCGGCACAAGGAGTGTGCGCCGCGGCACACACATTTTTCCGATTTTGCCGAGAGGATCAGACCGTGTGCCGCGGCACACCTGCCCGGGCCGCGCACACCGCGATTCAGTGCCGCGGCACACTCGTGTGGCATCTTCGACCAAAACCCGACTGTACCGGGTGCCGCGGCACACGCTGGCCGGGCCGCGGCACACTGCCGAATCCTGGGAGCAGTTTTTGGGCTTGTGCCGCGGCACACTTCGGCTGCGCCGCGGCACACCATGCGGTCAACTGTATAATCTCGTTCTTATTGGGCGGGATCGGCCATTTCCCTCATTTCTTCACCTGCGCACGAGAGAGAGAGGATTAAGGGGGAGAACTTCTCAATCATTCATCAATTGGGGGTTGATTTTCATCATTCTCCTTCGGTTGTGAGGCCCGGATAATCAATCTAATGCGTGTTCTACGGATCATAGTACTTGAATCTTCAAAGGTAATATCTCTTAGAACCCTATTTTCGAATAATTTGGGGGTTTTGGGATTTTCTTCCGATTCGTTCCGTTTTGTTGGTGGATTCATGATGAATACGGTTAATATTGTTAGTATCTTTAGCTTTCCTACGGATTCATGGATATTTTGTGGGTTTTTACGGAATCGAGAGGGTTTGGTTGTGGTCCGCCCTCGTTGTTATTTTTTTGGTACGAATATACATGAATCGTAGGCGGGATTTCGGGTGTATTCCATTTACGTATTCGTCTAGAGTTGGTTGTGATTGTGTTATTCAAGTCATTAGGTTCATTTCCGCCGGTTCCTCGCGGTCGTTTTCGATCCTTCCTTTCCGTTCGTATCACCATCTATTAACCGAGGCAAGTACCCTTATGAACTTACGATCTTGACATAGTAGTTTTGTATGAGAAATTGTGTGTGTGTGTATACTCACTACGGGTTAGATCCGACGGGGTCTCGGTAGGGCTCCACGAAGCTGTGGAACCACGAGTTGCTTTTAACCACTACGGGTTAGATCCGACGGGGTCTCGATAGGGATCCACGAAGCTGTGGGTCCGCGGTTAATTGTGGTGCATTTTACAAATGTGATTTGATTATGGCATTTCCGGAAATGAGTGTTTTGGAACTATGTTTTCTTGATTGCATGCATTACTATATGTGTAAGATGTAAGTCGTTCATTTGGTTACTTGTACTAGCGTAATTGCTAACCCCTCTGGGGACCCGTTTTGGGGAAATTCGTTTTATGGATTTCAGGTCAGGTTCATCGAGACGAGCGGGTGCTGGACCAGTATGCGGATGATGGCCGTGCGTGATGATTGTGCATGAGTGGTGTCTTATTGCTTTCTATCTTTTTTACCTTTTGTGGTCTTTAAACTAATAGAAGTACTCGAGTACTTAAGAGTTTTTACCCATCGGGATTGTATTGTTGTTTATTATGTTTGTGACAGATTATGGTGTTATGTTTGACCGGTTGAACCGGGTGGATTATTTTGTTGGGCGTCTTTATGACGAGGTATTTTTTTTCGTTGTTTCAGTGAGTCTATGAGTATGATGCTTGTCCAGCCTGGTGGGTCCCATATAGGGATTCACGGCGCTGTAATATACCTCGGATATCCTGGGGGTGTTACATGTGTGTGTATGAATTTGTATGCTTGTGCGTGTGTGTGTGTGTGTGTGTGTGTGTGTGTGTGCGTGTGTGTGAGGCATATGTGTTTATGTGTGTTGGTGTTTGTGTTGGTTTATCTGTGTGTGTTGGGTGTATATATATATATATATATATATTATATGTGTGTACAGATTGTGTGTATATATTATGTGTATATATGTAAGAGTAGGTGTATATGGAGGAAGATGTATGTGTATGTGTGTGTATATCTATATATACACGAGTGTGTGTATGTGGTCGTATTGGGTTTGTGAACGGGGATGTAGACATAGATGGAGAAGTTGATAATTTGGTCAATGTGCGAATTTGTGTAATTAGACCCACGGAACGAGTCCGAGTTCAGAGTTTGTGTTCGGAGCAATAATTGAGATATGGATCCGGGTTGAGTATCGTTGGTCATTTGATTCGATCGATAAATTAAGGGCTCAATGGAGGTAATATATTATCCAACTGATTTCCTTATAATAATAAGATATTAAATTGAACCCTTATATTAAATTGCCTATTATGTATTTATAATAAAGGTTGAGATTTCAATGTATCGATCGGGTGAGCCGTGTCGTCAGGGCTTTCGGCATCAATTATCGACGCAAGTATTCTTGTCTATATGTTTTGTATTGTGTGAATCGAGGTTGCATATGAAATTGTGTTGGTTTGTGGATTTTTGCTGATTGTGCCTTATGTGAATTATCGTAATTGTTATATGATTATGTGAGGTTAGTGTTGGTTCATTGCTTGTCATAGAGATAAGTTAATAGAGATGTAGTGTCGGGTAGATAGTACACTTAGGGCATGTTTACTTTTTTTTCATTAATCTCTGACTGGATTAAGCTGTCTGAGTGGATTAATCTGTCTGATTTGGAAAAATATCTTGTTGTTTCTTTCTTTTCTGAATGAACTATCTGAATGACAGAAATAACCATTTTACCCCTCAATATGAATTAAGTCATTTTTGATAAAATGTTCTTTATTTCTAAGTTGAATGGTATTCACTACTACATAAAAGACATTTAACGTCGCCCGTTTAAAATCGGTTTTGGAAAAACCGATGTTAAAAAAGACGCGGTGACATAATTGAAAATTTTAAAGCAAATTAACATCGGTTATGCTAAAAACCGATGTTAAAAATAAAAAAAATTATTTAACATGATTCTAATAAAAATCGATGTTAAAAAAAATCTTCGATTTTCAGTTTTGATTATATAATATAACATAATTAGACAATATTTTAATTTAAAAAAAATCTTCGATTTTCAGTTTTATTCTAATACCAAATTGAGTATATATAATATAACTTAATATATAATATAACATAATATATATTTTAATTTATATTATAATATATATTCATAAATCATATTATAATTTTCAGTTATATTTAAATAATCAGACAATATTTTCTAAATATATTAAGTTATATTTTAATATATATAATTATATTAATTTTTTATCAATAAATAGTTTATATTTTATGACTTTTAAATATATAATATTAATATATATTTTAAATTTATACTGTATATACTCAATTATAATTAAGATTATATGATAATTTATATTATATATACTCAATTCTTTTATTATTAGAGAGGGTAATTTTGGTATATTGGGAAAGTATTTACGTCTTAATGGTAAGGACACCCCAAAAATTGCTTAATGAAAAAGACATTATTAAATCATTAAGTTGAAAGTAAACAGCAAGATATAGTTGACCGATTAAGCTGATTAAGCATTAAGCTGATTAAGTAAAAAATAAACAGGCCCTTAGACATGTGCTATAATGTTCTGGTGATCACCGGGTTGTGTGGGTTAAGTTGTGTGTTATGAGTTGGGTTAGTAGTGATGGTTGTTCGGTTGTTATGCCGTTGATGTGCGGAGATGCGTTAGGACTGATAGGTTGTGGTATAGATGTGTTGGTCGTGGTTATGTGTCAGAATAATGGCCATTCTAGCAAGTGCCTGGATTATATATATATATTGTGACTAACAATCGAGACTTGCAGTTTTGTAACATGTGTGTGTGTGTTGTTGTTCTTCCACCTGGGGATGGTCCGACGGGGCCTCTGGGGGTCGCTACTAAGGGGTACGACCGCGCCACTGGTTTCCCACCTGGGGATGGTCCGACGGGGCCTTTGGGGGTCGATACTAAGGGGTACGATCACGGGTTACCAAGTATGGATTTGTGTTGGAGTATTGTGATGTTTTAATTGCTTCGATGGCATGTTTTCGATAATTTTGATATGTCCGGAATATCACAATATTTTGGTTCTCAACATTGATGTACATTATATATTGAATTTTGGTACTTGGCTAGAATAGCACTAGGTTATGTGGCGTAAGAGTTTAGCTATTTGATTGTGAGGTTTTGGTATTGGAAAACAAACCTTGATTTTGATTTCATGTATTTTAGTTCGAAGAGGTCTTAGGCTGAGATCCCTATAGTTGTGTAAATGTTATTTTTGGAAAACAACTTTGGTTCGAGACCCAAAGGTTTGGAATGGTTTTATAACTAAGGACGGAAGGTCCCAAAACATTTCTTATTTATAAAAATGTTTGTTACATAAAAGAGATTTGGGCCGAGACCCTATTGTTTTGGAAAGGTTTTATAATCTCGGACTTGAAGTCCCAAAAAACTTTCTGTTGTTTTCTAAAACCCCTAAGTGAATATATATTATTTTCATAGACTTGAGTTGTACCTTAAATATTGAAAACCTCTCGGGAATTTCTTTAATGGTTTGTCGTTGTTCATTATAACTGAGATTGGCGTGATATATTTTGTATAGACTGAATACTTGTACTAGCCATTCAAATGCTAACCCCTTAAATGGGAGAAATGTGTATCATGCATTTCAGGTGTGCTTGGTTCGTTGGAGCAATCACAAGGACGGCATGGAAGAAGACGAGCCGCGATACTAATTAAAAGTTTAGAGTCCAGTTAGATGTTGTATTGTTGAGTTATTTTCAGTCTTCCGCTGTATTGTATTTTGACCCTTGCGTGGGTATGTACAATAATGGTTTTATTTTTATCGTGAGATCTCATGGGTCAGTGTAATTAGTATTTGACCTTATCGGTCTGTGTTAGTAAGTCGTTTGACCTCGGCTGGTCAAACGTTGTTCGTATCATGGTTGTTAGCCTGGTAGATCCTTATGTGAAAAGGGTCTACGGCGTGTAATATTCGCGGTGGTCTCTGGGGGTGTTACAACGACGACAAGGACACACGACCGACTGCCCAGAATCGAAGAGCCACGGCTCTGGCTTGTCGCGGGTCAGATCAGTCGCGGGTAGGCTGCCGAGCCGCGGGTCGGGTTGGGCAGCTGGTCGGGCTTGTCTGAGTAGGTTCGTTCGGTGTACGGTCCTATTCGTTTATCCGCCGTTCGTTGCGTCCGTTGGAGCGTAATATTTTCAATTTGAAAATTTATTGTGTAATTTATTTTGCATGGAAGAAAGTTTCTAAATTTGGCAATTTTTGTGCCCCAACCGGGAGGAGGTGACGAGATGCTTGAAGCAGTGAGAGCAAAAGAGTCAAAGATTTTCTCGTTATTCAAAACGAGGAATAAAAGCCATGATAATTGGATTTAATTATCCATTTTAATTATTTGTTGGTTTTACTGTTTTGATGTATGACATCTATGGATGTATGTGTGATATGTTTCTTGCATGTTTGGACGAGAAAATTAAAAACCTTTTTTTTTTTCAAAATAACTAAGTGATTTTAATAATTGATTTTTCAAAATCAAGTTGGCCTCCATAATTAGTCTAAATTGTGAAATAATTAGCATGCGCATTGACATTAGAGTCTTCCTCCACATCGGACATGCTGATTATTGGCTCACTAGTTTTAAACTTCAATTAGATGACAAAAAGGTGAATATTATTTTTTATGATAGGACCTCTCCATGTGTAGGACTATTATCATTAAATAATATTCTAAGGTTTTTTAAATTATGGTGTTCACTTAGGTGTATTAATTAATAATCTCCTAATCGGAGTCTATGTTAATTTAATACTTGGCCAAAAGGAACCAACTATTAATTTTACTTGTCAAAACGCATATTGATTAGATAGTAAAATTAAAGACGTTAAAATCTACTTGAAAAATGTATATGTAAACGTCCACACTAACGTGGCTTGCATGTGCGGTTTTTTTGGAGGTGTTGGTTTACTGCATATATATTGTGTTTTAAGATTTTTCAATATATTTTACGTCGAATTATGTGATGAATGGTGTTTCTAATTTTATTCTCAGATGTCTTTCAATCCACTATCTGTTATTCTCAAAGAAAATAAACTTGATGGCACTACCTTGGCCGACTGGAAAAGAAATCTTGACATTGTCCTTATAATATCCGGATTTATTATTGTGTATTTCATCTGTATTCGAACCCTGTATTATTCGGATTTGTGATCTCGATAATTGGAGTATAATATTTCTCGTATTGGTATCTTTGTACATAAGTATATCGTCATGCATAATTTCTCATGCAAACTCGTGATAGCACACGCTAAGAATGTAGTTTAATGCACGCTATCGGCTACAACTAGCGCACGCTACGAATGAAGAATTACGTGCGCTAGGCCATCAATTATTGAGCTGGGCGGCTAACACATGTGCCAGCCGGACGTAGGACCGGATAAGATTCCCGCGGATGAACCTGGACAGTTTTGGAGTCAACTCTTATTAACGCGCGCTAAGGATGTTTGATAGCATGCGCTAATCAGCTAATATACAGAAAGTTTATATATGGGCCAACACTTCATTTCTTCTTGTTCCCTTCACTCGTCCTCATTATTTGATAAGTCCAGAGAGCCCATTATCCTCCTTAAACACACTTAGAACACATCTACTTAATCATTGGATATTGGATATTTCTTGTGATTGATCATTGAAGTGGAGTAGCACCTTGGAGTGGCATACAACCAACTGGAGTCAGATTCTACCTTTGTGGTTCAGTGATTTCGTCATATTAAGGTATGTTAATTCCATCTTCAGCCTTAGATTCGGGTTCTAAAGAATAAGATGATCATGCTAGCAAGATATTGAGTTCCATTGGCGAATTATTCAACAAACATCATGTTTAGAGGATTGGAATGTTTATGCTTAAGATATTGTCGTTGGAACCTCGTAGTTGGAATCTTATTACATCAGATGATGAGAGGAACATTCTGAAGATGATTATCCGTATGAATTATGTTATATTAATCATAAAATTGGAGATGAAATCACTTTTGATTATAAGGACTTAAGAAAGAATCATCTTAGATTACATCCTTTCTTATAAGTTGGAATTGTTAGTTTATATCCATGGTTAAATCGGGATGTAATGATGATATTGAATCTAGTGCTTCGACCTTAAGAACATCAAACTTCGCATGAAAATTGTAATCAAGATGGATTATGGTGTTGTGATGATTATACGTATCCTTGTAACTCGAAGTCGTTTAATCCGTAAGATCATTCATAAGTTTATGAATATGACATGTAGACGGATATCACATGTTAATCACTGAGGAATTCGTAAATTCATCACCATTAGAACTAGTCTACTGCCCAATAGTGAACTTCCATGCACGCTTAGCGTGCGCTAAGCTTTGTGAATTAACGTACGCTAACGGGATTGTTTAGCGTACGCTACGATTGAAACTTAGCATGCGTTAAGTCATCAAGCGAGTCAGTCAGCTGATCAGTGAGGTACTGACCGTACATGGTTAGCGTACGCTAGGCTGTGTGTATTTGCCTGTGCTAACGAGTAGCCTTAACGTACGCTACATAGAATGCGTAGCTTGCATTAAGCAATCCAGACAGTTTTCTTTTAAGAACTTCCAACCGTATTTTGGATTGTTAGATGTTCGTTCGGCGTGAGATGAATTCTATATTATTTCTTTTGTTAAGGTTCGAGCTTGCTACGTGATTGATCGAAGGTACGACCTTCAAGTATTTCATTTTTCGTGGAAGTATTGTTCTTGTCTTCGAATCGAGGCAAGTACCTTAATTGTTTTATGTATTGATGTTATACATATTGTTGTACCTATATGTCGTTGTTGTATGTACACCACATGTTGGTCCGACGGGATCATCTTGGGATCTACGCTAGCGTGCGCTGGATCATTGGACGGGTTTTTCCACCACGTGTTGGTCCGACGGGATCATCTTGGGGTCTAGGCAGTGAACGCTGGATCATTGGAATTACCATGTGTATTTTGTGATATCATGTTGTGAATATCAGTTGCGTATGTTATTTATGAGTTTCTCGTAGGAGAAGACTCGTTGGTATTTTTGTCATTTGCATTATTATTATTCTTCGTGAGATGTTGAATAATATGTTGTGGTACTTGTGCTAGCATCGTTGTGCTAACCCCTTCGGGGGTGAACATTTTTGTTTATGTTCAGGATCCAGGAGAGCGGGGAAACAACCATTGGAATTGCACGACGACGAGGGTGCAGAGTGATGTTCCGACCGGGTTTATTTCTCTGTTGTTTGCACCGTTTTAATAAGTACTCGAGTACGTAATCGTCTATGATGATTTGGATTTGGTGATGTAATAATACTTTTTCCGTTGAACTTTCGTACTTTCATTATTGGTCAGAACTGTTGTATCTTATTTCTGTTATTTTCATACGTTGGTATCTGTTAATGTCTTTTCAATTCTTCAGCCTTGTAAATCCTTATGTAAAAGATTTACGGCGCTGTAATATTCCTGAATATATCGGGGGTGTTACAGTCCTGACTGCCAAGGGGCATAAATTTGTGTTAATTGAGGAAAGCCCCCTTGAACCAGAACCGGATGCCACTCCTGGAGAATTTGATGAATTCCGAAAATACAAGAAGTCTGATGAGATGGCTCGCTGTTACATTTTGGCTTCACTGACAAATATATTGCAGCATCGGCATCAAACGATGGGCTCAGCCGCGGAGATGACAAAAAATCTCATCGAGATGTTTGGTCATCAGAACCGGGCAGCTAGGCAAAATGCAATGAGGGTGTTGATGACAACCCAAATGTCTGAAGGGACTCCAGTAAGGGATCAAGTTATGAAAACGATGTATCATTTGAATGAACTGAACATACTGGGGCTACTATCAATGCAGAGTGGCAGGTCGATATTATCTTGGGCAGCTTACCAAGAAGCTTGAGCAGTTCCGACTTAACTACAATATGAATCGTAGGACATACACTTTGGCGGAACTTCTGAAAGAGCTTCAATGTGATGAAGGTCTCTTCAAACAAGGTTATCATCAAATTCTTGCGGCAACCAGTGCTAGTTCTTCAAAACCCAAATGGGGAAAGAAGAAAAAGCATGTTGGCCAGAAACAAGTGGCAACCTTCAAAGCTAAGGGCATGGCGCCTCAGTCCGAGGCAAACAAAAAGCCGAAGGGGCATTTCGAGAGTGACTGCCCTAAGAAAGGTACGTCACATGCACTAGTAGTCAAAACATGTTTGACTGCCTCTTCTATCACTTCGTGGATAGTAGATTCGGGCTCCACTGATCATGTTTGTTATGGCTTGTAGGGGTTCCAAGTAACCAAAGTACTTAATGCAGATGAGATTGCTATTAGCTGGGGCGACTATTCAAGGTTGAAGGTTGTTGCTGTAATACCCGGTTGTGAATTCATTTATTATCATTCAGTAATTGTCCCTCAGAAAATTTTCGCTTAGTAATAATCATTCATCATTCATCATTCATATTCATTCAATTATGTTCACCGTTCGGCGTACCTTAGAATCGTGTATCAGTTGTTATTCGTCATTCATCACTGTTTGAGATCGAGACGAGAATATTGTCATCATTATCATCATATTTTGGTAGTCTGTGTGTGAGGTAGCTCACGCTACGTAATCTTATTAGTGCGCGCTAATTGAGTAATGGTAACGCACGCTATCGCTCAACATTAGCGCACGCTAGCGTAAGTGAGGCAGACAGTCCAGAAGGTACTGGACTGAATTTGGAAATTTGTAGCGCATGCTTTAAGTGAAAAATAGCGTACGCTAATTGTACTGGTAGCGCATGCTAAGTCAGCATAGTAGGGCGCACTAAGGCAAGCAGGCGGAGAACAGTGGGTTCTGGACTCTAATATTCTAGATATCAACTATTAGGTAGCGCGCGCTAACATCCGGTTAACGCACGCTAAGAGGAGGCGTTAGCGCATGCTACCAAGTTCGTAGCGCATGCTAACGCGGCAGGCAGAGTTCACTGGACTTCCCGGTGAACCCGCTACTGCACGCTAATCACAGGAGATAGCGCGCGCTAAGCTAGGTTTTGTATAAATAGGACACTTCACTCTTCATTCCGTCATTTCATCATTTCTCAACCATTATGGGCGATTTTGGGCGATTCGTGAAGAGTTATTTGAGCTGCAATCATCGAGCATCATCTCCAAGCTCCTAGTTCAGATGAATCAACATTTAGTCCGCTCCATCACTCCAAATCAAGGTAACTTTTCATTGAACCTTGAATTTCCGGATTTGAGGGTTTTCTTCCCGATCTCTTCGAGTTGGCTTGCTATCATGTTAGAATATGTTGAATATGGATTATCTACCTTAGATACTTATATTCTTACAGATTCACTGATGTAATTTTCGGAATTTTTGAATAATTGGGGAATTGTTCAAGAACACCTTGAGAGTTGACTTTGGAATTTTGGGGGTTTCGACTAGATGTTATCGTAATCTCGAATGGAGTATTCCTATTGGATTATTGATTGTATTGATGATGTTTTGTTGGATTGAAACACTCTTTGGAGGTTGTTTTTCGATATAATTGGGATTAATTGTAAACAATGGGAGATTGTTTACAACGTGTTTGTTAAAATGCCCCAATGAGTTTGGATTTGTTGTATCGACTTTGTGAGTTGGTTGTGATCATTCTTGCTTCATATATTAAGCGAATCATTGGTAATTGTGTTATTCAAGGTTGTTCGAGCGGCCGATAATGTAACGCCCCAACCCGACAAGGGTAGAAACATTACAATATGGTTACACATCAGATACAAACAGATCAAACCAAACAGCGGAAGTATTAGGATAATTTCATCAAGGAGTATCAAAGGGGACTAAAACAACATCCAAATGTCCCCAAAACCAAGCAAACGAAAGTACGATTACAAATGTCCACAAATCCGAAAATACGATAAAGAAATAATGTTCATTTATTCAAAGAGCTCTAGGGTAGGTCCACACTCTCTCATCCCCAAAGCTAAACCCCGCTTGAGCTAAGTACCTGCTGCATAGAAAGAAAAGCGGCTGAGCATAAAGAGCTCAGTGAACAGATATGAAATAAACAAGCAATACAAAGCAATACCAAATGAGGTTACATGTGGTGTCACTTGGTTATATCAAGGGTATATCAAAAGTATATCAAGGTATATCATAGGTTTATCAGAGTTAGGTATGAAAAGTTATCAAGGTTTAAATATCAAAGATTATCAAAGTTAAGTGTCAAATGATTTCAGTATTTAACCCCAAGGCCCAAACAAAGCCCAAATAAACAAAGTAGTCCAATGGAGTGATCAGCTTCCCAAATGTGAAGAGACCGCATTGCACGCATGCCCAATCACCAAATATAATATGGCCCAAATGTAGAGTGGCCCAAAATAATCAAATCAAATATCAAACAGATCAAATCTAGGATGCATCCATACGCCCCTGTAAGCAGATAACGATAATGATGGCCAAAGCAAATATAATATAAGAGGGATGGTGGGGGACATCTCTCCAACCCCACTGGAGTACATAACATTGGTGCATCAACGCTATGGTTGTGGCTACTCCACAACAAGTAATACAAAATGCTCGGGTAAATACTGAAAGGGTCAAATAGTCAAGGTCCCAAATCAAAGTATATATGTCAAAGGTCAAAAGTTCAAATCAGATATCAAAGGTTCAAATATAAAGGGACCATATCAAAGGTTCAAATCAAAGGTTCAGATACCAAGTCAAAGTCAAAATCAGATATACAATAATAAGGAGAGAGAGAGAGAGAGAGAGCAAGTCATGAGAGAGAAAAGTTGCACCCTTGCTGAAAGGGTGCGGAATATCTGTACCTTAGTTCCAAAGCAAAAGCAAGGTCAAATAAACAAGGAGAAAAGGATCACTCCCGCTTCACCGAAGCTAGGAAAGAGTGGATACGAATCAAGACGAACTCAGTTCTCATAAGTTACCTCTTTTAGTTATCTTTCCATTTTTAGTAACTTTCCATATTTAGCAGCTTTCTATTTTAGGTAACTATCTATTTTAGTAGGTTATCAAAATTAGCGAATTTTCTCAATATAGACATGTTTTAAATAGTTAGTTATTCATCTCTAAAGTTTTCATGTCATGTTAAGTTATGGATTTCATTTTATGTATGTTTTCCAAGATTAGGGTTTCTTATGACAAGTCTTCATAATTTAGGGTTAAAAGTGTCAATAATGAAAGTGAAGGGTCAAAACTGAATATAACCAATCAAATACACATATATACAGCCCATACACTTTAAGTATCACATATATACATATTATACCCTCAAGTATCACAAGTTACAAAAATAACCCTAATACACCCTAATTTCCACAATTAAACCATTGATTATCAAAACTAGCATGTAAGGCCCATAATTATTCCAAAGTGTCACGAACAGCCCCTAACACATTATTCCAGCCAAAACATGCATACATTCATCATATTTACCTTATTAGTCCCTCTAGGTATCATATTTACAATATAAACCTTCTAATCATCATTTATCTCTTATGTTTCATAATTTCAGCTTTTAAAAACAAAGAGGTCACTAATATACGAATTTTCGATCCATATCTGAACTCAGAAATAAAATGCACAACAATTCACAGAGATACGTCAATGTCTTTAGAACTCACACGAATTTTTCCAGAATTTATTAGCTAGTCTAACCCCACACGAAAAATACCCAAATTCAGACTACTCAGAAGACCGACCAGCAGCAGTACCTAAAAAGTATCCGCCTCAACGGCCTATCATTTCATTCACAAAAAATCCACAAAAATTCCAGAACTTAGTAAACATATGAAATATAAC
This sequence comes from Orobanche coerulescens, assembly GCA_033398695.1. Classification (NCBI taxonomy): domain Eukaryota; kingdom Viridiplantae; phylum Streptophyta; class Magnoliopsida; order Lamiales; family Orobanchaceae; genus Orobanche; species Orobanche coerulescens. The sequence goes on from CM065814.1 coordinate 14,473,788, forward strand.
TTCTGTAAAGTGGCACGTAATAAACCCTTATAGTTTTCAAATGAAAAATCGTGAAACCGGACTGAATTTAAATTCTTAAAACTCAGGTTTTGACATATGATCCCGTAAAATTCCCAAGCATGACCAATACAACTCCAATTGCCTTAAAACTAATTGGAAAACTTGAATAAGACATCAAACTAAGTTTTTATGCAAAGAAGCATATTTAAACCATTATATATCATGATAAATCACGTTTATAAATTCAGGCATGCATGCTGTCCAAATTTCAGAAATTATTTAAACCCTAATTCATTCAATCCTCTTAAATCCAATGACAATTCAAAGGCTCATATTTTACAGGTGATTAGACCTCTTTAAGACTTAAATAAAACACAAAATATTCAGCCATAACCACATTTCATTTAGTCACAAAAATCGAATCAAAGTTCACAAAAATTAAAGACATGCGATAACACATATATTCGGCCGATTGGTTCTATTTTCGTAAAACTTTATTATTGATATTTTAGCCATGTTTTCTTATGATTAAATACAGATTATATGAGGTATCAAATAGTGTCAAAACATCAAGCAAGAGGCTCGGCACAAATCAAAATAAAACCGAATCAAAAAGGGTTAAAACTTCCTTTCTTTGTTTATCTTATTTAGCCGATTATCATAAGTTTTCTTAGGGCTGGTTTATACGTGTAAGAAGGGAATAAAAAGAGTGAATCACATCCACAAGAATCATACCGAATAGGGGCTGGAAAACGTGACAGGAATCGGACCAGCGAATCAAAGCAAAACTGAATCAAAACCCTTGTTCGAACCTGCTACACCACGATCAAAACAGCAACAGGGAACCCCTATTCGCACTTCCCCTTTACCTCTCGGATTTGGAACGGATGAGAGAAATCAAAACAAGTCGCCAATGTGTTTCTTAGGATTTAATGAGTTTGATATCTTTTGAAAGATGTCGTGCGTTTCAATGAGAGAAATATGGAATGGGAGCGTGTATTTTTATTAAGGAAACCAATAAACAGAATAATGTGATTGATATGGAGTGCATGAATGTCGTGTTTCATGGGCTGGAATTGTGAAGTGTCTTATGGTAAGTTGAAACAAAACGTGTGAATGTTTTACAAAAGAAACTATGTGGCGTTTTTATACAAGTTAGGATACTATGTACTTAGGATTTTATTTGTATTACTTTTCTTATCATATGGTATAATATACTACTAATATTACTTAGGCATTTTTTTAAATTATATCAGAACTTAGGTTAGGATTCAAATTAATTAGAAATTATGAAAATCTGAATTTTGAGTTTTACAGATAATTCCATTAAGGACGTTGATCGTGGAAGGACTTTCTCGCCTTCGGTTTAAGGTAAGTTTTATACTTGTACTAGTCAATAAGATTAATGTTATCATATATGTGTATGAATGTGTTGTATCATTCCGAGACTTAGTCTCTTCATGAGTTCATTGATATTAAGGGATCGTTCGATACGATACTTTTCGGCAATTATGCCAAATGTTTATTATTGTTCATTAATGGCCGGTACAAGGTATTGGGATACTTGTTGTAAATGTCATTGTCGATAGCCGGTTCACGGTATCGATGTGTCGATTGTTATTGTTGATATTGATGTCGACTTAAGACATTGTTATAATCATTGTTATTGATGTTGGTGTTTTGTCATTAATGTTGTATTGGCCGATTGAAGTCATTGGCGTGTTCGTTTCTCATCTTCGTCGTCAGTAACCGATTAAAGTTGCTGAGGCATTCTTCGTATCATTGTTAACGATTGGCTGTTCTAAGGCAATCGAGGTATTGAATCATTCATTGTATCGTTGTTATCGATTGGCCGTTCTAAGTCAATCGAGGTATTGGATCATTCATTGTATCATTGTTATCGATTGGTCGTTCTAAGGCAATCGAGGTATTGAATCATTCATTGTATCATTGTTATCGATTGGCCGTTCTAAGGCAATCGAGGTATTGAATCATTCATTGTATCATTGTTATCGATTGGCCGTTCTAAGGCAATCGAGGTATTGAATTGGGACTGTCGAGGATAGATCCGTTGTTCGTTGTTATCGATTGGCCGTTCAGGTAATCGAGGTATTGAATTGGGACTATCGAGGATGGTGCCCATCCGTGAGTTACTGTCGTTGTGTTGTCCGACTCAAGGCAGCACACTATCATTCTTGTGAATTCGGTAATATTTGGATCGTTGCCGTTTGTGATTAATTATTTTTTAAGAGGCTAGTCTCGGCTAGTGCTCGATGGGTAAGTTTGGGGCTTGAACCTTCGCTGTTGGGTTCCCAACACCTACAGTTCAGTAGGTCATGGCCATTGGATGGCCTCATTGTGATACGGCTTCATGCCGTGGCATCGACTCTCATTGTGATACGGCTTCGCGCCGTGGCTTCGGCCCTCATTGTGATATGGCTTCATGCCGTGGCTTTGGCCCTCATTGTGATACGGCTTCGTGTCGTGGCTTCGGCCCTCATTGATACAGCTTCGGGCTGTTTTGGTTTCGGGTAGTTGTGTTGATTGACAGCTTTGGCTGAGTGGCTTTCAGGCCTTTGTAGTGTCTTGGTATTTTCATTGGAGCCTTCGGACGTTGTGATTCATATTTAATTCAGTCCTGGATTGGTTCATGTTCGTGTAATTCATTGTGGTGTTCTATATTTATGATTCCCCGTTGGGCATTTATGTTCTAACCTGTTGAACAGGTATTAATGGTATGCCGTGGGCATAGTGTTTCATGAATGTTCGGTTCTTACCTTGAGTTGTGAGCATCTCGTATTATTATTATTATTATTGTACCGTTTCATTCTGCCTTTGGATGTATATCATGTCATACATGTATTTGGTGTTCATTATCTGGATGACTGACCTCGTGGGAGCGGAACATGTTTTCATATTTTAGGTGCTTGCGAGGAGAGAGTTGAGACACAGGGGCATGACGATGTCGACGAGGCATTCGAGCGATACTAGTCCAAGTTGTTCATGTTGGTCAGTCAGTTGGAGTGTTCTCCAGTTGGTCAGTCATTATCATTATGTATTACCTGAGCAGATGCTCGTGGATGTTGTTATATTTTTATTTTGGCCATGTAGGCCCATCGTTGTTGTTGAAATTCCTCATCGGAATATTGTGTCGGATGTCATAGTAGGGACTGTGATTTCCCTTGTTGGTTAATTTGATGTATTTTAGTCATGTTCGCGTGGTGGAACTCCTGGTATGGGGTCCGCGGCACTGTAATAACCTAATAGGATTTGGGGGTGTTACAGTTGCAGTGGGAGTCGTGCAGTTAAAAGTTAATAATAGGATTCTAGTCCTAAATAATTTATTATTAGTACCTTATTTTAGCATGAATTTAATTTCAGTTTCTAAATTGCGTTGTGATAGATATTCAGTTTCTTTTAGAGATAATGCAATTATTAAAAGAAATGGTGAATATGTTTGCACGAGTACTTATAATGAAGGACTTTATATCACTAATGCTGCACCAACTCCCTTGCATAGTTATAAATTGCTTAATTCTTTGACTAATCCTAATAAAAGGAAAGAACCTTCGAGCATAAATCAAACATATTTGTGGCATTTAAGATTGGGTCATATTATCCTTAGAAGGATTCAAAGATTGGTTAGAGATGGCCCATTGGATTCACTCCAAGTTGAGTCATTTCCAATCTGTGAATCCTGTCTAGAAGGAAAAATGACTAAAAGGGCTTTCCAAAGCAAAGGAAATCGTGCACAAAATGTATTGGAATCTGTACACACCGATGTATGTGGTCCAATGAACATCCAGGCTAAGGGTGGTTTCGAATACTTCATCACGTTTATAGGTGATTATTCGATATATGGATACATCTATTTCATACGACGTAAGTCTGAATCTTTTGATAAGTTCAAAGAATTCAAGGCTGAAACGGAGAAGCGTCATGGACATAGTATCAAGTCACTACGATCTGATTGTGGAGGTGAATAGAGTTTTTGGATTTCTTGGCATATGAGTGGATTACTTCCCAGCTCACTGCGCCTGGTACACCACAACAAAATGGTGTTGCTGAACGAAGGAATCGTACTTTATTAGAGATGGTTAGGTCAATCATAAGTTATTCTAATTTGCCTATTTCATTTTGGGATACGCCTTGGAAATAGCGGCGTACATTCTAAACTTGGTGCCTTCGAAATCAGTTCCAAAAACACCCACAAAACTGTGGAATGGGCGCAAGCCCAGTCTGGGACATGTTCAGATTTGGGGTTCACCAGCACACGTGCTGAATAAGGAAGATGATAAGTTGGCATCTCGTACAGAAGTACGAGTGTTTGTAGGATATCTAAAGGGAACGAAGGGTGGCTTATTCAACAGTCTTAAAGATCAGAAGGTCATTATTAGCACCATGCCCGGTTCTTAGAGGAGGACTATGTAATAAGCCACAAGCCTAGGAGTGAGGTCATTCTAGAGGAACTTAGGGGCGAGATTTCGATAATACCAATTGTACAACCACCCAGTGTACCACGTATCGACACTATTGTGGATACGCAAACCAAGGACATGCCTCGTCGTAGTGGGAGGGTTGTTCATCAACATGATCATTTCATCGGCTTGGGAGTATCTTCGGACCACTCCCCGGACCAGGATGAAATGGATCCATGTACATATAGGTAGGCAGTTCAAGACAAGGATGCTGAATCCTGCCAAACAGCAATGGAATCCGAAATGGGATCTATGGATTCTAATTAAGTGGCTCTACAAGCATAAGAGAGTTTCGAAATGGAAGTTTGAAACCTTCAAAGCAAGACTTGTTGCGAAAGGTTACACTCAGAAGGAGGGTATCGACTACGATGAGACCTTTTCGCCGGTAGCCATGCTTAAATTGATCCGGATTCTCTTAGCTATAACTGTGTATTTGGATATGGAGATTTGGTAGATAGATGTCAAGACTGCATTCTTGAACGGGAGTCTTGATAAGGAAATCTATATGAGCCAACCTGAGGGATTAATTGTTGTAGGAGAGGAGCACTTAGTGTGTAAACTTAAGAGAGCCATTTATGGTCTCAAGCAAGCATCAAGGTCTTGGAACATGCGATTTGATGAGGTCATTCAATCGTATAGTTTTGAACAGTGTCCTAGTGAGGTTTGTGTATACAAAAAGTGCGATGGAAACATGCTAGTGTTTCTTATATTGTACGTAGATGATATACTTCTAATTGGAAATAATGTGAAGGTATTATCAGAAATAAGGGTATGGCTGTATGAACAGTTCGATATGAAGGATTTGGGTGAAGCCGGACACATCCTTGGTATTAAGATATTTCGAGATCGCAAGAAAAGGATGTTGCGCTTATCTCAAGCATTCTATATCGAGACGGTGCTAAAGCGGTTTAGTATGGAGAATTCCAAGAAAAGTTTCTTACCTTACAAACATGGAATTCAGCTATCTAAGGCTATGTATCCTAGGACACAAGGAAATAGATGACATGAAGCTGGATATCAGTCGAACCCAGGACCGGGACATTGGATTGCTGTCAAGCATATACTCAAGTACCTGAGAAGGACTAAGAAGCATATGCTTGTATATCAATCAGATACACTTTGTCCTTTGGGTTACACTGACTCATATTAAAGTTCGGACAAAGAAAAGTCGAAATCAACTTCCGGGTATGTTTTCACTTTGGGAGGTGGAGCCATGCGTTGGAGGAGTGTGAAGCAGAAATGCATAGCGGACTCTATCATGGAAGCCGAATATGTATCAGCCTCAGAGGCATCTAAAGAGGCGGTATGACTCAAGTACTTCCTAAAGGATTTTGGTGTGATTTCTAATTTGCCTAGGAGTATTACACTTTATTGTGATAATACCGATATTGTTGCAAATTCGAAGGAACCACGGGCCCACAAAGCAAGCAAACATATCAAGCGCAAATATCATCTCATTCGAAATTTTTTGAATAGGGGAAAGATTAGTCTCCAAGATAGCATCTGAAGACAACCTAGCCGATCATTTCACGAAAGGGTTGCCCTCAAAGTCATTTAAAGGGCATGTGGAAGGAATGGGGTTGAGATGTATGGCAGCGTTGCTTTGAGTATAAGTGGGAGATAGATAGACGTAGTCTAGATAGTATACTTAAAAAGCATGCTTTGAGTATAAGTGGGATATTGTTAGGGTTGCATACATCAAAGCATACTTTATGCTTGTATTACCTAATTTCCTGGTCTTTATCTATGAGAATATTTAATTCATTTTATCACATGTTTTGCACATTTATTCACGCTATGGTTATGCAAATGTTGTCTAAATTACTTTATATTGTAGATAATGTGGTGTGTCGAGTCACACAAAAGATCATATTATCAATCCCTTATATAGTAATAATTAGTTCACAACCTATATAACATTAGACCGTTATGTGAGAGGTTGTAATATATGCTTGAGATTGGTAGGTCTTGACCATTAACATATATTAGCGTATTTGGTATGCGTTGAACTGGATCGAGGTGAGATATATTCTTCTGTACTGACTATAAGAAGAACATACATCTCGGACAATTATTATTTCTTAATTCTAGTGATTAATATTTAATTGTATATATTTAATATTTATTGCTTTAATTTATCATGGGTGAGTGCCAAAATAATTGACTCAATATGCTCGATATTTTGGGCAATATTATTATTTATATGATAATTAATATTATAGCTAGAATTCGTGTCCCGACCAGTCGGGTTGATTATGTCCCTTGGGGCACTCGAAAGGATTATTATATTAAACCCTGCAGGTGGAATTAATTTTCCGATATAATAATAAAGCTTGAGTGGTATACTCATGTATAACATATTAATTAATTAAAAGCTGTCAGTAGCTTAAATTAATTAATGGACATGGAATATCTTAAATATGGGAAATAATTAATTCAAAAGGGAGCCCAATTTCGTAATTTGGGATTTTCGTAGGAAGTGCAATATCAATCTTTTAGTGGACTAAGTTGATATTAATAGATTCATGAAATTAGGAAGAGTCCTAATATTGGTAAGATGAAATCTATTGGGAGTCCCTACCTTATCCTCTTTAAGGTCCCTAGAGTAGTCCAAAATACCTATAAATAGGACTTGATGGGGACCGATTTTTTACCCTCTTCTTGGCACAAAATTTTTCGAATTTTTCTCTAATTTTGTGTTTAATTGTGGATCTTGACTTGTGTCTTGGATACCACAATTTAGCTAACACAATATATTTCTAAATACAGAAATATTCAAGAAAAATAGAGAGAAAATTTGTAAGGTAATTTTTGGAAGAAAAAATTGTTCAGCCGATCGATATTACAGTCCAAGCAGTCTGGTAGATTGTTGCCCACACGACATCCGGACATAGGCGGGATATACTCTAGAAGATCTTAAGGTAGAAATACAAGAAGATCAAGGAGAAGTACAAGGAGGAGTTCGATCGACCCAAAAGGGATTTTTCTACAACTTTGCTTCAAAGGTATGAATTACCAATTCTACTGCATAAATACGTATATTTAAATTGTTAATGAGTCTGTTTAATTAATTAATTGACAAGCCTAAATATATCCGCAATTTTTTTGGTTAGTTTATAAAACCAAATATATTCAATTCATCAATCTCGCTTCCGCTGCGTTATATATTCCAATAGTAATCAACCGACTCTTGAGCTTATCAAAACTATGCTCACGCACACTTAACCACATGTATTGTTATGTCTCCACAAAAGATTCATTATCGGCTGAGTGGTCTTGGGAAAAACCCTCCAAATCGCTTGTGGTAGCACAACCACACCAAGAAAACTCCAAAAAAAATTCACGTTCTACGGAGTTGGCCAATCTCGAATGGCCTCCGTCTTCCGTGGGTCAATACGAACCCCATCAATTGAAATTACGCCCGATAAATGTTGCTTGAGACATCCAAAACTCATATTTGGGAAACTTCCGTAACGCTGTTCTTGCATCAACCCGCCGAGAACCTGAGAGAGTCATGCTCATGTTTCTCACCATAAATAGAGTATACCAAAATGTCATCGATGAAATCATCTAAAAAATGATACAAATAATTAATTAAGTCTCAGTTTATTAATTCTACAAACATTACACTTGCCAACCCAAATGGCATCACCATAAACTAAAGTACTAGGGTCCTTCCTCAAAATATCCAACTCCTGGATCTCGACGGATGACAGCCAAATCACAAGTCAATCCTGGAAAATACAGAAGCACCGTGGAGCTGATCCAATGTTTCATTGATACGGGGTAAATGACACTTATTCTTTATCATTACACTGTTCAGCTAACTATAATCAATGCATAGATGGAGAGATCAGTTCCTTCTTTCTCACAATCGACACTAACTCCCCCCATGGGATCGCACTCGGCCATATGCAACCCTTCTCGATAAAATCCTCGAGCTTATTTTTGAGCTCCTGCATCTCAATCGAGGCCACACACTCTAGTGCTTTTGAAAGCAGAGATTTACTTGAATCCAACTCAATCGTGAATTCTGTAATATCCGTGCTTTTCATTTCTGGATTTGACGATGCTAGCGACTCGCTTGTGTCCATTAACACATTTTTAGACATGTTTTGTTTTGCACTTTTTGTCATTCGGGCGAGTTTTGATACTGTTTTGGATTAATCGGCATATTTTTATGACTTTTCCGCGTTTGGATTCGGTTCTCGTGGATTTTGTTTGAAACTATTGTTTTGTTGTTCCTACAAGTTCACTTAACAATTTTAGTCATGTTGCGAACTCCATAGTTGCCATTCAGCCTCGTATCGTGACTATCGGGTGTTTGGCCATTTTGTAGTTTTCCAAAGTTTTGGGTGATTATCTTCGTATTGGTTTTTCCAAACCTTCGGGCTATAGAAATAACATGTTTGTTTGGCATTTGGACTCATGTTATGGCAATTGTACCACTCAATTTATATAACCGTGGTGGCTCGTGTTTGTCGCGTCCGTAGATACCCTTGCACAGTGGATCGGACTGGAGCAGTTCTGGAGTGCATGAAGTTTACGTACGCTGGCTTCAGCAGATAACGTAGGTTAACTAAGTCAGCCTTATGTACGTTATTCTCATTCCATTACGTACGTTAACACAACTATTGGTTGGGACAGAAGTTTCTGGAGAGGCCATAGCGTACGCTACTTGGGCACATAACATACGTCACCCTTTGATTTCGTACGTAACCTTGAGAGGGTTGCATAAGTTAACTTGCATATGGATTGAGGTCTGAGCAGAGCATTACATACGTAGCAATTTGTCTGTTACGTACGTAAGTCCGGTTACGTATCCTAACCTTATTGTGTTGCGTATGTAACATGCTGTGGCCTATATATAGGCACGCCGCAGACTTCTATTCGCTATTTCATCATTCCTTCTTCTTCTCCATCTTGCGATCGACGGGATTGATTCGAGAGGCTATATTTGGTCGATATTTCATCATCCGTAAACCTTATTGAGCTCCTATCAACGATTAACACCATCTAATCCATCGTTCTTCGTCGGATCGAAGTTATTTCCCTTGATTTCCCAAAGTTGACCTTTTTGGGGTTTTGATCTTAATTGCGATTCTTGTCTATTTAAGATGCTCAATAAGTATTTTATAATGTTGTTAAACATGTTCTATGGATTGTAGATCCATATCTTCGGTTCGTCCAACCCAGTTGATGTTTTTAGGGTTCCTGGGGAAACCTTGAACATTTAATATTTGATTAAATGTTTGAGTAGTTTATAGTTATGTTAGTCCTTGGTCGTAGTTATGTGTCGATAAGTGAACATTCTAGCTAGTGCCATAACTATAAACATTATATTCAATGATCGCAAATTGTGAAAGTTGTGAATGCTAGTGTACGTAAGTTGTTCTTTCACCTAGGGACAGTTCAACGGGACCTTTGGGGGCCGATACTAATGGGTACGATATCTTAAGTGCTTTCCCACCTGAGGATGGTCCGACGGGACCTCTAAGGGTCGATTCTAATGGGTACAACCATCGGTTACCAAGTGTGGTTTTCGTGATGATGTTTTCAATAATTATGATGTGTCCGGAATATCACAACATTTGTCCTCGATGTTGAGATACATTATATATGGTCTTGGTACTGGGCTAGAATGGCACTAGAATATGTGTTGCATGTGTTTTGTTCCTTGGTTGTAATGTTTTGGTGTCAGAATGCGGGCTTCCGTGCATGGTGGTTTAAACAAAATTTGGATTAAGGCCCTAACGATTGGGTAAAGGTTGCTTTGCGAAAAATGACTTTGGGCCGGGACCCAATTGTCTTGAAATGGTTTTATAACTAAGGGTGGAAGGTCCAGAGAGAGTTCCTATTTATATAAATGTTTATAAATGAGATTTGGGCCGAGACCCTATTATTTTCAAAATAGTTTTATAATCTTGGACTCAAAGCCCCAGAAGACTTTATGTTGTTTCCAAAATTCCCGAGTTGATAAATTACTTTCAAGGACTTGCGTTGCACCTTAAACATTGAAAACCTCTCGGGAACTTCTTTCAGGGTTTGACGTTGTTATAACTGATATTTGTGTGGTATATTTATTATAACTTGAATACTTGTACTAGCAAATTCGAATTGCTAACCCCTTAAATGGGAGAAATGCATTTCATGCATTTTAGGTGCACTTTTATCAAGGGAGAATTCACAAGGTCGGCATGGAGGATGGTGGATCGCGATACTAATCAAGAGTTAAGAGTTCAGTTAATTTCAGTGAATTGTCAAGCTAAATCCTGCCACCCATTGTATTGTATTTTGACCCCTCCGTGGGTATGTATAGTAACGAGTTTATTTTGGATTATATTAGTCGTGAGACCTCATCGGCCAGTGTAATTTGATATTTAACCTTATTGGTCCATGTTAGTATGTAGTTTGACCTCGGCCGGTCAAACTTTATTCGTATCATGGTGGTTAGCCTGGTAGATCCGTGTGGAAAAAGGGTCTACAGCATTTAATATTCCCGGTAAATTTTCGGGGTATTACATTTATGGTATCAGATCTTAGGTTGTAGTGACCTAGGCTGTCGGGTCGAGTCGAGTTGTGATTCGTGTTTTGTCACGTCGTCTGAGTTGTCGGTTAAGAAGTCGACTTGTGCGTTGTCATATCATGTCATTCGTGTTGTTTGTTGAGATTAGTGTCTTGGGCGACCATCATCTTCGTGCGACATGTGGATGTATGTCTCCCATTTTATAAATTATAATTTATGATATATTACTTTGTAATTGGTAAGATGGAAAATGCATCTGATGCTTGTGTATAATACGTGTATAACGATTTAGATATATTGATAGATTAAGTTTTGAGTGGTGCAGTGTGTTGTGAAAATTTCTGAACACTAATGTGTTCCAGAAGCGTGTTGACTGCAGAATTTGTTGGGAACACAGATAGATGGTTTTGATGCATGTTGGAATTTGGGATTACATTCATGAGTTTTGACAGTTAGTGTGGTGATTTAAATACCAGATGAACATGTGTTTGTGAATCGGGTGTGTTTGGCTAGTTCTTGCTATTTGTTATAGGTATGTTCATATTGGTAATCGTATTTGCTGCACGTATGTTTGAAAATGATTTTTTTTAAAAATTCATAAACTCGAGTATGTTGTGGAAATTTGATTTTTTAAAATATTTATCGGTACGTTTAGTCGGCTATCTAGTGTGGATTTTGAAAATATTTAAATATTGGCGAGCCGGCCTTGTATTTTCAGATAAAGCCCTATGACGGTATTTAAGAGATGTGTTTTGAAGTGTTTTGAAGTGTTTTGGAGTGTTTTGGAGTATTTTGCAAAATGATACCATCGTTAATCCGTCATGTTCGAAAGAATTTTATAACTGGTTTTAGCCAATTGATGTTAATTTCAATGCAATTAAAAATCTTTTACACCATAAAACTTTTACATTTTAAAACAAAAATGTGTTTTTCATTTTCAAAAATTAAATAAATAGTGAAAGATGAAGAATTTACTCGAATTGAACTTTTTATTCGGATTTATGAGATTAGTAAGTTATCGCACGCTAACTCCCTCATTAGTGTATGCAAACGAGACCGATTAGACAGAATGCTTGGTTGTTACAACTCATCAACGCACACTAATCGTAGACTTAACACGTGTTAAGATGCAATGTGTGCGTAATGGTGATTTATCGCTTACAGCGAGAGACTGGAGTGTAAACTAACGTCGTTGCGTGTGAAAACGAGTTGTTTTGATATAATTATCGTGTTACCCTTCTCATTGGAGAATTTCAGTTTTGTGCCCAAAGGTGGTGTTGTGTTGGTTTAGGTTTGCTTTGTAGCTCGTATGATGTTATTTCGATGGGGATTGTGGATGTGTGGAAATATTTAATGTGAGTATGAATGATTTTCCACCCAGGGACGGTTCGATGGAACCTCTGGGGGTCGATGCTAAGGGGCATGTCCGAAACCTTGTGTATTGTTACTTGTAATGGTGTTGCGTGGTAGCATATGTTTACCTTATGTGTTGTTAATAGTGACGATGTTACATAGTGACATAATCATCTTGATGATGTTGTTTACGAGGAAAATTAATATTCCGGTATATTATTTTGCAAATGATTTCAAAATGAGACTATTAAGATCTTTTGTTTACAGTTGGTAAAACAGCCCGAGGTATCAAACGTATTTTAGATTTTATCTAAGAAAAATTTTATAAACTTTAGGATTTTAAAATGTCATTATTTATACGAATACCTCGTGGAATCTTAAAAAGGATGTTAACCATGATTGGCTACCAGGATGTGTGGTTTGTTATAGCAGTATTTGTATCAGAAATGGTCGTAAGTTTTCGGTTGATACAGTTGTGAGATTCGTTAGTTGAGGCCGTAAGTTCCATTTATTACAGTTGTAGTTATTGTATTCGTGTAATCGAGAGTGGGTATTTTTTATGATGCTATTTGTTGCCTTACGTCGTTATGTTGCGTTGAGTTGGCATTTTGGTGTATTATTATGCGATGTTCAATTCCATGGTGCTCAATTGTTGCATGTTCAGTATGCCGAGAAGTCGAGGCCCAGATTGTAATACCCGTACTTTTTATTGACTGTTTGACCTTGCCATTCTTCTTATTTTGTCGCTCTGTAAACTCTTGGTGATGTTGTTGATATTGTTATTGAGTTTCGTATCTTGATTGGATCATGATCGTGTTGTTTAGACCTTGCGGAAGTGTTCTGGGCCAGAGAAATAGCGCACGCTAGGCCTGGGCTAACGCACGCTAATTCTGTCTGAGTAGCGCATGCTAGCTTTGTGCCGTAGCGCGCGCTAAGGGACCAGTCAGGCCAGAACCAGTAACTCGGACTGCCCTCTGGACTGGCAGTTAACGTGCGCTAGGAGTTCGTTAGCGCACGCTATTCGTGGTTAGTAGCGTACGCTAACTTCCGTCCGTAGTGCACGCTAACGGGCTGATCGGCAGAGGCAGTGAGGTTGTCAGGTTTTCTGGACTATCAGGTAACGTACGCTAGGCTTCAGCTAGCGCACGCTAAAGCTGTCGCATAACGCACGCTAAGGCATAGCGGTAGCGCACGCTAAGGCTTGAGCAGGGCAGAGGACAGTAGGTTCTGGACTCCAGTACTGGACACCACTTTTTGGCTAGCGCACGCTAGAGAAGGGCGATTAGCGCACGCTAACGGGGCTGGCAGAAGCCACTGGACTACCCGGTGACTACGCTAGCGCACGCTAATGAAGGAAGCGTAGCGTGCGCTAGACTGGGCAGATATATTTTGGAAAGTTGACTTCCATTTCGTCATTTTTCATCCTCTTCACTCATTTCCGACGGGAGCAGCTCGGGAGAGACGATTTTGGGCGATTGGAAGCGATCTTTCTTCTAACAACAACATCTTTGGTTGGAGAACAAGGACTATACAGCATCTAATCTATCCTAACATCCAAATCAAGGTAAAAATCCTTAGAACCCTATTTTTGAGAATTTTGGGGTTTTTCATAGATTTGTCCGATTTATCCGTTTTGAAGCCTGAGAACCTTGAGATTATGATGTATCTATCCCGTATGCATGCTTTTCCTACGATTTTCTGGATTGGATTGTGCCGTTTTCGTACTTGTGAGGGTTTGGACGATTTTCCAACCTCTAGTTGTTTATCCGTGTATTTTCATGAATCGTAGACGGGTTTCGGGAGTTTCTTCATATAATTTGAGTATGGATAATTGATTATCATATTCCTTGCGAATCGTTTAGGTGCCAGAAGCGCGTTCTTGGACCTACCAAACTCATACCCTTTTTCCGTTCAATTTCTCGATGTCTCAAAGGCAAGTATATATTTATGATTGTACGTTATCGACTTTGAAAGTAAGATATATTAATGGCATGATTATTTATATCCACTCTGGGGCGGGCCGACGGGTCCCCTGAGGGTTTCGTAGCCTCTTGGTGCAATTCCACGGATGATATGAACGAACCACTCTGAGATGGACCGACGAGTCCTCTGAGGGTTCCGTAGCCTTTGGTGCGGTTCCACGGTATTCATATATGTATTGATCTGATGCTATGAGATTTAGTTATTCCGGAATACTAGTCTTGAATTGATGATTTGACGGTTACATTTACTTTATTGTCGAGGAGTATTGTATTTCATACATGTTATACTTGCACTAGCTATTCGACGGCTAACCCCTTTTATGGGGGAAATACTTTTTATGTATTTCAGGTTCCAGGAGAGCGGACAGGCAGGTATCGGGTCGGCATGAAGATGATGGGCAAGTGTGATACTGTGTCTTTCCTCCAGTTATGTTTTGAGTTTCCCCATTCAGTGTTGTTGTACTGGAATGGTTATTGAATACTCGAGTATTGTTTTCTATTTTCCTTGATGTTCTGGCCTGTGTTTGCCGAGTTATCGATTTGTGTTGTGATGTCTTTGGATACATTGGATATGTTTTGGGTACCTTTTGTATTGTTTTTTATTCCATTGTATATAGACCTTCTCGGTCAAAAAGTGTAGTTCTGCGTATGTTTAGCCTTGTGGGTCCCACAGTGGGGCTTACGGCGCTGTAATATTCCCTGAATAACTTGGGGGTGTTACAGAATATGGTATCAGAGCTTAGGTTTATGGATACCTAGGCTGTCGGTCTTTTGGGTCGATTGAGTCGTCATTTGTCCACAGTATCACTACTTTGCCATCATCACAGTGCGACCGGTACATGTAAGAGACCTCTTACTCTTCTGGTGTTTCCTTATTCGTTTGGCTTCTATTTTGGTATTCTTGAGAATCGGTCACTTTGATGACGTGCGATTGAATTGTACTTACGTGCCTTGTGTGTTCTTCAGTATGTCAGCTGCTAGGGGTCGTGGCCGTGGTCGTGGACGTGGACGAGGTCGTGGGGTGGCCGTTTCCATCAGTTCTGTTGCGGAGTCAACCAACCCCAGTTTGTCGAACTCGGTGCATCCTGACACCGAAAGTCAGCACGACCAGTCAAATGGCCAGGGGAACAGCGCGGACGTTGGAGTTGTGAATGTACTTCAACAATTGGCTACCCAGATGACCATTTTAGCCCAAACCGTTCAGCTGAATAACCCGAAGCCGAACACGGATGCCTTGCTTCAGAACGTAATCCGTATGCACCCTCCACAGTTTGGTGGTGCCACAGACCCGTTAGGTTGGGAAGATTGTCTAGCGGAATTGGAAAAGATTTTCGAGGCGGTTGATTGCCCCGAAGTGAGGAAAGTACCGATTGCTCAGTATTTCCTCACTAAGGAGGCCGCTATATGGTGGAAAGTCATCAAGCCACAGGATCGTGTTGCCACGTGGGATCAATTTAAGGAGCTATTGGAGGCCGAGTTTTGTCCTTGGCCAGTGCGAGAGGGCGAATCCGAGCCTTTTTTGAGGCTAAACCGCAGAATATTCCTGTTTCGCAAGCGATTGTAGAGTACAACCAACAACTGATCCACATGAAGGATCAAGTGCGGAACGAGCATGATAAGATCCGTTATTTTGATATGCGGATGAATTTGGACTTACGGCGGTACATGGCCGGATTTGCTTGTACCACACTAAAAGAGTATCAGGACAGAGCTTTAGCCCATGATATGTTAAGCCCCGACAACGATACCGTTGAAGAATCAAAGAAGCAGAAGGTTGCGGGGAATTTTTCACTACCAAAAAAAGTACTTTAGCCGACGACCCGAAAAAAAACGGCCGACGACTATAAAGTGTCGTCGGCTAAACTTCGCACTTTAGCCGATGACTCGAAATACCGTCGGCTAAAGGGTTTTAGCCGACGACCTCCACCAAGTCGTCGGCTAAAGCTCGAAATAGTCGTCGGCTATATTAAGGAGGTTTAGCCGACGACCGTGACAACGTTGCTTGACCGAAAAGAAAAAAATAATATACTTTAGCGACGACCTAAATCTAGGTCGTCGCTAAACTCCTTAGAAAAAATAATAATAATGTATTGGTTTAGCCGACGACCTAGATCTAGGTCGGCGGCTAAACCCGTTTTTTAAAAAAAAAACATACTTTAGCCGACGACCTAAATCTAGGTCGTCGGCTAAACTCCTTCCGAAAAAAAAAAATAATGTAATGGTTTAGCCGACGACCTAGATCTAGGTCGTCGGCTAAACCCTTTTTTAAAAAAAAAAAAAATATACTTGATGAGTTGTGAATTGAAAAAATAATACACGATCGACTAATGTTTTTTAAAAAAAAATAAACTTTAGCCGACGACTTATAAGAAGGTCGTCGGCTAAACCCTTTTTTTTAAAAAAAAAAAATAAAATACTTGATGAGTTGGGAAGTGAAAAAATTATACACGATCGACTAATGTTTTTAAAAAAAAAAATTAAACTTTAGCGACGACTTATAAGAAGGTCGTCGGCTAAACCCGGCCGTGTCCATCGACACGGCCCGTGTCGCACCCGCCAGAAAATTAAAAACACCTTGTTTGCACCGCCCGGCCGTGTTGTCTAACACGGTCGGGTCACTTCCGGGTTTAGCCGACGACCGTATCATAGTCGTCGGCTAAAGATGAACGGCCGATGACATCTAAAAGTGGTCGGCTAAAGTCCCTATTAAAAACAACGCAGAGAAAACATCTTCTCACAAGAAGAAGAAGCCGGTCCAGCCCGTCGTTCGTCGTCCGCCGCCAGTTGCCGCCGTGGACTTGTGCTCGTCGTCGGCCATCAACTCCAGAAGAAGCCCTAATTCTATTTGCTCTTAAGGTTAGCTTCTTCTTCTTCCCATCTTGAAGGATTGGTAGCTAGGGTTTTTCTTGTTGAAGCTTTAAGTTAGTGATCTTGATTCATGATTCTAGTTAAATTTCATCACAAGGATTGTAAACAAACTCCTATATTTACCTTTGATTTCTATAAATATTGGTATTTCATGTATTTAATATGTTCTAGAAATTTAAGCGTTAGGAATAACATAGACATAAATTTAAACTCCTATATTGACATTTCACTAGTCAGCAAGAGCAATTAGCACTCAAATGAGATCGACCAAACGAAGCCGAGCCTTAGTGTATCGATAAAAATTTGTGTTCGCCTTTTTCCTCCAAAGTTACAATTTAGAGCGTTTATCTTAGTTTTGGATTAAAGCTTTTGAGCTCATATTTTTAGTTTCATTTGAAACCTTTTGTAAGGGCAAACACTCTTCTGCCGGAGGAGACGACAACGCGAAACGACATTTTCAATCATCGATAAAAAGTACGCACAAAATTTAGCAGACTAGTACTAACAATGTCATTTTTAAGGAAAAAAAGATGTTAACAATGTCTGAGTCTACGCCAATATTAAACACATGTTGTATCATGACTTTCATTGTGTGAGACCAACTTACGGAATACGTAGCGAAAATCTAAATTTTAGTTTTCTTTTTCTCGGGGACTTTGATTTTCTTAACGTTTTTAGTTTTCCGGTTTTCTTTTCTTTCTGCTTTTAGGTTTTTTTCATTTATTTTTAGTTTAAAATTTAGTTTCGGGTCGGTGGTACTCACAAGTCACACTCATAAACCAAACATCGAATGTGAATTAAAAGAGAACAAGTCATTGTCGAATTCATAAACATGCACCATTCATCTACTAAATGATAATGTTACCGACAAGATTCGAACATAAAAGGTATATTTGAGATCAAGGCATTGTGATTCTAGTTATGTATATGCAAAAGCAAATATGTGGATATTGTGTGGGAAAATAAAGCTACTTACGTCTAGCTGATAGCGGTGAAAAGTGGATCGGAAGAATTGCTTTGTTACGAAACCGATCTGCGTAATCAACAATCTGGTGGTGCAATAAATTACACAAGAATTCAAGGCACGGTCAGTATAATTACCAAAGTAGCAGAACAATAGCAAATGGAAAAGAAAAAGGATAATACAAGAAGGGCCTTAGGCCATTAACCTCAGACAAATGAGTGTGTCCATACTCTCTTGCATCCTCCACTGTGCTTGAACTCTCAACGAAGGTACTCTACATGGAGAAATTATAAGCATGTAGAAGTTAGTATTCTTTTACCTCTACAACAATCAAAAAAGACTTTTCCGCTGAAAATCTGAAGGGTGCCTCATTTTACTCTAAAAGGCTAAGAAGCTAAGAAGCACGGATACTGATATGTGATACGGATACGATATGTTACCATAGACATAAAGTTAGAATAACTATATTTACAAAAACCGAAACGTGACGAAAAGTATAGTTTCGACATATAAGTTTATATTAGAAATCTTAAATATGTTATGAAATGGTTAAAACAACTTGACTTGTTTTCACAATGACTTATATAAATCAGACTCGTAATTAGTTATCGTGTATATTTAATTATGTTATTTGTGTTGTTCATTTTAACACAGGCACACATGAGTAAAGTAACAAAAATGTTGGGATTTGGTAAGAAAAAAAAGACGCCAGATTCGGGAGTTAGTTCTGCAGCTTCTAGCCACGCGGGATGTAAGGAACCCGCGCCCCTTTATATAGGTAAGTCTACGAGTCGTGCAAATAAGATCTTTGGAGGCTAGTGGGATTCATACACCGACAGAACCTTCTCGATTATCTAAACGCTTAGATTTTCCGGACCAAGAGACGTTGTCCACACCTACCGCTACCCCGACGACCACTCCGGCACCTCGTATGCCTTCTCTACATCGGCCTGACCCTACTCCTTCCACTACAGGACATGTAGATAGTTCGTCAGAGGTACCACACGGTCCGCCCCCGACTCTTTTCATGCCACCCATGGTACCGGCCATTCTTGAGGTCGACGATACGGGTCGGCCACTCACAACCAGTTTGATAAGCCCTACAGAGGCTTACATATTTGTTCCATGGTCCGAGGAGAAAATATGGCGCAGTGCTAGACGGTCGAAGGGCAAGCTTGTCGAGGATCTTCGATGCAGGCGAGATGACTTGGCGCGACTTTCGAAATCTGAGAAGAATAATAATAAGAAGAAGACTCGAGGATCATCTAAGTGTTATGTACTTGACAGACATGTTTCGGATAATAGTCGTCACACCATACCGGTTAATAAGTATGGAGCCCCCGTATTGTCTTCTGACGGCGCAGTTGCATATCGGCGATATATAGGAGTTCTCATTCGAGATAGAGTTCCAATGTTGTGGGCCCAGTGGAAGGAAGTGCCGATGTGTGTGAAGGAAAGCCTAAACAACGCTATGTCGGTCAGTATTGATATTAGTGGTTTCCTATCCGTCGCTCATTGGTTTATTGTTATTATTTTGATGAAGTCAGATTATTTTGCCATGTTTCCTATCTGTATTGTCTTGGATTTGATGTTGTTTAGAAGTTGTAATGTGTCCTTAGATGCACACTTCTGAATCATTTTCTTGTGTTGTGGCGATGCGCTTGTCTGATTTTTTTGAGTAGTATATCTTGCCGTGGCGACTGAAAAAAATTAAAATAAAAACAGAAATTTGAACAAGGCAACTGGGGATCTGCTTGAGTTTGAATCTACTGTTTTTTTTAATTCTTGTTTTCTTCTTCTTGAATTTGAGCTTATGGGGATCTGCTTGAGTTTGAATCTACTGTTTTTCTTTTTGCTGTTCTTATATATGTATATATACACACACACACATTTTTCTTTTTTCGAATTGCTGTTAATTTCCCTCGTCGTGCCGATTCCATGTCTGGTCCTGAAATAAAGAACGGAAACCGGAGGGGGCAAGAAAAACTAAACTAAGCTTAACTTATTTTCAAACTTGTGGGTTATGTGTTCAACGCATGGGGCTAGAACATGCACTTGGATATGGCGTTGGTAAAATTGTACAGTAATATTAACTTAGATTATGATCAGTTATTTATGGAACTTTATTCAACTCTCAACCATAAAATGTAGGTTTATTCGAATTTTGTTTATGTTCATTATAGGTGTGGTTTGATATTCCTCCATCCCTACTATATACTTGGTGTGATGAGGAGCAGTCCACCAAGTAAGTAATGTTAATAATAATGTTCTCGAGTTATTTATTGCTATTGGTGTAAGTATTTGATATTTACGATCTTTTGTTGCTTGTATAGGTACAAGTCTTGGAAAAATGAGTTGCATTTATTTTGGGAGACTTGGGGTGGAGACCGCGATGCTTGTCCTATAGAATTAAAATACCGGGAACATGAGTGGAATTGGCTTTGCATCCATTTTAACGACCCCAGCTATAAGGTATGTATTACTAATTGTATTATTATTTATTAGGTTATTGAAATTAGTTAAAAGTGTTATATAACATTTCTTTAACAAAGTCGAAATATATTTAATTCCGAAATAGTTTATAATTGATTTGACATAAATTTTTTGTAGACGACTAGTACAAAAAACAAGACCAATCGTGGTCGTCTGACGGAGCACCATAGTTTGGGGTCACGGTCGTTGGCATGTGTTGCTCACGAGGCTACTACTTCGGACCAAGTGGACAATGCGTTTGCGTATGTGTCTAAACAAACATATCCACAAAATATTGACGAACATGTAAGTAAAAATAATTAATTCCTAAAAAATTGTTATTTTTTTCTTTAGTGTATAGCATATGTATTTTTTCTAACCTTTATTCATATCCAACGGTTTATTTTTTCTTATAACTTAGGAGAGAGTGAGGACGGAGTCTGAGACTATCTTGGCACAGATTGCGAGGGAGCAGTTTCCGGATATAGCAGAGACAGATCTTCCTGCAACTATTGACATGATCGATCAGTCCGATCCATACGTCAGATCTCAGGTGTGGGGTACCTTGTATACTCCTAAAGGGAGCCGATTTCATACGCGGATGATGGGGTCCGAGGGACATAGATTGTTGAAGGATACACCGGGCTTCCAACATCGTCGGAGTGATACCAATAGAGCTTTCCTAGAGGAACAGTTGAGGATGGCGAATGAGCTTCGAGTTGAGGCAGAAAGGGAGGCTGCTGAGAAGATGGCTAAGTTCCCGGAAGAGCAACGTCAAATGAAGATCCAGCATCAGCAGGCGATGGCGCGTCAGCAGCACGAGACGCAGATGATGTGGGCATATATGGCCTCACTTAGTCAGACTATGACTCAGCAGGGATTTCAACCACCACCACCACCACCTCCATTTGTGCCTTCGCAGACTATGCCTCCATTTGTGCCTTCACAAACTCCGCCACCATCATCAGAGCATGCCAGTCCCTTAAATGATGGTAGTGATTCTATTTATCGTGATTTTTCAACTCTTTAGCTAGTTATTTTTGTATTTTAATTACTAATTAGTATGTGGAAAACTATGTTAGATAGGATTTGATCTACGTTTGTTGAAGACTATGGTAATGTTTATCGTAATTTGAAAACTATGGGAATGTTTGTCTATACTTATTTGAGTATATATGTACTTGTGATTTGGAGTTGTATATTGTTATTGTTTGTGTATATTGGTGTTTGGTTGATGTTAGAAACAGGTTTTTAAAAATAGGTTTTGGGAAAAATAAAATCTGAATTTTTTTTTCTTAAAAATACTTTAGCCGACCACTCTATTTTTCCGTCGGCTAAACCATGTTTAGCCGACCACTCTGATACCGTCGGCTAAAGCATGTTTAGCCGACCACTCTTATACCGTAGGCTAAAGCATGTTTAGCCGACCACTCCGATACCGTCGGCTAAAGCATGTTTAGCCGACCACTCTTTTTCCGTCGGCTAAAGCATGTTTAGCCGACCACTCCGATACCGTCGGCTAAAGTATGTTTAGCCGACCACTTTAATTTTATGTACTTTAGCCGACGATTTTGTTTGCTGTCGGCTAAGGTCCAACTTTAGCCGACCACTATCTAAAAAGTCGTCGGCTAAACCTTAGCCGACGAACATTAGCCGACGACCCTTTAGCCGACCACTTTAGACTTTAGCCGACCACTTTTAGGCTTTAGCCGACGACTTTGTGTGGTTCGCTAAACCCTGATTTTTGGTAGTGTTTCTGGCTCTAAGGCTCTGTTCTTTTGGACTGAATGAATCTGAATCGAATCGAATCGAACTAAATGGATTCGAATGAACTAAATGGAATCGAATCGAATCGAATCGAATCAATCGAACTAAAATATATGTTAAGGGTAAATAATAATAATAATAATGGTAAATGATAATAATAATAATAATAGTAATTAACAACAACAACGATAATAGTAATATTATTAGTAATAATAACAATAATAATAATTAAGATTAATAATAATAATAATAAGAATAAGAATCGAAATGAATCGAATCAATGAACTCAATCAATCGAATGGACTCGAATCGAATCGAATCGAATCGAATCGAATGGACTGAATCGAATCGAATCGAATCAAAACTGAAAAATAAGTCCAAAAGAACAGGGCCTAAGAGTGGCAATTTCCAAAGGTCACAGACGACCAACCGTTCTACCGGACAGTCGTCACATTTTGCTAAAGGAAAGAGGGGTTTCCGTTCTGCTCCCGGCACCACAAATCGCACGGTAACATGCTATAATTGTGGCCATCCAGGCCATGTTAATTTGGAGTGCAACTTTCCGCCATTGAAGTGTCACACTTGCGGAAAGATGGGACATAGAGCGGCTTATTGTTCAGAACTAAATCAGACTTTGGACACTCGGGCTTCTGCCCCAGCACCACCTGACCAAGGCGTTAATCAGTGGCAATCTTTTGGTCAATCTCAGCAGAGTTACGGCAGGGGCCGGGGACGGGTTCAGAACGCTGGAGGGGGGAACTCCAGCATCGGTTCGGTACAACCACGGGTCTATGAGATGCGTCGATCAGACGAACCCGATGCAGCGGTGGCTTCAGGTACCATTAATATTTTATCTCATCCGGTCCGTGTGCTTTTTGATACGGGTGCTACGCATTTTTTTTATTTCCTTGGAGTGTGTACGCCGTTTGAATATAACTTGTTTGACTTCTTGCGATCCCTTCATTGTGAAACTACCTAGCGGGGATAGAATTATGGGAAACCGGGAGATTAAAGATTTTCCGGTGATTATATCCGGTATGGAATGGTTATCGAATCTGATTATAGTTGATATGGTAGGCGAGGACGTGATCCTCGGCGAGGATTGGCTTGATAGTCACCAAGTGATTATGAATTACCGTACTAAGGTTATCACCATGTTGACTAAAGATGGAACCGAGTACTCATTTTTGGGACGTAAGTTGGGCCAATCCAAGTTACTTATCAGCACCATGAAGGCCGTAAAACTTTTGAATAAACATTGTACGGGCTATTGGTGTTATGCCTTGAAAACGGAAGGGAACGAAGTCGATTTCTCTTCAATTCCGATTGTTAATGACTATCCTGATGTTTTTCCAGATGATCTCCCGGGATTAACGCCAGATCGGGAGATAGAATTTTCTGTGAACTTAGAGCCAGATGCGGCTCCAATTTCTAAGGCACCTTATCGTATGGCACCTTCCGAGATGCAAGAATTAAAGAATCAGTTGGGAGAACTCCTGGAAAGAGGGTACATCAGACCGAGCGCTTCGCCTTGGGGCGCGCCTGTTCTTTTCGTGAGGAAGAAGGATGGTTCACTACATTTGTGCATCGACTACCGTGAGCTGAACAAAGTGACCATCAAGAACAAGTATCCTTTGCCTCGTATAGACGATTTATTTGATCAATTGCAAGGGGCTGCAGTTTTCTCGAAGATTGATTTAAGATCAGGGCATTATCAACTCAGGGTGAGAGAGTCCGACGTTCCGAAGATGGTATTTCGGACGAGAAATGGGCATTATGAATTTGTAGTTATGCCTTTTGGGTTGACTAATGCACCGGCAATATTCATGCAGTTAATGAATAAAATTTTCATCGAGTATCTCGACAGGTGTGTAGTCGTCTTTATTGACGACATTTTGATCTATTCTCGAGATAAAGAGGAACATGCCCGAAACTTGCGTTTGGTACTAGATATTTTGAGAACCGAGCACCTCTATGCAAAATTCTCAAAATCTGAATTCTGGTTAGAAGAAGTTATGTTTCTCGGCCATGTGATTTCGACCGAAGGGGTTCGTGTAGACCCGCAGAAGATTGAGGCAGTGCTAGATTGGGCACCGCCTAAAAATGTTAAGGAAGTTCGTAGCTTTTTGGGCCTTGCTGGGTATTACCGTCGGTTTGTCGAGGGGTTCTCGAAACTCGCTTGGCCGCTTACGAAATTACTCCAGAAGACCGAAAAGTTTGTTTGGATGGATGAGAGATAATAGAGCTTCGATGAACTCAAGAGACGTTTGACTTCAGCGCCGATTTTAACTTTACCACATGGTAGTGAGGGCTTTGCAGTTTATAGTGACGCTTTGGGTCAAGGTCTTGGTTGTGTGCTTGTGCAGCATGACAAGACGATAGCTTTTGCGTCACGACAATTAAAGTAGTATGAGATGAATTATCCTACTCACGATTTGGAGTTGGCCGCAATTGTCTTCGCACTCAACATTTGGCGGCATTATTTGTATGGTTCTCCGTGTCGGATTTATACCGATCACAAGAGCCTGAAGTATATTTTCAGTCAGAAAGAGCTGAATATGAGACAGAGACGTTGGTTAGAGTTGATAAAGGATTACGATTTGGAAATTCTTTACCACCCCGGAAAAGTCAATGTCGTCGTGGATGCCTTGAGCCGCAAATTGGCATCTCTTCAAATGCTCGAGGTTCTTACATCTCAGACGAAAATTCGTTAGGATTTAATTGAGCAAGGGATAGAAGTTTGGCTTCAGCGAGTATAAGGACAGTTGTGTACTCTCGAAATTACTTCGTCCTTGGTTGACGACATCAAAGGGAAGCAGTGGAGTGACCCAATGATCTCTCAACTGAAAGAAGATGTAATTAAAGGAAAAGCTCCTGGCTTTATGGTTCACGAGGATAGTATTCTGAGATTTCAGGGCAGGCTTTGTGTTCCGAATGATTTAGAGCTGAGGCAGAGAATTCTCCGAGAAGCTCATGCTATGCCTTACTCAATCCACCCCGGGACGAGTAATGTGTACAAAGATTTGAAGCGCAATTTTTGGTGGAATAACATGAAGAAGGATGTCACAGAATATGTACTACGGTGCTTGACATGTCAACAAGTCAAGATCGAATATCAACATCCAGCGGGGTTGTTGAAACCGCTTCCCATTCCCAAGTGGAAGTGGGAAGACATCTCTATGGATTTCATCACTGGCATGCCGAGAACTCGGGCCGGAATGAATATGATTTGGGTAATTGTTGATCGGTTGACCAAGTCTGCACACTTCTTGGGTATTAAGGATACTTGGGGACCGGATAGATTGGCCCGAACTTTTATAGCTGAGATCGTAAGGTTGCACGGTGCCCCCAAGACCATTGTTTCTGATCGAGACGGCTGTTTCGTATCGCATTTTTGGCAGGCCGTTCATCAGGCTTTGGGTACTGAGTTGATATTAAGCACTTCCTTTCATCCTCAGTCGGATGGTCAGACAGAGAGGACGATTAAGACGTTGGAAGATATGTTGCGGGCTTGTGCTTAGACTGGAGTAATGATTGGGAGCTTCACTTACCGTTGATCGAGTTTGCTTACAATAATAGTTGGCATGCGTCGATCAAAATGGAACCATTATAGGCACTTTATGGTAGGCGATGTAGGTCGCCATTATGTTGGGACGAGGCTTCTGAGCTAATTGGAACGGAACTGGATATGTTGATGGAGACTAAGGGAAAGATTTCTATTATCCGGGACCGATTGCTGACTGCCCAGAGCCGTCAGAAATCTTATGCTGATACTCGTCGTCGACCCTTGGAGTTCGAAGTGGGGGATCATGTCTTACTCAAGGTGTCACTGACCAGAGGAGTTTTCTGCTTCGGGAAAAAAGGGGAAACTTAGTCCGAGGTATATCGGACCTTTCGAGATTTTGGACAGAGTTGGAGATTTAGCTTATCGCTTGGCGTTACCTCCAACTTTGAGTCATGTCCATAGTGTTTTTCATGTGTCGCAGTTGAGAAAGTACGTGCCGGATCCGAGCCATGTTATCGATTACAGTGAGATTGACGTAGCCGAGGATATTACCTTTCCGGAGAAACCCGTGAAGATCCTTGAGCGTCGCGAGAAACAACTTCGGCATAAGACCATTCCACTGGTTAAAGTGCAATGGTCGAGGTATGGAGCCGAAGAGGCGACTTGGGAAACGGAAGAAAAGATACGGTCGGAGTACCCCGAACTTTTTATTTCTTAAGTTTCGGGACGAAACATCTTTTTAGAGGGGGAGAATGTAATACCCGTACTTTTTATTGACTGTTTGACCTTGCCGTTCTTCTTATTTTGTCGCTCTGTAAACTCTTGGTGATGTTGTTGATATTGTTATTAAGTTTCGTATCTTGATTGGGTCATGATCCTGCTGTTTAGACCTTGCGGAAGTGTTCTGGGCCAGAGAAATAGCGCACGCTAGGCCTGGCCTAATGCACGCTAATTCTGTCTGAGTAGCGCACGCTAGCTTTGTGCCGTAGCGTGCGCTAAGGGACCAGTCAGGTCAGAACCAGTAACTCGGACTGCCCTCTGGACTGGCGGTTAACGCGCGCTAGGAGTTCGTACGTAACATTGAGAGGGTTGCGTACTTTAACTTCATATGGATTGGGGAAATGAGCTCTGAGCATAGCATTACATATGTAACAATTTGTCTGTTACGTACGTAAGGCCTGTTACATACGCT
Source organism: Orobanche coerulescens (assembly GCA_033398695.1). Lineage (NCBI taxonomy): Eukaryota > Viridiplantae > Streptophyta > Magnoliopsida > Lamiales > Orobanchaceae > Orobanche > Orobanche coerulescens. Next base: position 14,500,895 of record CM065814.1, read on the forward strand.
AACCTTATTGTGTTGCATACGCAACGTGCTGCGGCCTATCAGTAGGCACGCCGCAGATTTGTATTCGCGACTTCATCATTACTTCTTCTTCTACATTTTGAGGTCGATAGAATTGATTCGATAGGATAGAGATGGTCGAGATTTCATCATCCATCAACCTTCTTGAGCTCCTATCAATGATTAACACCATCTAATCCATTATTCTTCATCGGATCGAAGGTACTTCCCTTGATTTCCCAAAGTTGACCTTTTGGAGTTTTGATCTTAATTCTGATTCTTGTCTGTTTTTGATGTTTAATTAGTATTTCATAATGTTGTTTAATATATTCTATGGATTATAGATCTATATCTTCGGTTCGTCCAACCCAGTTGATGATTTTATGGTTCCTGGCGAAACCTTGAACATTTAATATTTGATTAAATGTTTCAATGGGTTTTCTTCAGGCGTTGGGCGTGTTTTCCATTGTTATTAACCCTTATTCCCGTAGTGATTATGTTGTCGATTTCTAAAGAAGGTTGTAGGTTTCTGGTACTGTTTTGGGTGAGCCATGTTGTCGGAGTTTTCGGTATCGATCATTGAGGCAAGTGTTTTTGCCTATATGACTTATATCTCGTGAATTGATGTTGTGTAAAGGGTGTATGATGGTTGTCCATATATATATATATATATATATATATATATATTAATTGTGTATCATGAAATTGAGTTGATTATGATGATTTGATTAGTTGTGTAAGTGTTGATGTGTTGTGATGCGTCTAGGATGGTTAAGTTGTTGTGGAATCGTGTTGGTCGTGTTGTTGACCTCGGGATATATTAAGTGTTGAATGTGTCGCTTGTGGATACCTTTGTGGTGTTGACGTATACTAGGAGTAGTTTATAGTTATGTTAGTCTTTGATCGTAATTATGTGTTAGTAAGTGGACATTCTAGCTAGTGCCATAACTATATACATTATATTCAACGATCGAAAAGTGTGAAAGTTGTGAACACTAGTGTGCGTGAGTTGTTCTTCCACCCGGGGATGGTTCGACAGGACCTCTGGGGGCTGATACTAATGGGTATGGTCGCGAAAGTGGTTTGCCACCTAAGGACGGTCCGATGGAACCTCTGGGGGTCGATACTAATGGGTACGACCACGGGTTACCAAGTGTGGTTTTCATGATGTTTTCAATAATTGTGATATGTCCGTAATATCACAACGTTTATTCTCGATGTTGAGATATATTATATATATGGTCTTGGTACTTGGCTAGAATGGTATTAGAATTTGTGTTGGATGTGTTTTGTTCCTTGGTTGTAATGTTTTGGTGTCAGAATGCGGGCTTTGTTACTGTTCCCGTGATGGTGGTTTAAAGAAATTTTGGATTGAGACCTTAACGATTAGGTAAAGGTTGATTTGCAAAAAATGACTTTGGGCCGAGACCCAATTGTATTGAAATGGTTTTATAACTAAGGACAGGAGGTCCATAGAGAGTTCCTATTTATATAAATGTTTATTACATGAAATTTAGGCCGAGACCCTATTGTTTTCAAAATGGTTTTATAATCTTGGACTCAAAGTCCCAAAAGACTTCCTATTGTTTCTAAAACTCCCGAGTTGACAAATTACTTTCAAGGACTTGAGTTGCACCTTAAACATTGAAAGCCTCTCGGGAACTTCTTTCAGGGTTTGACGCTGTTATAATAAATATTTGCGTGGTATATTTTGTATAACTTGAACATTTGTACTAGCAAATTCAAATTGCTAACTCCTTAAATGGTGGAAATGCGTTTAATGCATTTCAGATGCACTTTTATCGAGGGAGCATTCACAAGGTCGGCATGGAGGATGGTGGACCACGATACTAATCAAGAGTTAAGAGTTCGGTTAGTTTCGGTGAATTGTCGAGATAAATCCTGCCACTCGTTGTATTGTATTTTGACCCATGTGTGGGTATGTACAATAACAAGTTTGTTTTGGATTGTATTAGTCGTGAGACCTCACCGGTTAGTGTAATTTAATATTTGACCTTATTGGTCCGTGTTAGTATGTAGTTTGACCTCGACCGGTGAAACGTTATTCGTATCGTGGTGGTTATCCTGGTAGATCCTTGCGGAAAAAGGGTCTACGACGTGTAATATTCTCGATGAATTTTTGGGGTGTTGCAAATTCTACCTCTCATTGTGGAGGCAGACCCGGCAAATCATCTGGGAAAACATCTGCGAACTACCTGAATATCAGCCACTCGACTGGTTGATCCTCAATCTTAGTCATATAGCACCAATAACAAGCACATTCCTGGGCAAGCAATCTCATTGCCTTCATCGCACTGATGACTTGCTCAAAATGATTAGGATTTCCACCCTGATACATACACTCAAAACCATCATCGAAATTGACGGCCACCATCCAATTGTGGTTGCTAAGAATGACACATTCTGATCTATCCAAACAATACCCAATATCATATCATCTTTAGGTAAATCTACCACGATCATGCTGATCTTGAATGTTGCCCGACTACCATCAAGTTGATTCTGATAACTCGACCTCTTACCGGCAAATGGTGGTTGCTTCTGTTAGGATCAAGAACGATAAACAACAATAAAGATGCGATGAAAAATTAAGAACCCAAGGATTTATGTGGTTCACATGATCAGAGTAATCGTGCTATGTCCACGGCGAATTAGAGAGATATTATTCAACTTTTGTGTTCTACTTGAAGCTTTCTGCTTACGATTGCTTACTGCCTATTTTTTTCTGCATGGCTTAGCTTGAGTTTACAGAGGTACAAATGTTATCTATTTATAAAGAGTCATACGCGTTTTTACGTGTTTTCTGATTTCATACATGACATCATACCTGCATCATCAGTGACATCATCTATGATGTCATCTATGACATCAGAGCTGCATCATCAGTGACATCATCCATGATGTCATGCACATGTCATCAATGTTGTCATCAATATGTCATGCTCGTGTCCTCTGGATTCTTGCTCAAAGTTGATTAGACCCCACAACTCAATAATCTCCCACTTGGAGGCTGATCAATCAATCTATTGCTATCCAAACATGAACTCTGTAAAGCCTATCTCTCTCTCTCTCTCTATGTGTGTGTGTGTATATATATATTTGTGTGTCTGTGTCTAGCTCGTGCTTTCTATTCAAGCATTTGGAAGGCCAGTTGAATCCATCCATAGTTTCAACTTCTCTATTCTAACAACCTTGGTAAACGTGTTAGCTGGATTCTTAGTACCAAGGATCTTTCTCAAGGACAGAGTACCATTACTTATCAAGTCTCTAATAAAGTGGTACTTCATCTGAATGTGTTTCATCCTGCTGTGAAACACTGGATTCTTCGTGAGGTGAACTGCACTCTAGTTATCACAATGCAGGACACAGTCTTCTTGTTTCATGCCCAATTCTTATAGGAAGTTCTTCAACCAGATTAGCTCCTTTCGAGCTTCTACAATGGCCATATACCCGGATTATGTGGTTGAAAGAGCAACACTCTTCTGTAATATGGACATCCAACTAATAGTTGTTCCCCCAATGGTGAACACAACCTATGGTGCTTTTCCCCGAATCTGCACAACCTCATAAATCTGCATCAGCAAAGCCTTCTAAGACTACCTTTTTTCTTCGAAAACATAAAGCAACCTTAGAAGAGCCTCTTAAGTAGCGTAGCAACCACTTGATTCCTTTCCAATGCTCTTTCCCGAATTTTTCATAAATCTACAGACCACGCCCATCACATGAGCAATATCTGGTCTCGTGCATATCATAGCATACATCAGACTACCAATTGCTGAGGCATAAGCAATTCTAGCCATTTCTTCCTTCTCTTCATATGTCTTTGGTGATTGCTTCTTGGAAAGTCTCAACTAGCTCCCTAGAGGTGTGCTTCTAGCCTTAGCATATGTCATGCTGAATTTCTCTAAGACTTTCTTGATGTACTTCTCCTGCGAAAGTTTTTGAGTACCAGCAACTTTGTCTCTGACTATGTTCATGTCCAAAAGTTGTCTGGCAGCTCCCAAGTCCTTCATCTCAAACTCTCTGGACTATTGCTTTTTTAATCTGTTTATCTCATGCATGTCTGATCCAGCTACCAACATGTCATCAACATATATCCAAAATATGATATAAGAAGAGTTGAACTTCTCGAGGTAGCAGCAGTGACCCATCTTACATCTTATGTACCCACTCCTCTGCATAAAACTGTCAAACTTAAAATACCACTTCCTTGGAGCTTGCTTCGACCCATACAAATTTTTCTTCAACTTGCATACCAGTTTTGTTTACCAGTTGTTGGGATAACAAAAACCCTGTATCAAAACAGCCAGGATAATCAATCCCTGTATCGAATAGTGTTGATAAGAGGTTTTGACATATATGCCAATCCTCAATACAATAAAGAAACTGTATCAAAGAGTTGAAGTGTCAACCTGTATCAAAAGCCTATCACAGATCCAGCATATAGTGGAACCTCTCAGTACAGCAAAGAAGTCTTATAAAAGACTAAGTATGGAAGTTGTCTCGAATTGTCAATACAGTGATCTTCCATACAGCTCTCAACAGGACAAAGAAAGAATCTTCTGTTCCCATAAGAAGTCAAGTCCCATTGATATAAGAAGTATTTAAATACTAAGAGATAAAGTATTTAAATACTGTCAGTCAACAGATCTTCAAATCCCGAAAAATCCGGATCGTGCTTTTCATCCCGTTGGAACGGAATCTTGCTCAACGGATTTATCTCAACACATATATTTTCCAGAAGACTATATATATCTCATCAAGGCGTTGAAGATCAGAGACGAAGCTACCAAGTAACAAAGCTATTAATATATTCATCAGAGCAAAACATATCTCAAGAAGCTTACTGCAACTCAGATCTAAGAGATATACAGTGCTCAACATCTTGAACAACACTTCATCAGCTAGAAGCTCACAAAGTCAAAGCTATTGTTCATACCTTGTTTTATCCTTTGAACAAACCCAGATCAGCCCTGTGTGGACTGAGTAATCGTTGCTACTCCAGAACTGTGTGTGAAGGAATTGCATCGAAGAAGACGAAGCTTCAGAACTGTGTGTAAAGAAGTCAGTCAAGCATTAACTCAAACTAATCTGTGTGAACGGTTGAAGCTAAGATCTTTATATCAATCTGTATGAACGATATATTGATTGTGTGTTGTTATAATTACGTAGTTGTGTACGTAGTAATTATAATAAACTTTTTACTCCTGTGTGGAGGACCAGTAGACGTAGAGGGGTTTACCTCGAACCACTTTAAATATTATGTTATTTACCTTCTGCCTTACTTGTTTTAATTACTGTGATTATTTAAGTATACACTGCACATCGAGTTGCTGTATCCACAGCAACTTACTATATTTAAGACTTCCGCTATGCACTCAGATTTAAAATCGAGACTGACTTGTTGTTTAAACTACTTCCCAAGCTGTATCCAGTATACTTAGTGGCCAACAAGTGGTATCGGAGCGGTTGATTCTAAAAAGAATCAGTCGTATTTTTAACCGAATCAGATCCAAAATCACTTACTCCTTAAAACAGTCTCTTTCATTTCTTTATTTTCACATGGATACATCTATGATCAACAAAGTGCCTATGTTCTCTATTAACTAATTTGATGATTGGAGAATTATGATGGAGGCTCATCTTGCAGCAATGCATGAAGAGATGATTTTTGTTATACAAGATAGCCCTATCAAGATCATGAAGGTAAACACGGCCGCAAGGATTGAAGGTCAAGCACATGCTGAGATGCTCGAGAAGGAACGCGAGCAATGGACCACAAATGAAAGAAAGCGAGCCAACCTCGACAATGTGGCTAAGAACGCATTATTTGTCACTCTTGACAAAGGCATGTTCTCGAAGGTAAAGAGCTGTAAATCAGCCAAGGAAATCTGGGATAAACTCAAGATGATTTGTGAGGGAACTGAGCTCTCAAAAGAAAACAAAATTTCAAAACTGACTCAGCAATTTGAATCTTTTGAAATGAATCCAACTGAGACACTTGAGGAACTTGACCTCAGATTAACTAGTATTGTTGGTGAACTTGAAGCTTTGGGCAAAATTTATACCTAAAAGGAGAAGAATTTAAAAATTTTCAGATCTCTCCCTGCCCGATGGGACATTAAGACCACAGCTATGCGTGTATCTTGCAATCTTAATGAAATATCTACTTTTGATCTCTTCTCTGACCTCAAAGCTTTTGAGTATGATATTGACAGAAGAGAGAAAGCTGAAGAATCTCCTTCAAAGGTCACAGCACTAGCCGCTGTATCGAATCATCGACACAGCATGCCCAGCTCATCGAAGCCTAGTCACAAGAATGCTGACAGTGACGACGACATCCTGTCTCAAGATGAAATGGCGCTTCTCATGCACAAATTCAAAAAGTTCATCAAGCAGTCTGGAAAGACTCCCTACAGGCCCAAACCTGTCCACAAGGTAAGTACCGAAACTTCATCCGGTGATGCTAACCTGTGCTATAATTACAGGAAACCAGGGCATTATGCAAATAAATGTCCTCACCCCAAAGTTCAAAGGTTGCCGGAAGCCGAGCAACAAGAGAGAGATGAAAAAAGACGTGCTTGGAAAAACAAGCTCAAGGCCCTGATTGGAGAATCAGAAGCCTCCCCCACACCATCCAAATCAGAAGAATGTCTTCAGGTGGTCACTGAAAGTGATTCATCTGACGATGAGTTCGATGATAAAGCATATATGTGCTTTATGGCCAAGGACATTCCGGAAGGTGAAGATAGCGATGATGAGGTAAGCTCAACCTCAGCTATTCCATCAAATGCATCTCATACTTTTCAAAACATGATGAATGAGTTTAAAAACATTAAAAAGGCCCATGAGACATTGAAAAACGAGAATATACAGCTCCAACTGTCTAACCTAGAGCTGAAAGATGAAAATGACTTGCTGAAAATAAATTATGAAAATATGTCTATTGATTGTGAAACCAGCAAAGTCGATTTTGAAAAACTCATGGAGAGTAATCATCAACTTGCTCATGAACTAAGTGAGGTTAAAACTCACAACGAGAGCAAGACAAATGATTTGGTTCTACTTCAAGCCAAAGTCACAACTCTCGAAAAACGAGAAATTGAACTTGAGACCACTCTGAAATCGTTCGAGAAATCGTCCAAAAGAATGGAAGAAATTCTGAGCACTGGGCAACATGCTCATGATAAAAGTGGATTAGGATACAGCTCATGTTTAAACAAAGGGAAAACTAGTACAGTGTTTGTCAAGAGTGTGGAACACATTCCTGTTTCAAAAGAAACTTCGAGTCCCGTGAAGGAACCTGTTGCACAGCGAACAGCAGAGGCTGCTATTCCGCCCCCGCAATCCTATTCCAGACAGTGGAATCACCAACCATTCAGACCGGAAAGGCGCACTCAACATCATGATCCCAAAGCATATCAACAGCGCCAATAGCCGTTCAGAAGGAAGGCTGTATCCAAATACCAAAGGCCCGCACGACAGTACTATCAGTACAGCACGCCGAGGTATTGGATACAAGAGCCCCGTTATTCCTCGAGACAGCAGGTGTCCGCTCAGTATCAACAACAGCGTTGGGAATCTAACTGGAGACCCAGAAGGCAAGCTGTTAGGCCAAAGAAAATGGCTCCACCTCCAAGACGGCACTCGTACTGGATTAATAATAATAACCCTGAATTTTACATGCATAATAATTATCATGGTTATATCGACTACGGATATGCCCCACGTAGATATCGCAACACTGTACCGAATGTGACCTACAGTAAACCAATTTCTGTCAGGAAAACTTGGGTACCTAGAGGAACTAACATTCATGGACCCAAAAATCAAAGGGGACCTAAATCTACTTAATCACTTTGCATACAGGACATCCTAGAGGAGGATACCTGGTACTTTGATAGTGGATGCTCTCGACACATGACCGGAGATAGAAGCAAGCTATCAGATTTTGTAAAAGGTCGCGGTCCAAAAGTTCGCTTCGGTGATAAATCTAAAGGAAGAACAAGAGGAAAAGGAAACCTACTTGTAGGAAAATTCAAAGTCACCGATGTTGCATATGTTGAAGGCTTACAGTACAATCTACTTAGTATTAGCCAGTTCTGTGATAAACAGTTCTCGGTGAAATTCTATATAGATCGCTGTAGAGTCAAGAACATCCAGACCAAACAAGTTGTGCTTACAGGAAGCAGATCAGGTAACATGTATATTGCTGACTGGAAGCCTATGAGCTCCTCAATTCCATGCTTTGTTGCCAAAGGCACTACAGATCTTAGCTGGTTATGGCACAAGAGGATGTCTCACGTCAACTTCAAGACGATCAACAAGCTCTCAAGACAGGGAATGGTAAGAGGATTTCCAAACGTGTCATTCAAAAAGGACAGCATCTGCGGACCGTGTTAGAAAGGCAAGCAAATCAAGTCAACCCTGAAGAGAAAATCCTACCTTTCAACCCAAAGAGTGTTGGAAATGCTACATATGGATCTCTACGGTCCTGTAGACCCAGTAAGTTTGGGAGGTAAGAAATACTATCTTGTTGTTGTTGATGATTACTCCAGGTATGCTTGGACAATTTTCCTAAGCAAGAAGAAGAAAACAACATCAAAGCTGCCCCAGCTCCTGAGAAAGTTACAAAATGAAAAGGCATTGAGTATCATGTCCATTCGTTCCGACAGAGGTACAGAATTTACTAACCACTTTATAGATCAATACTCTTCGGAAAATGGGATACAACACGAATACTCAGTTGCCCATACACCTCAACAAAATGGTGTTGCCGAGCGAAAGAATAGGACGTTGAAAGAAGCAACAAGGACAATGATTGCCGCAAGAAAATTGCCACAGTGTTTCTGGGGTGAAGCAACCAATACAGCATGCTACACTAAAAAACACTGTATCGTCAACAAGCACCACAACAAAACAACATACGAGGTATGGAACAACAAAACTCCGCTAGTTTCATATTTTCACATTTTTGGATGCAGGTGTTATGTGTTGAATAATGGGAAGGATCAACTTAGAACCTTTGATGAGAAATCAGATGAAGGAATATTTGTAGGATACTTCTCCGTCAGCAAAGCATACAGGATCTTTAATAAAAGGAAGCTGACGATCGAGGAATCAGTTCATGTAGTGTTCGACGAACCTCACCATGACCCTACATGAGTAGATGATATTACTCATAATATCCAACAACTCTCTATCTTAGATCCTCCAACTCCCATAGAACCTGTTGTTGACCTAGAAATCAACCCCGCAGCTGTAAGAATCGACGTAGATGAAGTCGACGCTGTACAAGCTGAAGCAGTATCTACAGAAACTCTCGATATAGTACGGGACCCTGAATTAGAACCCGATCGAAGATGGTTGAGAGATCACACGCAAGAGCTGATCATTGGAAACATAGATGCTGGTGTTTCTACCCGTAGGAGAATACGGAGTACAATACAGAGTACACAAGGAAATGTACTTTGTGCATAGGGAGAACTAGATACTGAGGTATCACAGTTTCCTGAATGGAAATCTCAATCCGAGCTTAGAAGACTAAATATGTGCACTATTGCTGTATTCTTAGCCCAGTCCGAACATGTTTCGACTATAGACGCTCTTAATAATTCTCATTGGATAACATCTATGGAAGAAGAGCTTAACGGTTTTGAAAGAAACAATGTATGGTATCTTGTACCCAGACCTACACATCAATCGGTTATAGGAACCAAATGGGTGTTTCGAAACAAGAAGGATCGAAATGGACTTATTATAAGGAACAAATCAAGGCTAGTCGCACAAGGCTATAGCCAGGAAGAAGGCATAGACTATGATGAAACCTTTGCCCCGGTAGCCAGACTAGAAGCCGTTAGGATATTCTTAGCCTTTTCCGCCCATAAAAGCTTTATTGTATACCAAATGGACGTCAAGAGTGCATTCCTAAATGGAGACCTTGCCGAAGAAGTTTATGTTGAACAACCACCAGGGTTTGCCAACACAGACGGTATCGACCTAGTATACAGGCTGAGGAAAGCACTGTATGGACTTAAGCAAGCCCCTAGAGCATGGCATGAGACTCTATCCCAGTATCTAACCCACAATGGATTTGAGAAAAGTGTTGTGGACAAGACCTTGTTCAAAATACAGGAAGGTGATGACCTTCTAATGGTGCAAATTTATGTAGATGATATAATTTTTGGTTCAACTAACCTTTCTTTGTGTCAAAGGTTCTCTCATCTCATGCAAAATAAATTTGAAATGAGTATGATGGGAGAACTTAGTTATTTCCTAGGTTTGCAGGTAAAGCAGTTGCCTACGGGTATTTTCATCAACTAGGAAAAATACAGCAAGGAGTTTCTCAACAAATTTGGAATGAACACTTCCAAATCATCGCCAACCCCCATGAGCACCTCCGTGCAAATTAGTGCTGATGAAGCTGGAAAGCCGGTTGACCAATCACTCTACAGGAAGCTTATTGGTTCGCTCCTGTACCTAACGGCTAGCAGACCCGATATCCAGTTTGCTGTTGGAGTGTGTGCGAGATATCAAGTAGCACCCAAGGAATCACACTTCAATACAGCTAAATGAATCCTGAAGTACATTAAAGGAATAGTCGATGTAGGACTGTGGTATCCTAAAGAAGGCGGATTCGATTTAGTTGGATACAGCGACTCGGATCTCGGAGGCTGCAAGCTAGATAGGAAGAGTACAAGTGGAACTTGTCACTTTCTTGGACCTAGACTCGTTTCTTGGTTCAGTAAGAAGCAATTGTCTAACTCACTTTCCACGGCTGAATCAGAATACTATGCTGCTGGTAGTTGCTGTATGCAGATCCTTTGGATGCAGCGGCAGTTGTCAGATTATGGAATTGAAGCCAAAGAGATGCCAATCATGTGTGATAGCATGAGTGCAATTGTAATAACGCACAATCCTGTCCTGCACTCGCGCACTAAACATATCAACATGAAGCATCACTTCATAAGGAATCATGTCGAGAACAAGGATGTTCGTCTCGAAAAGGTTCATATAGATATTCAGCTGGCCGACATCTTCACCAAGCCTCTCGACACAGCATGATTCAACATGCTTAGACAAGAATTGGGAATGCTACAACCCGACTCCCTGTAAGTAATTTACTGTTTTTACTCAACAATTGAGGGGGAATGCTGTATGACCCAAGAATACAGTATCCATTGTTAATTATCTGTACACTCAGAGCCTTCAATACAGCACTGTAGTGAACAAAGACATATGAATCATCCTACAGCTGACGTGTGCAATAATTAAGGTGGAATACAGTATGACCCATGAATACGGCATTAATCCAAAAGTTGCTGTATGGAATTAAAACCTATATGTACCTTTTTAAGGGGGAACGCTGTATCGTCGCGGATACAGCACATACTATAGGATTTCGATTCAGTATATATATATATATTATTTCATTTTAAAATAATTTTTGTCCACGTGCCCTGTTTTCATGTCAAACGTCATTTACATTAAATGACTTACACGACATCTGGACAACTGAATCTCAAAAGCCGCGATGTTTTTAAATTGTTTAATGTTTTAAAACCGCCGTTTCAGGCATTTAGGGTAACAACAAATGTCAGATGTGGGACCCGCTCATATTTTAACATTTTAATAGATAAGTGTACCAGTTACACTCAGTTTATCGTGACCGTTCTTTTCAAAATCCGGCTCCCATTCCTTAAATCTGACCATTCGTACTCTGTAAAACCCTACTTCGCCGCCCACTATAAAAGGACTGATACTGCCATTTGAGACTCTTTACGCCTTCTGTATATTCTTAGAGCACTCAAGCAAAAATCAGCCTACAAGTTTTCTTTGCGTTTTACTGCAAATTTCTCTTAATCTTTTTCATATTTTCTTGAGAATCAACAATGGCTGCTCAGACCTCTGCCACCGCCCTCAAGAAGACCTCAAACTTCATCGACGGACGGATCTTCTCTAGACCTGTCATCATTGAACGTATTCTCGATGAAACTAATCACGTCAAACCCATGGAGTTCATCATCACCCGACTATGTCAGCAAGGTCTCTACCGCCTTTGGAGTCAAAACCGCCGAGAAATACGATGTTCACTTGGTTGAGGACTTTTACCTCAACGCCGCTGTTCACTTTTTGTCGCTGGCCCAGGGAGGTCACGTTGCTGACATCACTGCTATCATTCAAGGAGTGGAGATCTGTATCGATCGAGATCTTCTTCAGAACATTTACAGGCTACCTGCTGATGGCCTTACCATAGAAGAACTTGAGACGTTTGGGTCTCAAGAGCTGATAACGAAGTACTATGGGTTGTTCATCGGCTCAGCTATTGTTGACGTGGTTCACACCACCTGTCACAAGAAGAACTTTTGTTTGCCATACGTGTACTTACATGATTTTTGTTGCAGGATCATCGAAAATCGCACTGGTGCATTCGAAATGTGCACAAATCTGAGATTTAGGATGATGGTTGCGATTTTGACCTGTGAAAAGGTCAACTGGTGCCAGATTATCTTGAAGCACTCGCCGGAGGAAGTATCTAAGCCTGCCACCCAAAAGAAGCCGTTTGGTTTAATTTTAAACCATATTTTGACGAAATGCGGACTTTCACAATCTGCAGATGCGAAGAAAATCAACTCCCGTATATACTTAGGAGGCGTCAAGCCTACAGCATATAACCAGATTACTCTGGTCTGCAACCACCCTAAAGTCCTAAGTATGCCCATGTCTGAAGATCCAAGGGATGTTTCTTTGAAGTTCCAGGATGTGGAGTCTTCAAGGAAGAGGAAAAGATCTCACAGCAAGACACCTATTGCTGGTGAGAAGCCTAAAAGGAAGCTAAGGAGGCTTTCTAAAGCTAAATCAACCAAAACCTCCGAGGAAGCTTCTACCGTGGCGTAACCCACCGAACAACTACCCCAGAGCCCAACCCCTGTGGAAGAGGTGCCCGCTACTGTATCAACAATAGATCCTGAGCCTTTGGTGGCTAAGACGGATGATCGGACATCTGCCAACTTAGAAGACTCTAGCGAGTCGGCTACCCCTGCGGAGCCAAATGCTACTTCTCCTATGCGGGATTCCACACCCGTACAGGATCCACCTTCTTTCGGGGCACCATCCCCTGTAAGGAATCCCTCTTCCCTATAGGATCCCACACCTGTAGAAGAATCCCTCGCTACAGCAGACTCAGACATTGTACGCAGTCCCTCCCCGGACACCATTATCAACAAAACCCTTCTCTCTGTGCAGATTGATCATGCTTATGAAAGATTCCTTAAGTGTAAAAGCTACAGGCTAGCTCCATATGACACCTTATACAACTGGAGCAACTGGAGCCATGAAGAGAGATTTGTATTGGAAGTGACGGACTCAACAGAGGTTGAAGCCCTGATCCAATGGGACAATCTCTACTGCAAAGAATTGATTGAAAGCCACCTATTGCAAAAATCTGACGCCTGGAGAAAAGGAAAAGATAAGTCCGAGGACTCTCCCCAAGATCCAAAAGATGACGATGACTCAGACGACGACGACGATGCTTTTCAAGCAGGTCTGAGAATGAGTCGTGAGGAGGCTCAAGACAGAGATGCCTCTCAAACCAAGGATGATGAAGGGCCATCAAGTCGAAGTGATCCCCCTTCGTCACAACAAGAGAATATTCCTGACGACGAGGAATCAGTCCCTCAAGTCGAGGAAGAAGAAATTGTTTTGGAACAGGAACCCGAGCCTGCTGCAGAAGAAGAAGAAGTTTCACGTGCCGTCCAGCAAGAGGATTCAGTCCCTCTGCTGGAACAGGCGGAAGCTGAGAGACAACAGGAGGAATCAGTCCCTCCTGTACCCATGTCTACAGATGCATCTTTGCAACAGGAGGATACAGCACCCCCTGCCGCCGAACCCGAAAATGCTGCTCCCATCCTATCAACCGTGGAATCAGACGACAGTACTGCACCTGAGGATGTCCAACTCAATTCACGTCCTACCGTGAATATGAGAAGGTTGAATAGATCTGAAGATTTTGCCAAACCGGATTCTCCCAGCACTGCTGCTAGGAAAGAGCAACTGCGTGCTATTGGTATTCAAACAGTCTTTATCCAGGATGCAGTGAATGCCCTGTATTCAGTGGAAAAAGCTCTTAATTGGATGCACATTTCTGCTGTTGAAGAGATGACTGGTTTACAACATGAAGTCTCTCGCGTAGTCGAAGCCTTCACTATTTTGCCAGAAGTATTCAAACAAGCACTGAAGAAGCTGCAAGAGAAACAAGAGCAACTCCTGAGAGAAGAGGCATCCAAAACGCGCATATCTGAGGCCAAGACCGCAGCTGTCATGATCGAAACCACTTCTCATCTTCGAGCCCACGACAAAAGTATCAAGGATACTCCACCCTTGTCGAAAGAATGATAAACATTGAGACGAAATAGGATGCCGCATTGGAAATCCTAGGACGTCTTGATGACGCCAAAAAGGGGGAAGAAGCGAGAGAAGCAGCTAGGGGAATAAGGCTACAGCACGAAAGGGAATTTAATGCTGCTCAAGACAGCATTACCGCTGAATTGAACAAGCTAGCCCCTCCCTCTCAAAGTTTCAAGATTTTAGGCTCCCGACCTGAGTTTCATGACCCCAATGTCCCATGGCAAAGCTTAATTCAAAGACCTTCTGAAATTCATCTGCCAACCAACCGCCATCCAACTGCCGAAGAGGTGAAGCAATGGAGGAAAAACGAGCTGATGAGATATTTTGTTAAACTCATCAAGGAATCCCCCATCTTCAAAGGCTATAAGACATTAGCGGAGGCTACAGAAAAATTCACGAAGATGTTAGAAGACGGAAAGCTTCCTCTCCAGCTAGATATGAAATCCAAGCATAAAAGAGGAGATCGGATCACCCATCCAGAAGACTGGATTCTTGCCTTTGATAGATCCTACGAAGGTAGAGCAATATACCTAGATCGAGGCAATGACTCCCTACAGCACTGGTGGCATGGAACCGAGAATGATCCAGGGAAAAAGCCATGGAGACATGCGGACTATAGGAGCTGAAATCCTTAGTATATTAGTTTTGTTTGTAATTTTTCTTTCGAAACAGCAAACCTTGTACTCTATTTTTGAATATCAATAAAAATGTTTGCTTTTCTTGAAAGATTACAACTCGTAATCTAATGTGTTGATGTATGATTACATAACTTAAATGGTTGAGATAACAATCAAGTATAGAAACTTGTTTGAAAATTAACCTGTACGGACTTGTCTAAGAACAGTTCATAATTTCAGTTGTATGCATTTAGAATACATTGTAAGATTGTGCCTGCGCCAATCATAAGCTTAAGTTGTAAAAATTCTTAGTCAGATCGAACTCGATCATGAGCGATTCATAAATTAGACTAAGTTGCTGAAAGACAGACCATTTGACAGAAGACCAAGAAATCTGCCAGAAGTCATCGAGAAAGTCATTCACTTCATGAAGAAGGTTTTGGCATCATCAAGAAGACTTGAAAGTTTTAAAGTCTTGGCAAATTGCAAAAAGGGGGAAATTGTTGGGATAACAAAAACCCTGTATCAAAACAGCCAGGATAATCAATCCCTGTATCGAATAGTGTTGATAAGAGGTTTTGACATATATGCCAATCCTCAATGCAGTAAGGAAACTGTATCGAAGAGTTGAAGTGTCAACCTGTATCGAAAGCCTGTCACAGATCCAGCATATAGTGGAACCTCTTAGTACAGCAAAGATGTCTTATAAAAGACTAAGTATGGAAGCTGTCTCGAATTGTCAATACAGTGATCTTCCATACAGCTCTCAACAGGACAAAGAAAGAATCTTATGTTCCCACAAGAAGTCAAGTCCCGTTGATATAAGAAGTATTTAAATACTAAGAGATAAAGTATTTAAATACTGTCAGTCAACAGATCTTCAAATCCCGAAAAGTCCGGATCGTGCTTTTCATCCCGTTGGAACGGAATCTCGCTCAACGGATTTATCTCAACGGATATATTTTCCAGAAGACTATATATATCTCATCAAGGTGTTGAAGATCAGAGACGAAGCTACCAATTAACAAAGCTATTAATATATTCATCAGAGCAAAACATATCTCAAGAAGCTTACTGCAACTCAGATCTAAGAGATATACAGTGCTCAACATCTTAAACAACACTTCATCAGCTAGAAGCTCACAAAGTCAAAGCTGTTGTTCATATCCTGTTCTATCCTTTGAACAAACCCAGATCATCCCTGTGTGGACTGAGTAATCGTTGCTACTCCAGAACTGTGTGTGAAGGAATTGCATCGAAGAAGACGAAGCTTCAGAACTGTGTGTGAAGAAGTCAGTCAAGTATTAGCTCAAACCAATCTGTGTGAACGGTTGAAGCTAAGATCTTTATATCAATCTGTGTGAATGATATATTGATTGTGTGTTGTTATAATTACGTAGTTGTGTACGTAGTAATTATAATAAACTTTTTACTCCTGTGTGGAGGACCAGTGGACGTAGAGGGGTTTACCTCGAACCACTTTAAATATTGTGTTATTTACCTTCTGCCTTACTTGTTTTAATTACTGTGATTATTTAAGTATACACTGCACATCGAGTTGCTATATCCACAGCAACTTACTGTATTTAAGACTTTCGCTATGCAATCAGATTTAAAATCAGTACAGCTTGTTGTTTAAACTACTTCCCAAGATGTATCCAGTATACTTAGTGGCCAACACCAGTCATAAGAAAACCTTCTGGTTATGCCATGTAAATATCTTCATCAAGGTCTCCATGCGAGAAAGCTGTCTTCACATCTAGCTGCTCCAGATGTAAATCTTCTGCATCTACAATACCAAGCACTAGTCTCATTGTGGTCATCTTCATAATGGATGAGAATATCTCATTGTAATCAATTCCCATCTTTTGTTGGAACCCTTTGACCACCAATCTGACCTTGTACCTCTTGTTGCCATCAACCTCATCTTTGACCTTGAATACCCATTTGTTCTGCAGTGCTTTCTTCCCGCTGGTAACTTGACTAAGGACCAAGTCTGGTTTTTGTCAAGTGAGCTCAACTCATACTCCATGGCCCTATTCCACTGTATGGAATTTTTCATCCTCAGAGGCTCTGGATAATATTTTGGCTCCCCGTTCTCTGTCAGCAACAAATAATTTGCTGATGGAGAATATCTGAGTGGAGGTTTTATTTCTTTAGTGCATATTCTAAACCAAGTTGTTGGAGGCTCTGAAATTGCTTCAATTGTAGCTTCATTTTCTAAACTCACACCATCCTCTATGCTCCCACAATCAGCAGATCCCCCAGACTCATCTGAGCTCCCACTACTTCCTGAACTTTCACCTATCTCTAAAGTACTGATATGTCTTGCAATGTCTTTTTTGATATCTCATCATAAATAGTTTGATCTTTACCTTCTAGTTGCTTACGTATGCTGGAGGTTGATGAAAGTTCATCTTTATAAAGAGCATTCTCATCGAATATCACATCCTTACTTATAATAACTTTTTTGCTATGGTTATCCCCATAAGTGATAACCCATGTTATCCAACTCATAGCCAATAAAAGTACACTGTCTCTATCTGCATCATTGATCCTGATATAAGAGACACAACTAAGTACTTTTAAGTGTGTAAGAGATATCTTTGACATTACCATTTTTGATTTGGAATCTTGAACCCTATAGGGACTGAGGGTCCTAGGTTTGATTAGCTATGTTGACCGCATCTGTCCAGAACATCTTTTGCAGACCTGCATGTAATCTCATGCTGTTTTCCCTCTCATTGAGTGTTCTGTTCATCCTTTCAGCAACTCTATTCTACTGAGGTGTTTCGGGAACCGTCTTCAGCATTGTGTTCCCATATTTAGCATAGTAATTAACAAACTCTTTGATGTTGTATTCGTCCCCATTATCTGAGTTCAAACACTTTATCTTCATATTTTTTTCATTCTCAACAACATATTTCTGCTTCTTAAAGGTGTTCAAACATCAGATTTATTATTGAGAAAATAAACCTATACCTTTCGTGTGGAATCATTGATGAAGGTAACATAGTATCGTGAGCCTCCTATTGAAGACACTGGTGTGGGTCCACAAAGATCATAATGAACTCTCTCTAACTTCCCAGCCTTGGGTGGTCATCCCATCTTCACAAATGTAACCTTCTTTTTTTTTGCCAAGAACACATGGCTCACAAAAGTCAATTATTACACTCTTTAGATCTGGAATTCTGCCTTCGGGAGCTAGCATCTTCATCCCTTTCTCACTCATATGTCGAAGTCTTTAGTGCCATAGATTAGAAGCCCATCTATCTTCAACATCTACATTTTCCCCATCTGTGGAAGTTTCCACCATATATAGTGTTCCCCTTTTATGTCCGCGAGCAACTACAAGGTTCCCCTTTTGTTGCCTTCCACTAATGATCACCAAAATTAACATTGTTTCCTTCATCGTCTAGCTGCCCCACTGATATCAACATCCTCTTCAAGTTTGGAATATACTTCATATTTTTCAACGTCCAGTTCGTACCCAGAGAAGTCTTAATGACAACATCCCCAACACCTGTGATATCAAAGCTTTTATTATCAGCTAGCCTTACCTTGCCATTGTAATACCTCAAATTCCGCATTACTTCTCCGCAATGACTAGCATGAAACGAATCACTGAATCCATAATCCATGATTCAATAGGTCATTCTACGCAGCAAAGCAGGGCATCATCAAAATCTACCGCCGCATTCATCTTCTTCTTACCTTTATCTGCCAAAGGTTTTGGTCACTGGTTTCTGAAATGTCCATTCTCTTTGCAATTCCAGCAGGCAATGTCTTCCCTGTTCTTGGACTAGCCTCTCTTTATTGACTTTGATCTTTCTCTATTGTTACCCCCACTGTTGGATTTTCTGCCCCTATCCTTTGTATTTAGCAAGCTGGTAAGACATTTCCCCGCATTCCTTCTGCGAATATACTCACCTAGGATCAAATCCCAAATACCTTCAACGGTAAGCTTAGTAGTTCCAGATGAACTGCTAATTGTTGTAACTATTCCAGACCAACTCTCAGTTAGTGAAAATAATAATAGCAACGCCTTAATATCAACTGATACTAACCTAGATAAAATTGAGTTAAATTCGTTTACGTGATCTGTCACCGACATTCCTTCATCTTTGTATTCACCAACTGTCTAACCAAGAATACCTTATTTGCAGCCGAGGGGTTCTTGTACATGTTAGAGAATGCCTCGATTAGCCCAAACATTGTCTTCTCGTTGATGAAGTTATATGCAACATTTTTCACCAACGACAACCTGATTACACTAAGAGCATGCAGAACCAATAGGTACCAATCCTCCAGCTTTATCTCTTCGGGTTTTTTCTGACAGGGGTTCGTGTAACTTCTCCTGGTAGAGATAATCTTTGATATGCATCTACCAAAAGGCAAAATTATGACCTTTGAATTTATCGATCTTGACCTTTCCATCTTCAGCCATAGCTCTGATACCAGTTGTTAGGATCAAGAACGATAAACAATAATAAATATGCGACGAAAAATCAAGAACATAAGTATTTACGTGGTTCACACAATGGTGCTACGTCCATGGCGAACTAGAGATATATTATTCGACTTTTGTGCTTTCTACTTGAAGCTTTCTGCTTACAATTGCTTAGTGGCTATTGTTCCATGATTGGCTTAGCTTGAGTTTACAGAGGTACAAATGAGATCTATTTATAAATAGTCAATACATTTTTTCTACGTGTTTTTGTGATGTCATCCATGACATCATACCCGCATCATCAACGACATAATCCATGATGTCATACTTGACATCATACCTGCATCATCAGTGACATCATCAGTGATGTCATGCACATGTCATCAGTGATGTCATGCACATGTCATCAGTGATGTCATGCTCGTGTCATCTAGATTCTTGCTCAAAATTGATTGTACTCCACAACTGAATGGCTTATTGTTGGCATAATTCCTATCATGCAACAAACTACACCATCCTTCCTACAACCGAATTCATACAGCCTTCATCATACAGTGTTCTGCCAACACTGTAATGAAGATCGAGATTTATACAACATAAGCTCCTAGTTGGCGACAACTATAGTGTTGTATGCACTTTACTGGAAAAAGTAAAGAGTAACCCAACAGGAAAGTATTTACACTTCAAACTGTTGCGAAATAAGCTATATTATACACACAAAGTATTCAGGAGTTTGAAGAACATTTAATGCTGATGGAGACGACATTTAAAATGACCAAAAGACTTTGGGAAATAGAACATTTAATAAAGGCCAAAAGAATGTTTGTGGCATTTAATGCTGACAAGATGGATTACTTTAACTCTAACATTCACTAAGACGCCAATCTGAAGTGTCCATGTCTCACCAACCGGCCAATGATTATATTAATAATGGATTACCAAGTTTATAAATAGCCCAATCATAAGACTTGATCAAGGTACTGATAATACTAATTCAGCATTCTACTGGAACTACTTGTGAAAAACTAGTAAGAGCAAACACTCTCTTCAAACCCTAGAGCTATACCTCAATATCAAAGAGATTGTCAGTCCTCAATGAAAGAAAACGGCACACTGCAGCAAATAACCTAAAGGTTTACAGATGCCGAGACTTGACTTACCATATTCAAAGTTGACAGTTAGTCCTGCATGGACTAATGAATTGAGTTGATCCCCACCTGTTGGGGCGAAGACAGTTCAGGAGAATGAAGGTTCAGCCTTTGTAAGAAGTCTGAGTTCAAGAAGCATGTAGCCAATCTATGTGAATGGATCAAGCTATAGCCAAATGTATGAATCTGTATAGAAGAAACAACATGGAGAGTTTAGGTAAATCATACAGTTGCGTATGTCTTGATTTCAATAAACATTCCGCCTGTGTGGAGTACCTGTGGACGTAGAGGACATTGCCTCAAACCATAGTACATTCCGTGTCTTTACATGCTTACTTACTTTTGCATTAATACCTATAATTTAATTATACTTAGTTTGTAAAACCTTTTAAGCACCAATTACATGAGAACATCCATTTGATGTAATTACAATAACTAACTTATAGACTTCCGCTACCCAAAATCTTTAAAAAAGAGTACAACTTATTCACCCTGCTCTAAGGTGTCATATAAGTATATCGTGACCAACAAGTGGTATTGGAGCGGTTTGTTCTACAAATAATTGATTAATTTTTAACTTGAACCACATACATAATCACTAGCTTCTGAAACTGCATATTTTTGTCTTCCAAAATCATCTCTCATCGCTCCATATGGGCTCCTCTATGATTATCAAAGTTCAAATATTTTCTATCAACGAATTTGATGATTGGAGAATTAGAATAAAACCATATCTTGCTGCCATGCACAGATGCTTTTCTTGATACAGGAAGGACCTATCACTATAATGAAGGTCAATCCAGTAGCTAGAATGCCAGCTCTATGCCGAGATGCTGGAGAAGTCGCGATATCAGTGGAATGCTGATGAAAGAAAGCGAGCAAACCTGGATAACTTAGCAAAGAATGCGCCATTTATCACTTTTGACAAAGGCACGTTCTCCAAGATAAAAGGCTGTAAGATAGCCAAAACTATATTGGATAAACTTAAGACGATATACAAGGGCACTGAGCTCTCGAAAGAACAAAAATTCTAAACTTACTCAACAATTTGAGTCTTTTGAAATGAGATCTTCAGAACTCTTCAGGATCTTGACCTCAGATTCACTGGCATTGTCGGTGAACTTGAAGCACTGCGCAGAGAGTACTCCAAAAAGAGAAAACCCCTTAAATTATTTATATCTCTCCTAGTCTAGTGTGACATTAAGACCACACCTATGCGTGTGTCCTGTAATCTTAATGAAATATCTACTTTTGATCTCTTCTCCGACCTCAAGGCTTTTGAGTATGATACTGACAGGAGATATAAGGCAGAGAAGTCATCTGCCAAGACTACGGCTCTTACGACTGTATCTGACAAGATATAGCTCTGCTCCCAGTACCTCCAAAGCTACATGATATAATGATGATGATGTGCTGTCGCAAGACGAGATGGCACTGCTTATTGTTGTTTTCTCTAAAGTCTAATACTCGCAACTGCTCAATTCGTTCAGTGTAGATATGCGGTGCAAGGTCGATTCTACAGGGAGGACTACGATGGTGAAGTAAAAATATTTATGTCATATTACCAAATTATGTTAAATTCTAACCTAGTCCCAAACAATATGATTGTTGAATGGTTGTAATAATCGCATTAAATAACAATAATTTTTAAGTGAATTTTAGATAAATTGATTTTTAAATAATTTACTAGGGTTTAGAATCCACCAATGTTTATTATTTATTTTATATATTAATTCCAAGAAATTCAGGGAATAGAATTTGAAATCGGTCTCACTATTTCCCTATTGATTTAACAACAAATACAAAAGCATAATTCAAAATATAGATTTTCCTTGGCTTGAAAAGTGTAATTTCTAAATATTAGATATATCCAAATTAATGGAAAACAAATAATCAAAAAAATTAACTAATATCAATAATCACAAAGAAACGGGTACTACAAAAAAAAACAGTTTTTACCGACGCCATTACTGATGCCCGTTATTTAATTGTTTTACCGACGACATTGCCGACGGCTGGTTCGCGGACTTATTCGCACCATATTTGCCGACACCATTACCAACGGTCATTTTTTTTATTATTTTTTTCTTTTTTTCACAATTAACGACGCCGTTTACCGATGCTGGTATTTATCGACGCCATTACCTGTAATATCCGGATTTATTATTGTGTATTTCATCTGTATTCGAACCCTGTATTATTCAAATTCTGATCTCGATAATTGGAGTATGATATTTCACACATTGGTATCTTTGTATATATGTATATCGTCATGTAAAATTTCTCATGCGAACTCGTGATAGCGCACGCTAAGAATGTAGCTTAACGCGCGCTATCTGCTACAAGTAGCGCACGCTATGAATGTATGATTTGCGTGTGCTAGGCAGTCAATTATTGAGCTAGGCGGCTAGCACATGCGCCAGCCGGGACATGGGTCCAGATAAGATTTCCGCGGATGAACCTGGATAGATTTGGAGTCAACGCTTATTAGCGTGCGCTAAGAATGGTATGTAGCGTGCGCTAATCAGCTATTGTGCAGAAACTTTATTTAAAGGACATCACTCCATTTCTACCTATTCCCTTCATTTGTTCTTCGTTCCTTGGAAGTCCAGAGGGCTTTTCCTACTCCTTAAGCACATACAAATCCGCCTTACTTGATCATTAAATATTAAAGAGTGCTTACACTTGATCATTGAAGAAGAACTCACTTTGAAGTGACACTCGAGCAACCGGAGCTGGATTCTACCTTTTTGGATCAGTGATTTCTTCATTAAAGGTATGTTAATTCTATCTCCAACTTTAGATTCGTGTTATGAAGAATAAGATGATCATGCTAGCAAGATATTGAGTTCCATTGGTGAATTAGTCAACAAATATCTTGTTTAGAAGATTGGAATAATTATACTTATGATATTGTCGTTGGAACCTTGTGGTTGGAATCCTAGTACGTCAATGATGAGAGGAGCATTCTGAAGTTGATTATCCGTATGATTTATGTTGTCATATTGATCATAAAATTTGAGGTGATATCACTTTTGGTTATAAGGACTTAAAGAAAGAAGTCATCTTAGGAAGTATCCTTTCGTATAAGTTGGAATTGTTAGTTCACCTTCAAGATGAAGTCTGAATGTGAATAATGATAATAGAATCTAGTGCACCAACCGGAGATCACCGAAATTCGCATGATAATGATAATCAAATTCGAATATAAGTGTTGTGATGATATTCTTTTCCTTGAAACTCAAAGATGATTGGATCCGTAAGATCATTCATAAGCTTATGAACATGACATGTAGTCGGATCTCACACATTAATCACTGAGGAATTCGTGAGTTTCATCACCATTAGAACAAGTCTACTGCCCAACAGTGAACTGCCATGCATGCTTAGTATGCGCTAAGCTATGTGAATTAATGTACGCTATCGAGCATATTTAGCGTACGCTACGATTGAAACTTAGCGTGCGTTAAGTCATCAGGCGAGTCAGTCGGCTGATCAGTGAGGTACTGACCGTGCATGGTTAGCGTATGCTAGGCTATGTGTAATTGCGTGCGCTAACGAGTATCCTTAACGTACGCTACATAGGATGCGTAGCGTGCATTAAGCAAACCAGACAGATTTCTTTTAAGAACTTCCGACCGTATTTTGGATTGTTAGATGTTCGTTCGACATGAGATGAATTCTATATTATTTCTTTTGTTAAGGTTCGAGATTGCTACGTGATTGATTGAAGGGGTGACCTTTGAGTATTTTGTTTTTCGTGGAAGTATTATTCTTGTCTTCAAATCGAGGCAAGTACTCTAATTAAAATTGTTTATATTATGACAGCTATATTGTGATTGTATTATGTATTATGTGTTGTGATCAAATGTCCACCATGCGTTGATCCGACGGGAATCATAATGGGAATCTATAGCTGTGTGCGCTGGATCGTTGGACAGGTAGTTCCACCATGCGTTGGTCCAACGGGATCATCATGGGAATCTATAGCTGTGTGCGCTGGATCGTTGGAATGCCATCAGTATGTTGAGACTGTTATGATGTGATATGTGTTGTTGTTATTTCTCGTAGGAGAAACTTGTTATGATATAATTGTTGATTATATCACTGTTGTATGATTATTGTACTTGTACTAGCATCGTTGTGCTAACCCCTTCGGGGGTGAACATTTGTTTATGTTCAGGATCCAGGAGAGCGGGGAAACAACCACTGGAGTTGCATGACGACGAGGGTGCAGAGTGATGTTCCGGCCGAGTTTATTTGTCTGTTGTTTGTACCATTTTAATAAGTACTCGAGCATGTAGTCGTTTGTGATGATTTGGATTTGGTGATGTATTAATACTTTTCCGTTGAACATTCGTATTTTCAGTATTTGGTCAAAACTATTGTATCTTAATTCCGTTATTTTCATACGTTGGTACCTGTTAATGTCTCTTCAATTCTTCAGCCTTGTAAATCCTTATGTAAAGGATTTACGGAGCTGTAATATTCCTGAATATATCGGGGATGTTACAGAATATGGTATCGAAGCTAAGATTATGGATATCTTGGCCATTGGGTTAAAATAGGGGTCATATTCATCTTTTAAGGTAGCCGGCCGTGAATTACATCACTGTACTGCCTACGTCTTCATGCGAACGGTGGTTGTAAGTTCCTAAACTCTATCTCATTCTTTACATGTTGTATTTCATTGGACTTGAACATTCGAACGATATTGTTTCCTTTATATTGAGTATTTATGCTTACAGTATGTTGAGAGGCGGACGTGGACGTGGTCGCGGTCGCGGTCGCGGACGCGGACGAAGGAATGCCGAAAGAGAAGCTTCGCCTTCTAATCAGGCTAGCCACAGTTCAGGCGAGCCACAGAGATCTATCAATAATGAACCAGAACCTGCTGTGCCGGAAATCCTTCGTCAAGTGGTGAACCATATGACTCAGTTCGCCCAGGTCGTGGACCGAATGCAGGTGGCGGTGGGATTACAGCAGGGAGATAGACAGCAGGGGATTCCAGACATGAGAAATCGAGGTGACCGATGGTTGCAAAAGGTGGCGAAGATGCAACCACCCAAATTCGACGGCTTTTCTGAGACACCTACGTAGGACCATTGGTTGAAGGAATTGGAGAAAATTTTTGGCGGAATTAATTGCCCAGACGACCGGAGAGCCTCTATAGCTCAGTACTTTCTGATAGGGGAAGCATCCGAGTGGTGGGAAGCCATCCGGCCTGCAGATCATGATACTGATTGGACAGAATTTAAATTGATGATGGAAGCTAAGTACTGCCCTCTTCCTGTGAGGGAAGCCAAAGTTCGGGAGTTTTTCTCCGCTCAGCCGTCAGATGAACCTGTATCCCGGACAATTAAGACATTTAACCAGCAACTGGCATTTGTTCGACATATGGTCAGAACAGATGCAGAAATGATGATCCATTTTGATATGAGGATGAAACCAGAAATCCAGAGGTACATGTCCGGTTTTGAATGTACCACTCTCCGTCAATACCAGGATAAGGCGTTGGCATACGAAATCAAGGAAGCAGCAATGGAGAAGTTTACGGAGTCCAAGAGGCAGAAAGTCTCTGATACTTTTACAGAGCACAAGATCAGTGGGCCCCGCAAGGCCCAGTCATCTTTTCATTCTTTCAAGAAACCTCCGCACCCATCTAAGAGCGGAAAGAATTTCGGAACAATGTCAGCCACGATGGATACAGCTAGGAGGTGCTTTAACTGTGGTCACCCAGGCCACCTTTGGCGTGATTGTTTACGCACTCCAGTTACGTGTTTTGATTGCGGACAGGAAGGGCATCGTGCGACGTTTTGCAAGGATGCCACCAAATTCAATGGAACCCATACATCACAGCCAGTTCAGAAGGAAGCTAGTATCCAACACACGCAGCAAAGTGTTCAGATGCCTCAGAATTTTGGCCGCGGACGAGGCAGAGGACAATGGGACCGAAAGGGGACATCGAGTGCTGAATCTATTCCCCACGTCTGTACGAGATGAGGAGGACAAATGATTAGGATGCTGCTGTCGCATCAGGTACTGTTCAGATCCTTTCCCAACCAGTTAGCATTTTATTCGATACAGGAGCTACACATTCATTTATATCCTCATCTTGTGTAAATCGTTTGAATATTTCTGGTTTTCATTACTGTGAACCTTATGTTGTTGGTTTACCGAGTGGAGAGAGGATTGTTATAAACTTAGAAACTAGAGATTTCCCTGTATCATTTGGAGGCAGAGAGTGTCTCTCAAATCTGATTGTAATAGAAATGCAAGGGGACGACCTGATACTCGGAGACGATTGGCTTAATCGATATGGAGCTATTGTAAACTACCGAAGGAGGAATATCTCTCTGATCACTAATGATGGTTCCGAAATATTGTTTGAAGGATGGAAACCAGGAAGCCCAGGAAAGTTGATCAAGGCGATGAAAGATGTCAAATTGTTGAAACAGGGCTGTACCGGATACTGGTGTTATGCAATGAAGAAAGAAGATGAAATTGTGGAACTTTCATCCATTCCTGTTGTGAATGAGTTTCCGGATGTATTTCCTGACGAGTTACCTGGGCTACCTCCACGATGGGATGTAGAATTCACCGTTGAGTTGGAACCCGGAGCTACACCAATTTCTAAGGCGCCGTATCGTATGGCACCTACTGAGATGTACGAACTGAAGAAGCAGCTGGAGGAGTTACTAGACAAAGGCTATATCCGGCGAAGCGTTTCGCCTTGGGGAGCGCCAGTTCTTTTTGTCCGGAAGAAGGATGGATCACTTCGACTGTGTATTGACTATCAAGAGCTGAACAAGATGACGATTAAGAACAAGTATCCGTTGCCACGGATTGATGATTTATTTGACCAGTTATAAGGAGCAACTGTATTTTCTAAAATTGATTTGAGATCAGGATATCATCAGCTGAGTATTAAGGAATTTGATGTTCCGAAGTCAGCATTCAGAACTCGCTACGGACATTATGAGTTTGTAGTGATGCCGTTTGGTCTCACTAATGCACCTACTGTATTCATGCAATTGATGAACCGAGTGTTCATCGAATATTTGGATAAATTTGTGGTCGTGTTCATTGATGACATTCTGGTGTATTCTGAGAGCCCAGAAGAGCATGCACAACATTTACGGATTGTGTTAGACCTATTAAGAAATGAACAATTATACGCCAAACTTTCTAAGTGTGAATTCTGGCTAAAGGAAGTAATGTTCCTCGGCCATGTGTTATCAGCTGAAGGAGTCCGAGTAGATCCTCAGAAGATCGAAGCAGTTATGTATTGGAAGCCTCCAAAGAACGTAAAAGAAGTTCGGAATTTTTTAGGACTTGCTGGATATTATCGTCGATTCGTGGAAGGGTTTTCTAAAATTTCCCGCCCACTTACTCGACTCCTGCAGAAAACTCAAAAGTTTGATTGGAGTGAATCGTGTCAGAAAAGCTTTGATGAGTTGAAGAAAAGATTGACGACAACACCGATTTTAACACTTCCACAGGGGACTGGAGGATTCATAGTTTACAGTAATGCTTCGAACCAAGGACTCGGATGCGTATTGATGCAGAATGATAAGGTGATCGCTTATGCGTCACGACAGCTGAAACCTTATGAAGTGAATTACCCAACGCATGATTTAGAACTGGCAGCAGTAGTTTTTGCTTTGAAAATCTGGAGGCATTACCTGTACGGGACTCACTGTCAGATCTTTACGGATCACAAGAGTCTCAAATACATCTTCAGTCAGAAAGAGTTGAACATGCGGCAAAGAAGATGGTTAGAGCTGATTAAGGACTATGACTTGGAGATTTTGTATCATCCAGGCAAAGTGAATGTAGTGGCAGATGCACTTAGCCACAAGCCTGTTTCTATTCAGATGCTGGAGACTCTGACCTCCCAACTTAGCCTTCAACGGGAGATGATTCGAGAAGGAATTGAAGTATGGTTACAAAGAGTCCAGGGACAACTGTGCGTGATGGAATTAACTTCATCATTAATCGAAGAAATCAAATCTATGCAGACAGATGATCCTCTGATGATTCGGTTACGTGATGAAGTGATCAAGGGGAAGGCCCCCGGATTCGTAATTCAGGATGATGGAGTTTTGAGATTTCAGAACCGACTCTGCGTTCCCGATGTCGATGTTCTGAAACAGACGATTATGAAGGAAGCTCACAGCTCGCCCTATTCTATCCACCCGGGCACCAGTAAGATGTATAAGGACTTGAAGCAAAATTTCTGGTGGGGCAACATGTAGCGGACTATGTTTCGAAATGCTTGACTTGTCAGCAGGTTAAGATCGAGCATCAACGACCTGCCGGAATGTTGAAGCCGCTCCCGATTCCTGAATGGAAGTGGGAGGACATATCGATGGACTTTATCACTAGTATGCCGAGAACCAAGACAGGAATGAACATGATTGGGGTGATAGTTGATCGTTTAACCAAATCAGCTCATTTCCTAGGCATTAAGGACACGTGGGGACCAGAGAGATTGGCACGAGTATTTATTTCAGAGATAGTTCGACTGCATGGTACGCCGAAGACCATTATCTCTGATCGAGATGGCCGTTTTGTGTCTCACTTTTGGAAAGCAGTTCATAAGGCCTTGGGGACCAAATTGAACTTCAGCACAGCTTATCACCCGCAGACTGACGGACAATCCGAGAGGACCATTCAAACGGTGGAAGACATGCTAAGGGCCTGTGCCTTAGATTGGTCAAACGATTGGGAAGTTCATCTACCATTGATTGAATTTACCTACAATAATAGTTGGCATGCTTCCATTAAGATGGCACCGTTTGAGGCATTATATGGGAGGAGATGCAGATCGCCCCTATGTTGGGACGATTCATCAGACTTGATCGGGACAGAACCATAGTTGATCGTACAGACTCGAGAGAAGATAACCTTGATTCGTGAAAGGCTGTTGACTGCCCAGAGTCGACAGAAATCCTACGCAGACATACGCCGTCGCCCATTGGAGTTCAGTACTAGAGACCACATACTTTTAAAGGTTTCTCCTACTCAGGGAATCTTTCGCTTTGGAAGGAAGGGAAAGTTGAGTCCGAGATATATCGGACCATTCGAGATCCTTGAGAGAGTTGGAGAGTTGGCATTTAGATTGGCATTGCCGCCGTCGTTGAGCCATGTTTATAACGTGTTCCACGTATCCCAGTTACGGAGATATATACTGGATCCTAGTCATGTCATTGATTTCGGCGAGATCGAAGTCGCTCAGGATGGAACATTTGAAGAAAGACCAGTCAAGACACTCGAGAGTCGAGTTAAGCAGTTGAGGAACAAACCAATCGTTTTGGTCAAAGTTCAGTGGTCACGTCACGGAGTGGAAGAAGCCACATGGGAAACGGAAAATGGCATGAAGTCCAGATATCCATAGTTATTTTCGTCTTGAGTTTCGGGACGAAACTCCTTTTTAGTAGGAGAGTATATAATATCCGGATTTATTATTGTGTATTTCATCTGTATTCGAACCCTGTATTATTCGAATTGTGATCTCGATAATTGGAGTATGATATTTCGCACATTGGTATCTTTGTACATATGTATATCGTCGTGTAAAATTTCTCATGCGAACTCGTGATAGCGCAAGCTAAGAATCTAGCTTAACGCGCGCTATCTGCTACAAGTAGCGCACGCTATGAATGTATGATTTGCGTGTGCTAGGCAGTCAATTATTGAGCTAGGTGGCTAGCACATGCGCCAGCCGGGATATGGGTCCGGATAAGATTCCCGCGGATGAACCTGGACAGATTTGGAGTCAACGCTTATTAGCGTGCGCTAAGAATGGTATGTAGCGTTCGCTAATCAGCTATTGTGCAGAAACTTTATTTAAAGGACACCACTCTATTTCTACCTATTCCCTTCATTTGTTCTTCGTTCCTTGGAAGTCCAGAGAGCTTTTCCTACTCCTTAAGCACATACAAATCTGCCTTACTTGATCATTAAATATTAAAGAGTGCTTACACTTGATCATTGAAGAAGAACTCACTTTGAAGTGATACTCAAGCAACCGGAGCTGGATTCTACCTTTTTGGATCAGTGATTTCTTCATTAAAGGTATGTTAATTCTATCTCCAACTTTAGATTCGTGTTATGAAGAATAAGATGATCATGCTAACAAGATATTGAGTTCCATAGGGGAATTAGTCAACAAATATCATGTTTATAAGATTGGAATAATTGTACTTATGATATTGTCGTTGGAACCTTGTGGTTGGAATCCTAGTACGTCAATGATGAGAGGAACATTCTGAAGTTGATTATCCGTATGATTTATGTTGTCATATTGATCATAAAATTTGAGGTGATATCACTTTTGGTTATAAGGACTTAAAGAAAGAAATCATCTTAGGAAGTATCCTTTCGTATAAGTTGGAATTGTTAATTCACCTTCAAGATAAAGTCTGAATGTGAATAATGATAATAGAATCTAGTGCACCAACCGGAGATCACCGAAATTCGCATGAGAATGATAATCAAGTTCGAATATAAGAGTTGTTATGATATTCTTTTCCTTGAAACTCAAAGATGATTGGATCCGTAAGATCATTCATAAGTTTATGTACATGACATGTGTAATACCCGAGATTTTTATTCTGATTAATTTGAATTTTTTCTTTTTGGACTGGAAATTTCTCGGTTGTCGAGCGTTCATATTATTTTTCTCGACGATTGATTTTGTGTTTATGGCCATATGTGGTGATTTGTTATATTGTTGTCCACGAGTGTTTCTTTATGTTTGTTTCCGAGCGATTTCGGAAAAATTGGATCGTCGAGTCATGGCGGCTGGGCACCGGCCGGCCAGGTGCGGCAGTGACCGGCCAGGTACACATGAGCAGCCCACACGGGCAGGCGCTCGTGCAGGACAGGCAGACTGCTGGGCAGTCCATGGGGGCCGCGCACGAGCAGGGCGCACGATCAAGGCGCACGGGTTGGCGCTCGTGCGGCACTGGGAAGGAAGTAGCAGGCGCGCACGAGCAGTGCTCGTGCACGGTGCTCGTGCGGTGCGGCGAGGCGAGCGATGCAGCGCCGCGGCGAGCCACACGACCGGACGCCCGAGCATCATGCTCGTGCGTGCCCGGAAGACTCCCAGATGTGTTCCGGTAGGTTCTTGGCGCACGAATCACGCACGGCCGGTGCTCGTGCGTGTCTGCTCATGCTTCGTGCGGGATCTATATAATGACCCAGCAGACATGTTCTTCACCCATTTTCTTCCCCCAACTCATATCCTTCACGGCCAAGGATTGGAGAACATGATGGCATGGTGTATATCTTCCAATCCACGTCATTTTTGAGTTCACATCATCGATTAATCAACCTATAACCTTCTTCGATCTATCGAATCAAGGTATGATTTCCTAAAATCTAGTTTGGGGGATTTTAGTTGACTTTGTCCGATTTGATCGTTTTAACTCATATTTCTGATGGGTAATCGAAGATTGAGTTGTGTTCTGTCATTTTCATCATCTTTCCACGGTTTTATCATTTCCGATTCGTCGTTTATATGAACTTCCGTTTGACGCCTTCAAGGTGTCCGGGGAAATGACGCAGATAGAAATTTGGTCGTTTTGCGATGTTTTTCCTCGTGTGATTTGTTGTTTATTTGATTATAGGATATTAGGGATGAATTCCCTACGAAAATCTGGTGTTGAGCCTTTCCGATCGTCGTTTTCATTGGAGTTCCGAATTTTTCCAATCGATCGTATTTTCGGAGTATTCGCGAGAGATTACCAAGGCAAGTACCTTCATATACGAATTGTAGCTACGTGAAATCATTTTTGTCGAAGTGTATGAATTTATACGGATGTATATATGTATATATATATATATAGACGGATATATATATATATAGATTTATATATATTTATATGTTAAATATATGTATGTGTATACGTATATTGATATATATGCTTATGTCGGTGAATGCCGGGGGACGAATACTAACACTAGTTGACGTACTCAACTTGGATCGAGGGATGAACTATACTTATAGATATAATATAGTAAGTTCATATATATATATATGTAATCGGTTGAGTTGAAATATAGAGACATATGTGCGCCGTTGGTTGGTTATGCCTAAAGGCTTATTGTGATTGAGTTTTGATTTATAATGTGCGTGATATTGTTTAGCTGTGTTGTTATGGACTGACGGATAATTTGTGTGACTTGGTGTACTGAGTTGATAATTGTTGTAACGTTTGTCTATGTGCTTGATGTTTGGAACAATGTGGATACTTGTTGTGAGAAATGTCGTATCCGGGAACCTCTAAGGGCGGGGCATGCACTCAGGCCTCGTGTACGCTGCAATGTGCGGCTCCATATGATTGGTGAACACTGATGTTACCTAATGCGCGTGCAAGGGGCAGCTCTTTTGGGAGTGATCGCCGGCGCGGTGACATGTTCAAGGAGCGGCCAACATAGTGGAGTGAACGCCGGTGCACAGGTGTGAAAGGGAGGTGCCTGGCAGGCTTATTAGTAACGGATATTTGAGTGATAACTAAGACCCCGTTACCAAATAATTTTCGTAATTCAAAGTTCTTTCAACTCTTTTCAAATACTGGTCTCGATATAGACTGTGATTCGTATTTCTGAAAGTTTGTTCAACTTGATTTTCAAACATTGGTATCAGGGTTAATTAACCAAGGATGTTTGATGAAATCTCCGAGGGTTAATTAATCAGGGGAGAGGCGGTGCCTTTGATTGTATTGTGGTGCTATTCTGTGTATTGGGTCGAGGACCCTGTGAAATGTTGAAATGATTGATCCCGTGATGATGTTATTTGGATTGGGTTGAGAACCCTGTGAGATGTTGTAATGATTTCGTTTGTGACAGTGTTCTATAAATTGGGTCGAGGACCCCGAATAACGTTGACATGGTTTTCGCGTAATTGTTTTCCATATGTTGGGTCAAGGACCAGAGAGCTTTTGAAATTTATTTTCCAAAAGTGTTCCCATTCAATTTTCAAAACCCCAAGACAGCCCGAGTCAATAATAATGTTTTCAAACTATCTTATCAAATTGCTTTTTCCTTTTATAAAAGGGTTTTTTTAAGCTAGATCTTTTAACTCATTGGGCTTGCTTAAAGTCTCACTGGTGTTATGATCCGTAAAGAGAATATGGCTATGTGATTACCTTTCACCGTGTGTAAACGGATGTTTTGATGTGCTGTTTGTTTGAATGTGTGCTTTATGTTAAAGCTTCGTGGCTGTTGAGTTTGTGTTCATACTTTTCGTATATCTTGTACATTATGTACTTGCACTAGCAAAATTCCAGTTTGCTAACCCCCGAGTTTTCGGGGGGTGGGTGCCTGTTATGCGCTCAGGTTTTGGCAGCTCGGGAGCAGTCACAGGATTGGCTTGGAAGGAGATGGAGGACAATGACGCTAATCACACCAGAGTCAGAGTCTTTTCTTTTGTTTCATTGTGGTCGGTATTTCTCTGTCGTTCGAGTATTCACCCTTGCATGGGTGTAGTTTTCATTTATTAAATTGAGTTGTCATTCTTTTCTGTGTTCAAGTTTATTATTGTCATTGTAATGTGAATGTCGTTAGTTTCTGAATTGTTTAATGACCTTGTTGGTCTGCGTTGTATTTAGATTGACCCCGGTCGGTCAATCCTTGTGTAGTTTAGTGGAGTTTAGCCTGGTAGATCCTTGTGAGAAGGGCCTACGGCGTGTAACATTTCCGGATGTATTCTGGGGGTGTTACAAATATGGTATCGGAGCTTAGGTTTGCGAAAAACCTAGCCCGTTGGGTCAAGTCCATGTCTTGTGTAAGTCGCGCGCATCAGAGTTGTGATTAGTATCATGGTTCCGACATCATCTTCAGGCAATCCGTGATGGTAAGTCTCCCGATCGTAAGTCCTTTTATATACGTATTTGATTATATTATGCTAATGTGTTTAATGTGAACTAGGGATTGTAACTTGTTGGTGATATTATTGTTTTAGGATATAGCATGCGTATACGGTCCGGGTAAAAATGGTTATGTGGTATGCTTCAGAAGTCGAGCATATTTATCGGTTTCTACATTTCATTAGAGTAAATCTTTGAGTGTTAATTTTATCCGCTGCGTGAGTATTTTGAGATGGCTTTTGGTATCTTGCAAACTGAGTTTTATTTCCAAAAACCGATTCTCTAAACCGAGTCTTGATATTTTGATCTTGCACGTTTTGACGGTATTCTTATGACGGTATTGGATATTTTATAAATGACTTTTGTGAGTATTTGAGAATATTACCGACATCGGCCTTTTTGGCATTTTGACCATTTTTAAAAATGATTTTTAGCCTGGTGGGTTCCGGCACGGGGCCCACGGCGCTGTAATATCAAGAATATTTTAAAGTGGTGCATTGAAATTTTCTAGCATTGTGAAAAGCCATGATTTAATGTTGTCATGTCAAATGGTCACGTATCTCGGTGGAAAATTCTTCGAATAAACATTTTGGTAGAAGAGGAAAGATTTTCAAAATTGTGGTATTTGGGATTCAACACTTTTGAAATATTTCAAATTAGTTACAATTCAATTTTTAATTTTTCTTTGATACATTACTCGAAAATAATTTTTAGAGTCATTGTATAAACTTCCTCTTCCGAAATAAGAGACAGTATTTACAAGTCTTGGGCGTAACGTGACTAGCCCTCTTTTTCAAAAATTTGTTTCCATTAAGTGCTTACATATAATGATCGTCCTCGTCGAAGGACTCGAAATTGATTTCATAAAACTTTGTACTTTACGATATTACCGTTATTCTAAAGATGCTAACTAAAACTCATGTTGATAATTGTGGTATATTGTACGACTGATAAATCAATATTGTTGAACGGTATTATTTGCATTAGTATGTTGAGCCTCGGCGGACGTAGACGTGATGATGGAAATGGAAGCGGCGAGGTGGTTCGTACGACCAGGATTCATGCTACGGTAAAGGAGTATCAAGATAAAACGATATCCTATGAAATCTCCTCAGTGGTCGAGCCCACGAGCGAAGCAAAGAGACCGAGGACATATGGGAAATTTTTGGGTGGTGAAGAGTCTAAGGCTCCCAAACCCCCACGTCATTCGAACGCGTCGTCTTCGCGATCGGGAGTGAGCGCTAGGAATCCCAAGCTAGCATCGGTGACTCTTGGTAAGAAGAGAAGGTGCTTCAACTGCAATCGTTAGGGACATGATCGTGCAAATTGTCCCTTTCCACTCTTGACTTGTTACCGGTGCGGGTGTGAAGGTCATCGGGAGAAACACTGTGAGACAGTTTCCGATTTGGCAAAGAATGCTACCCTATTGGAGACTAGATCAAGTGATCGGAGAGTGTCCCGAAAAACTATGTTTCCTTCTGAAGATTCTAGTACGGGAGAATGAAGATCTTGTACTATGTCTTAATCGTTGCTGGTTCCAACAATCGTGACTTCGATCGTATTTCGTTTCATTGCTTTACGTTTCCATCTCTTGTTGTTCTAAGTTTCGGGATCGTAATGTCTTTTTAGTATGGGGGAGTGTATTGCCCATACTTTTCTTAGTATTTCCGGTATTGTCTGACCTTTCATTGTTGGTAATTCATCTGTGAACCTTTCGACCATTTTAAACTGCCTTGTGCTTGCTAGATCAGTTCATTGTATTTATAGGATCCTCGTCGCGCATTGCTCGTGATGTCTTGGGGCTGAGCAAGTAGTTATTTCCTTGATTGTTCCGCCGCTCTCTATTTTAAGTTTCGGGACGAAACTTATTTTAAGGGGGGTAGAATGTAATACCCGAGATTTTTATTCTGATTAATTTGAATTTTTTTCTTTTTAGATCGGAAATTTCTCGGTTGTCGAGCGTTCATATTATTTTTCTCGACGATTGATTTTGTGTTTATGGCCATATGTGGTGATTTGTTGTATTGTTGTCCGCGAGCGTTTCTTCATGTTCGTTTCCGAGCGATTTCGGAAAATCGGATCGTCGAGTCATGGCGGCTGGGCACCGGCCGGCCAGGTGCGGCAGTGACCGGCCAGGTACACACGAGCAGCCCACACGGACAGGCGCTCGTGCGGCGCTCGTGCAGGATAGGCAGACTGCTGGGCAGTCCCTGGGGGCCAAGCACGAGCAGGGCGCACGAGCAAGGCGCACGGGCCGGCGCTCGTGCGGCACTGGGCAGGAAGTAGCAGGCGCGCACGAGCAGTGCTCGTGCGCGGTGCTCGTGCGGTGCATGTCACGGGGTGCGGATCACTGAGGTTCAGGCCGTCAAATTCGTGCAGCGGATCACGAATCACCCGTGCACGTAGGAGACTTCCGAGTCTCCGTCCGGCTACCATCAACGAGATTTCATATAGTATCAACATTAGAGATATCATGCACTGGTCCATTGTGCTGCGTAAAATGCTAGGCACCCGCCTGTCCTTTGCCTCCGACCAACTAAGGGCCGGTATCTCATACCCTTCAAGCTTAACCTGCAATGGCACTCGGCACTAAGGGTCACTCGCATGCCCGAAGTGCAATTCCTCGTGCTCGACACTCACTCGGGACTTCCTGGGTGCAGTACCTTGGCGCTCTTGAGAGTACCTCACCCGAGACGGACAACCTTTTAGATCTTGGCTTAGATTCATGCCATCAATAGATATTTACCCCTCACGATGTTTGGGACTACTTCGCATACCGACATATTACCTTCAATCCGCAATGTGGTGTTGTCTCGCAACCACATGTACAAGCCAACGATCCCCCGCAGCATAGCCGGAACCGATAGCTGATGCTTACGAGTAAGCTCACGAGGCGTATGATTTAAGTGA
This sequence comes from Orobanche coerulescens, assembly GCA_033398695.1. NCBI lineage: Eukaryota > Viridiplantae > Streptophyta > Magnoliopsida > Lamiales > Orobanchaceae > Orobanche > Orobanche coerulescens. The sequence goes on from CM065814.1 coordinate 14,538,321, forward strand.
GTGCGTCGATTGCCCAATCGACATAAAGGAAGTGTTATATGGCCGACGGCATCCCTCCCGTCACACTAGAGCCTCCATGCCAACCTTAAGCCCAATGCAGACCACATAGGTCCTACGCCGCCCTAACGATTTCCAACTCGCTCAGGAACTCTTCGCACACTTCGAATGCTTAGACTTGGCTCCCTAGAGGCCCCCCTTACCTCTAGGAAGATTGCACGCTTGGTGCTCGACAGCACGAGGAAGACTGGCCGCTTGCCCACCATTGCCCATCTAAGGATTGTCCCCCCTATAATAGGCTTAGAAAAATAATGCCTTGTAATTGCACTAAACATTGATTGGCCGAAGAAGCACATCGAGTGTAACTCCCTCATCCGAACTCCAAATCCTTATCCACTTGAACCTTAGAGTAGATTACGATATTATCTATAAGTCCTCAAAGTTTCAGCCCCATACGATACTCGAGGAGTGACGAATTGCCTTTGCAATATTCTGAAACTACTACAATGCCACTGCAATGCAGCATCTTGATCCTTCGCATCGTTCGCTACTCAAACGGAACCGTCTAGCTGTGAAACTTGGTGGAGACCTTCCCAACACTCCAAGAAACTCCCCATTACAAGAATTTCACGAAACTCTTCCCCAAAAGCCCTCTGCTCAACGACTCAATGTCCTGCTCGCGCACGGACACACTCCGGACGCCGACCACTGTCGCACGCCCCCAACCTTATTCGTGTCGCAGGGCAACTATCCAACATAATCCTTTGTAAGTCCGGGCAATCCCAGGTACTCCGAATAATATGGAAAGCGCCCTGTGACATTCTCCCCCTCTCGATCCGTTGACGTCCTCGTCAACACATGCACACACAAACTGCTCTATGTACATGCGCTGCCCATGTCATCATGACAATACTTGGGCAACGAACCCGACACTCTACCTCCATCTCCTCAACTCGTGTGCATTAGCACATCACTATTATTTCCATCGAGTGGCACTTTCTTTGCAAAGTCGGAGGCCCAACGCGAGGAACGCCTGCACGGTAACTCGGTGATCGCAATTTCCCGCAGCTCACTCGGCATCTCTTGCGCATCGTGCATTCAAACTCATTGCTCGTAGGGATGCAGTGCATGCGATCAATGCACGCTCCCTCCTCTCGGATGTTGATGCTCTCAGCACACACCCGCACTCTAATCTTGGCAGGAATCATTCTCTCCATGCCTCGATATAACCAAAAACCAACCGATGGTGTTAGATTGGCACTCTAGCTCAAATCAAGCTACTCCCTCATTGTCAAGTCCGAGACTAGCGACAAGTTCTTAGAATTAAACTGGGTCGATTTGCCTGAACGTCTGGAGTACATGATACTTCTAAGAGTGCTCACTAACACCAAGAACCCATCCAAAGGAGCCTTGCGCTCCGCTCAAAATACCACCGCGGCTGCCCTCTCAAAAATCCTTACTAACCATACCCCATAATACGGATTCCGAATTCTATCAAGGAAGAGCCAAACCCAATCTGAAAATCTGTAAGACAAGTGCCCTCTAGCACAAGTCGAAAGAGGCCTGCATGGCTGCTCATAGATCACTAAACTCTCGGCCCTCAGGCCACCGCACTTCTACGGCAAGGAGCTTGAAGGCTGTGCGCGTGATCAATGCACCATCCCCCGCTCGAAGGTGATGCCTAACTCTCGGCACACCACGTCACCGGCCTTCAGCCTGGCGTGACGAAGACTCACGGGTTGGTCTCGCTGGTCCTCTGACTCAGACGAAGACACGAACCCAGGCCCTCTGGCCTAACTCGTAACCTGGCCAACTGGCCTTATTACTCAACACACAATTGTGTACTCTGTACGAGCACACCTCATTCAGCTTGCTCCCATCAGAAATCCTTAGACCAATAGTTCTCATTTATTGGCTTCCAAATTACTTCCAAGAACAGCCATCTCGAAATCACTCACGTGGGTGTCTAGGATGGACACACCTCCTCGATAACCAAGGAGCCCAATGCTCCATATAACTCAGTCCATTTCAGAAAATCCCTCAACCACAGAGCCCATACTTTAGGCTTTGGAATCCCCTTAAGGAACAGCATTCTCGAATCAGCCCATTTCGTCTCGAGAGTCTGGCCCTCCCCCACTCATGTTGAAGGCCAGACCCAAATCTCTTGTCCCTCATAGACTGTTGGGACATGCAACATCACACTTGGAGCATGCCCATTCTCATATCTGCCCGACTCAAACCAGGAAGACTGAACACTCCACTCTTGAAACTTCCGTGGTGGCTGTGTTACGATTGCACCTCATGTACGAAAGTGCTTTGCTCATAACAATTCAAATCTCATGTAACCAACGTAACTAATGCACCTTAAATGCTATGACGCTTGCGCGCACCAAAATTCAGCCCAAGTTTTGCACCTGAATGTGCTATGATGGATTCCCGCACGGAAGTTCTCGCACAAATAGGTCTCAAACCCAAATCACCTCTCAATCTGCGGCGCTACGCAAACATGGTTGCAACTTGGCAGACGTGGCTACTGCACACCACCCGGCTCACCGGCATGTCTCCTTCTAGGAGTTCAAGATGTCTTATAAGCCCACAAAAAGGTTAACACCGATTCAGATTGTATTGCACCAACACCGTTACTCGCGCGTCCGCAATTTACCGATGAGGATGTTCACCTCACATCCACCAAATGCCAACCGCACATGCAGAGAATAAATAGTCATTAAACACGTCGTAACCCGGGTACTACCATTCGCGGAAATCACTAATGCCAACAACTCGCACCGAACAAAGCTTTCGAACATCACTGACAGAAACCAAACAACCAGGGTACTACCATTCGCCCAATTGCAAAGCCAACTCGAGGTACTACCATTCGCTCAAGTCCCACTGCCAACTAAATTCTCAACTCTGCCACAATACGTAAGAACGCACTGCAATCCCTTCGCTGAAATGCCACTACAATGGCTAATAAGAAAAATTCGGCACAATTTTTGGTATCCAGTTCTCAAGGGGAAGCAAGATATTCAACAAAGCTCAACTGAAACCTGGATGCGACATTCCAGTCTCTGATACCACTTGTTGTAACGCCCCCAAAACCTTACGGGAGTATTACACGCTGTGGGCCCCGCGCCGGAACCCACCAGGCTAAAAACCAATTACAAAAACGCCCAAAAAGGCCGATGACGGTAGTATTTTCCAAAACTCACAAAATCATTTGAAAACACCAACTACCGTCAAGATAATCAAGGCCAAAAACTCGGTTAAGGGAATCGGTTTTCGAAATCAAACTCAGTTGGCAAAAAGCAGAAAAACCATTTGAAAGAACTCACGCAGCGGAAAGAAATACAGTACAAGAAGAGTATGCATCAATAATTAATACACAAACAAAATACACGCTTCCCCAACAATATGCCATAGCCAGTATCGTCTGGAATCCTTGCCTCACGACCGCTACCATCAAAGTTCTCAATACCTGAAAAACAAGTCCCACAACGGGTCAGCAATAATGCCCGACAAATAACCGCAAGTACATAAACATAAATATTCACATGCCATGCATCATGAGAATAATAACCTCAATGATAACCTTACCACTTCCGGTAATCCAACGATTCTCGTCAAAATCCCAATATCACAACAATACCATAAAAATCCCAATACCGAATACTTTCTCGTACATAATCCTCTATGTACGATTGCCATATAACATACCTCTATCCGGACATCCTTCCGAAATGCATACCATAGACCAAGAATATCCAAAATGACATCAACAATATCCGAATACTACAATCTTCCCAAGATTGTCCAAGTATCTCAACAACCATCTACTGTGCATTCTAATCCTTTTAGAACATCACTGAACATTCGTCAATATGCAATACAACATAAAATACTTATGAAATGTAAATGGAATTACTCATCAAAACATTACAACCGAACAAGTAAACACTTGCCTGGATACCAATATGACAAAACCAACACCGAACTCATCGCCCTCGTCTACGAGCTCTTCAGCCCCTACTGGACGGAATCTACGGCTTTTCACCGCGGCAAAACGATTATACCTATTGGTTAATCAGCCTAGAATAATAATCATATCAATAATCGAACCAACTTGGTAACAATGATCATAACATATTCAATCCGGAATTCAACCTCATATCAAGATTCATCTCATATAAATCAACCACTATCATCACTATGATTTATAATACCATCTTAAATCGGTTAAATGAATTATCAAATCATCATAGTCATCATATGGCCTCAAGAACATCAAGAACTCTATGATTCCATAATCATAATCAACATATTCAAAGCATATCATCATCTTCCTTCAACATAAACCTCATATATCCTCAAGAATCGCAATAACAACATCATAATCATCTTCATACGAATCATTCATCAACTATAACATCAAAAATCCGAAATGAAAAGGAGAAATATCCAACATACCTCATAGAATATGGATAACATAAGAAATCACTTCAAGAATCAACAATAGTTCCATAACCAAGCTCTAATTCCATGATTCCAAGCTCACAATCATGTTAGAAGTGTTTAGAACACTCTTAGAAGTGAAGAGGGACGAGTTGGGATGGGAGAAATGAGTTTCCTTTGGTGAACAAATGAAAGACCATCTCTTATTATATAAACTGCGCATCTCGTTACGTACGTAAGTGTCCTTACTTAACGTACGTAACAACTTTAACGTACGTAATACGAAATCCATAGCGTACGTAACAAACTCACTGTCTCATTCTCAGGAAGTCCATTACGACGTAACCCATACCATATAACGTCGTAATATACCGGTTGACTTACTACAAGATAATGGTCGTGTTACGTACGTAACACGTCCTGTATAACGTACGTAACACGTACGTTGACTCACCTGTCAACATCCTCCGCCGAAAGTTGCCGACACAGGGTCCCACCTGCCGACCACGACTCGATCGTCTGATTCCCATGTTACGTACGTAATGTATTGGCCATAACGTACGTAACTCTACCAATTTAACGTACGTAAGCTTCAACACATAACGTACGTAATGGCTTCCATACTTAGCCATTTACAGCAATTCCTGTCCAACGTCTCGACATAACAAATACGAACATACGGCAGAATCAATACATATACTCAATTCAATAACATTATCAAACGTTCCCAACGTCCTCGAGCATAATTAACCATCCCCGATATCCAATATATAAACGAAAAATATATCCGAAAAATCGGGGTATTACACTCTACCCCCCTTAAAAATAAGTTTCGTCCTCGAAACTTGCAAACACTTGCACAAACAATATTTCAACGGAAAATTCAAAATCACCAAGATAACCAAGAATTATCGAATAATCCGAACAGCATACTTACAGGTCAGTGAAGACGAAGATCTCCCGTGATACTAGCATATGGCACCATTTAAAAAAAATTCTCGACACAACAAGAATGCCAAAACAGGAATAATCACCAATTGAAAATGATTGGTCTCCGACAAGACCACAACAAGTTTAGAGCACTGTCGAGTTTTGTGGGATCTGTGACGCTGTGTCTCCTCACCTAAAGCGCATGAGCCGCTCCTTGTCACATGCACGTATCACCGGCGTTCCACTCCACATCGGAAGCCGCACATTGCACGTGCCTCGCACCGGCGTTCACTTCCAGATTGGAGCCGCACATTGCACATGACCACGGCAAAGGCGTTCACTCCCTGCCTCGTCGGTATCGGGAACACCAACAATCCCCAAACCCACACATCACCACGACAGTACTCAAAAATCACACAGTTCCAAAACATCACAAACATCACGCTACTACCACACCGGTAGAGCCACATAACACACATGCCTGTAACACCCCCAAATCCCATTGGGTCATTACAGTGCCGTGGACCCCACACCAGGAGATCCACCAGGCGAACATGACTAAAATACAATAAACTGACCAAAAGGGGAATCACAATTCCTACACTGACATCCAACATAATATTCCGATATGGAATTTCAATGACAACAGTGGGCCTACATGGACTAAATAAAATACAGAGACATCCACGAGCCTTACTCGGATAATACAAAATGATAAAGACTGAACAAAACTGGAGTACTCCAACTGTCTGACTGACGTGAACACCAAAACATCTCGGACTAGTATCGCTCGAATGCCTCGTCGCCACCGTCATGCCCCTGTGTCTCAACTCTCTCCTCGCAAACACCTAAAACATGAAAATATGTTCCGCCCCCACGGGGTCAGTCATCCAGATAATGATTATCAAATACATGTACAACATGATATGCATCAAAAGAGCAGAATGAATAGTATATTAATGGTAATACGAGATGCTCACAAACCAAAGTAAGAATCGAGCATTCGTGGAATACTATGCCCACGGCATACAATCAATACCTGCTCAACAGGTTAGAACACAAGTGCCCAACGGCGAATCATCAATACAGAACACAACAATACATCACCCGAAGGTAACCCAAGCCAAACACTGAAATAGATACGAATCACAATGCCCGAAGGCTCCACCAGGAATACCGATACATCACAATGGCCTAACAGTCGAATAGCCTGAAGCTGTTTATCATCATAATACCCTGAATGTCACTCAGCCGAAGCTGTCAATCACCACAATGGCCCGAAGCCAAAACAGCCCGAAGCTGTATCAATGAGGGCCGAAGCCATGGCACGAAGCTGTATCACAATGAGATCATCCAATGACCGTGACCTGCTGAATTGCAGGTGCTGGGAAACCAACCGCGAGGGTCCAAGCCCCAGACTTACCCATAATGACATCACCCAGTGACCGTGACCTACTGAACTGTAGGTGTTGGGAAACAAACCGCGAAGGTTCAAGCCCCAAGCTTACCCATAATGAGATCATTAACATGACCGTGACCTACTGAACTGTAGGTGTTGGGAAACCAACAGCGAAGGTTCAAGCCCCAAGCTTACCCATAATGAGATCATTAACATGACCGTGACCTACTAAACTGTAGGTGTTGGGAAACCAACCGCGAAGGTTCAAGCCCCAAGCTTACCCATCGAGCACTAGCCGAGACTAGCCTCCAAAACATAATTAATCACAACAGTAACAATCCCAAGATTACCAAATTCATAAGAATAATAGCGTGATGCCTTGAGTCGGCCAACACGACAACAACAACTCATGGATGGGCACCTTCCACGGCGGTCCCAATTCAAACACCTCGACTGCCTTGGAATGGCCAATCGATCACAACGACTTAACGGATGGAAATTATCCCTGACAGTCCCATTTCAATACATCGATTACCTTAGAACGGTTAATCGATAACGATGACACAACAGATGGGAATTAACTTCGATAATCCCAATTAAATACATCGATTACCTTAGAACGGTCAATCGGTACATAATGATACAACGGATGGGAATTATCTTCGATAATCCCAATTAAATACATCGATTACCTTAGAACGGTCAATCGATACATAATGATACAACGGATGGGAATTATCTTCGATAATCCCAATTAAATACATCGATTACCTTAGAACGGTCAATCGATACACAATGATACGGTGGAGTGGATGTCCCGGCGTCTTAAACTGACCACCGAAACAGATATAATAAACGAATATATCAAACGCCTTCAGTCGGCCAATGCAACATCATAGTGACAGTTCCAATTCAATAATAATGATTCAACGATGCCTCAGAACGACATTCACGTCAATAATAATAATCGATACTTCGATGCCGCGAACTGGCCATCGACAACAAGAATCTCAATGCCTTAAACCGGCCGTTAACGAATAACAATCACATCTGGCATAATCACCGAAGGGTATTGCATCAAACAATTCCCGAATATCAACAAATCACGAAGAGACTAAGTCTCGAAATGATACAATACATTCATACACATATATGATAACATTAATCTCATTGACCAGTACAAGTATAAAACTTGCCTCAAACCAAAGGCGAGAAAGTCCTTCCACGATCAACGTCCTGGCACGAAACGATGAACAGCGCCTCCCGACGATCACAACACTCGAACAACCTTGAATGAAAACGATTCATTCAAAAACACAAAATCAATAGAAAACAACGACAAGGACAAAGCCCGATTCAAACACGAATCAATCACACCGCACGAACGAATATCATAGTTCTCAACTATGAATTCCAACATCCTCCAACACCTCGATGATCAATTAATATGATCATTACGTTCTTAACACTTGTGAAATCCATTCAACAAGATTCACTTAAGAACAATTATCAAAACAAACATCTCAAAATGATAATATCACCAATATCATCAAATTGATCCTCCTACAATGATAATATTATCAATATTATCATTATCACCCCAAGAACATCATCAACTCAATAATCATGATGTCTGAAACAAAAATCCTTCATCAACACATCATGAATTCGGATTAAACAACAAGATTCACTCAACCATTTCCAAATTATGATAATCACCTCCTAAATCATCATAAATCCTTACTAAAATGGTTAAAATCTTTCAAGAACACCACCAACAACAATAACCATCTCAAGGCTATGTTAATCATATAACAATCTTAACATAATCCTTCCTAGACATGATTAAAAACCTCCAACAATCTAAAACATCAAGAACACTATCCAACTCAAGCAATACCATCATGTTCTTCATCAAAAGTTTATCAAAACTATGAAGAATCATGATATACTCCATTAATCAAACAATACCCGAAGAAAACAACAACAAAAACTCGAAAATCACTTGAAGAACAAGAGATTGAGGGAACTTACCAAAGAAGAACAAGAAGAAGCCTCCAAACACCAAAGGAGCACCAACAAGCTTCCAACTTCAAGCTTCAATCCAAGCTAGGACGATCAAGATCGAGTTGGAAGAGGCTAAACATCAAAAACAAGTCCAAATGGACGATTCTAGGGAGAGAAAATGTGTTTTGGCTCGTGAGGAAATGAAAGACGAAACCAAGATAAATAGACTGACCAATTCATTACGTACGTTGGACACTATGGTTAACGTACGTAAGAGGCATTACGTACGCTATGCTAAGACATTAACGTACGTAATGTAAATCCAGAACTAACTGGACTAAAATACGAAGGCCTTAACGTACGTAAACAAAAACATATTACGTACGTTAACAAGACCTGCATTACGTACGTAGAGTTCACCTCTTAACGTACGTAAGGGTCCGTTGACGGCAATAGTGAGATCCGATCGGAAGATGCTCGGGACCCACCGGCCGAAAGTGACTCCGAGGAAGGTTCCTGCCACCTACCATGCATTACGTACGTAACCTTACAGGCATAACGTACGTAATACTCAGCCCATAACGTACGTAAGTCTACTCATGTAGCGTACGTTAAGGCTAGTGTACTTAGCCAAAAATCCAAACTCTCCAACCAACATTCAAACGACAAAACCAACCCGACGACAAGTATAATATTTCGATCTCGAAATATTCCAATACAATATTCATTGTATCAGTCCAAAACAACAATACTTGTACAATTCCAAAATGAATACGTACAACTCAACAGTAATACAAAAAAAAAAAAAAATTATCCCCGGATATTACATACTCCCCCCCTTAAAAAGAGTTTCGTCCCCGAAACTCAGCGTGCAAAAACACGGGGTACGAACTATCCATCAGGATAAGAAAACAACATCTCCAGGAATACTCCTCACTACGAACCACTTCGCCTGAGTAATCGGGCCAACCCCACGGGTTCCCGCGTCTCCTCTGCCTGAACACGTCGAAAAACGAGTGATAAAAAAAATACTCAACCAAGTGCGAGATCAATCGAATCATGACTCCTCCGTCAGAGACCAGCCAGGAAGTCGCACCACCCGGAAGACTCGTAACACCGGCGTACACACCCCGCGGGTGCCTCCCATTATACATGTCTACAATCATCGGTGTACACTCCCCCGTTCTCATCGGCATTAAACGCTTAAGCAAACACTGACTCATGCCACAAAAGGAAAATAACAATGCGCATATGGTCCTCGGGACCATATCAACCGCACACCCAAGTCCTCACGACTCGGCGTCTCGAATTTAAATGAACAATTACCCAGATTATTACAAAATCTCGGGTACAACACCAAAAGGAAGGAAAAACACACCACACGACCTCAAATCTCAAGATTCTCAGATACAATCATTACAAGATAGATCAACCATAAATGGTTCGCATCCACAGTACTAAAGTACAGACCGAGTCAAACATCAATCCGAAAAATAAAGAAAGAAATTGAGGCTACATCTCAAATGTATCCAAAATCAACATCCTCCAGGCCATCGAACTCCTCGATCTGATTGACTCGAGGAAGATCCAAATCTGAGCTCGCCGCTCCTCCTCGAGTGTCCATACTTCTGGCTCCCGAAGCCCGATATGAGCCCTTGGATGGAGTACGGACTGAAGAAACAAAGTCTCTCGAGGCCCGTGATTTCCCTTGAGATCTACTGGCACTAGAACCCCTGCAGTATTTCTGAAGGTATCCCTGCCTCCCACACAGAAAACAAGCAATAGACCGCATCGAGCACCGAGTACTGCGATGTCCTATTGTATCACAGTTAAAGCAAACAACGGTCGAACCCGTCGCCTGAGAAGAAGATGCTTTCCCAGCACGAGGATGACTAGAAAACGACCTCCTAGACGTCGGAGCCCGATGTCCCTCTGAATGAACCGGCATCCTAGTCCTCTCTCCGGAAGAAACTGAAGGGTTCTTCTGAGCAAGCTCCTTGATCAGAAGCTCTGCTCCAAGGGCCTTCTCTATGAATTCACCAAGTGATTTGCAATTGTGGTTGAACAACTGCATCCTCAACTGCGGGTTCAGCCTCTTGCTAAAATACTTGATCTTATCCGCCTCAGTACGGATAACAGATGAAGCAAACTGAAGGAGTCCCTGAAACTTCTCCGCAATAACAATAACACCCTCGTCCTCGATGGATTTGGGGTTCAAAACCTCTGACAGCTTGGCTTCACGAAGTGGAGCCGGATAATACCTCTCTAACATGAGAGTCTTAAACTCGCTCCAAGCACAATCACGATCGGTGGGTTTCACGGAAAGCCACCAAGAATAAGCGCCTTTACTCAAATAGTAAGCCGCTACTGCCACCTTACTCTCTTCCGGACACTGAACCATGTCGAAGAGTTTATCAAAATGTTCAAGCCAATGAACAATATCAGCTGGTTCTGATGATCCCTCAAAGATAGGCGGCCTCTGACGAGAGATGTCGCCGATAGTTTGACTCACTCTCCCGGCCTGTCCATAAAACGGCACCTGGAGTCCCTGCTGCTGTGTACCACGAACCATCGAGGTCTGCATGGTTTCCATTATCTGCGTCATCTGAGTCATCTGGGTCATCATGCTCCTCATAAGCAAGAAAGGGTCGATGTCAGTCTGATCGACTCCTCGGGTATGACGTTCCGAAGGGGAACCGGTCGCATAAGTCACATCTCCGGCTGAATTCTGACCCATATCGGCACCCGTACGCGTATAAACATGATGTTCTGGGTTTCGGCCTGCTCTGTAGCCTTTGCCCCCTCTGCTACGTCCTCGGATTCCTCTTTCCATACTGAAAGAATAACGTTCTATCATGAACAAAGCTCAAATATGCCTCAACGGCCAATCCACAATGCTAAGTCAATAGCCAAACACGAGTATACATACTCAACAAATAAACAATCACTTAAAACATGCTAATTATAGCCAATACTGGGCCGACACGCTCCAAAGCAATTCATCATGAATGGGTCGTAACACAATGTTACATAAAGATTTCAACAAAACATGTATAATCTATGGCATAATGAATGTATGAATACAAGAGAATCGAGTCCTTACACAGGTCATACGAAGCTTCGAGGTCTTGCGATACTAGTCTTCACCGACGACGACTCGATAAAAGAAATACTCATACAATCGCTCAACTATCACGACCCACAAAACCTGACTGTCCAAATTGTCATAACCTGACAGCCCCACTACTACTGCGTCGGTAGAGCCACATAACTCACATATCACGGTATCTCACAACCCAATTCTCTGATACCATCTTCTGTAACACCCCCAAATCCCATTAGGTCATTACAGTGCCGTGGACCCCACACCAGGAGATCCACCAGGCGAACATGACTAAAATACAATAAACTGACCAAAAGGGGAATCACAATTCCTACACTGACATCCAACATAATATTCCGATATGGAATTTCAATGACAACAGTGGGCCTACATGGACTAAATAAAATACAGAGACATCCACGAGCCTTACTCGGATAATACAAAATGATAAAGACTGAACAAAACTGGAGTACTCCAACTGTCTGACTGACGTGAACACCAAAACATCTCGGACTAGTATCGCTCGAATGCCTCGTCGCCACCGTCATGCCCCTGTGTCTCAACTCTCTCCTCGCAAACACCTAAAACATGAAAACATGTTCCGCCCCCATGGGGTCAGTCATCCAGATAATGATTATCAAATACATGTACAACATGATATGCATCAAAAGAGCAGAATGAATAGTATATTAATGGTAATACGAGATGCTCACAAACCAAAGTAAGAATCGAGCATTCATGGAATACTATGCCCACGGCATACAATCAATACCTGCTCAACAGGTTAGAACACAAGTGCCCAACGGCGAATCATCAATACAGAACACAACAATACATCACCCGAAGGTAACCCAAGCCAAACACTGAAATAGATACGAATCACAATGCCCGAAGGCTCCACCAGGAATACCGATACATCACAATGGCCTAACAATCGAACAGCCTGAAGCTGTTTATCATCATAATACCCTGAATGTCACTCAGCCGAAGCTGTCAATCACCACAATGGCCCGAAGCCAAAACAGCCCGAAGCTGTATCAATGAGGGCCGAAGCCATGGCACGAAGCTGTATCACAATGAGATCATCCAATGACCGTGACCTGCTGAATTGCAGGTGCTGGGAAACCAACCGCGAGGGTCCAAGCCCCAGACTTACCCATAATGAGATCACCCAGTGACCGTGACCTACTGAACTGTAGGTGTTGGGAAACCAACCGCGAAGGTTCAAGCCCCAAGCTTACCCATAATGAGATCATTAACATGACCGTGACTCATCGAATCAGAGGTGTTGGGAAACCAACCGCGAAGGTTCAAGCCCCAAGCTTACCCATAATGAGATCATTAACATGACCGTGACCTACTAAACTGTAGGTGTTGGGAAACCAACCGCGAAGGTTCAAGCCCCAAGCTTACCCATCGAGCACTAGCCGAGACTAGCCTACAAAACATAATTAATCACAACAGTAACAATCCCAAGATTACCAAATTCATAAGAATAATAGCGTGATGCCTTGAGTCGGCCAACACGACAACAACAACTCATGGATGGGCACCTTCCATGGTGGTCCCAATTCAAATACCTCGACTACCTTGGAATGGCCAATCGATCACAACGACTTAACAGATGGAAATTATCCCTGACAGTCCCATTTCAATACACCGATTACCTTAGAACGGTTAATCGATAACGATGACACAACGGATGGGAATTAACTTCGATAATCCCAATTAAATACATCGATTACCTTAGAACGGTCAATCGATACATAATGATACAACGGATGGGAATTATCTTCGATAATCCCAATTAAATACATCGATTACCTTAGAACGGTCAATCGATACATAATGATACAACGGATGGGAATTATCTTCGATAATCCCAATTAAATACATCGATTACCTTAGAACGGTCAATCGATACACAATGATACGGTGGAGTGGATGTCCCGGTGTCTTAAACTGACCACCGAAACAGATATAATAAACGAATATATCAAACGCCTTCAGTCGGCCAATGCAACATCATAGTGACAGTTCCAATTCAATAATAATGATTCAACGATGCCTCAGAACGACATTCACGTCAACAATAATAATCGACACTTCGATGCCGCGAACTGGCCATCGACAACAAGAATCTCAATGCCTTAAACCGGCCGTTAACGAATAACAATCACATCTGGCATAATCACCGAAGGGTATTGCATCAAACAATTCCCGAATATCAACAAATCACGAAGAGACTAAGTCTCGAAATGATACAATACATTCATACACACATATGATAATATTAATCTCATTGACCAGTACAAGTATAAAACTTACCTCAAACCAAAGGCGAGAAAGTCCTTCCACGATCAACGTCCTGGCACGAAACGACGAACAGCGCCTCCCGACGATCACAACACTCGAACAACCTTGAATGAAAACGATTCATTCAAAAACACAAAATCAATAGAAAACAACGACAAGGACAAAGCCCGATTCAAACACGAATCAATCACACCGCACGAACGAATATCATAGTTCTCAACTATGAATTCCAACATCCTCCAACACCTCGATGATCAATTAATATGATCATTACGTTCTTAACACTTGTGAAATCCATTCAACAAGATTCACTTAAGAACAATTATCAAAACAAACATCTCAAAATGATAATATCACCAATATCATCAAATGGATCCTCCTACAATGATAATATTATCAATATTATCATTATCACCCCAAGAACATCATCAACTCAATAATCATGATGTCTGAAACAAAAATCCTTCATCAACACATCATGAATTCGGATTAAACAACAAGATTCACTCAACCATTTCCAAATTATGATAATCACCTCCTAAATCATCATAAATCCTTACTAAAATGGTTAAAATCTTTCAAGAACACCACCAACAACAATAACCATCTCAAGGCTATGTTAATCATATAACAATCTTAACATAATCCTTCCTAGACATGATTAAAAACCTCCAACAATCTAAAACATCAAGAACACTATCCAACTCAAGCAATACCATCATGTTCTTCATCAAAAGTTTATCAAAACTATGAAGAATCATGATATACTCCATTAATCAAACAATACCCGAAGAAAACAACAACAAAAATTCGAAAATCACTTGAAGAACAAGAGATTGAGGGAACTTACCAAAGAAAAACAAGAAGAAGCCTCCAAACACCAAAGGAGCACCAACAAGCTTCCAACTTCAAGCTTCAATCCAAGCTAGGATGATCAAGATCGAGTTGGAAGAGGCTAAACATCAAAAACAAGTCCAAATGGACGATTCTAGGGAGAGAAAATGTGTTTTGGATCGTGAGGAAATGAAAGACGAAACCAAGATAAATAGACTGACCAATTCATTACGTACGTTGTACACTATGGTTAACGTACGTAAGAGGCATTACGTACGCTATGCTAAGACAATAACGTACATAATGTAAATCCAGAACTAACTGGACTAAAGTACGAAGGCCTTAACGTACGTAAACAAAAACATATTACGTACGTTAACAAAACCTGCATTACGTACGTAGAGTTCACCTCTTAACGTACGTAAGGGTCCGTTGACTGCAATAGTGAGATCCGGTCGGAAGATGCTCGGGACCCACCGGCCGAAAGTGACTCCGAGGAAGGTTTCTGCCACCTACCATGCATTACGTACGTAACCTTACAGGCATAACGTACATAATACTCAGCCCATAACGTACGTAAGTCTACTCATGTAGCGTACGTTAAGGCTCGTGTACTTAGCCAAAAATCCAAACTCTCCAACCAACATTCAAACGACGAAACCAACCCGACGACAAGTATAATATTTCGATCCCGAAATATTCCAATACAATATTCATTGTATCAGTCCAAAACAACAATACTTGTACAATTCCAAAATGAATATGTACAACTCAACAGTAATACAAAAAAAAAAAAATTATCCCCGGATATTACACTTGTCACGGGGTGTGGCTCACTGAGGTTCAGGCCATCGAATTCATGCAGCGGATCACGAATCACCCGTGCGCCTAGGAGACTTCCGAGTCTCCGTCCGGCTACCATCAACGAGATTTCATATAGTACCAACATTAGAGATATCATGCACTGGTCCATTGTGCTGCGTAAAACGCTAGGCACCCACCTGTCCTTTGCCTCCGACCAACTAAGGGCCGGTATCTCATACCCTTCAAGATTAACCCGCAATGGCACTCGGCACTAAGGGTCACTCGCATGCCCGAAGTGCAATTCCTCGTGCTCGACACTCACTCGGGACTTCCTAGGTGCAGGACCTTGGCGCCCTTGAGAGTACCTCACCCGAGACGGACAACCTTTTATATCTTGGCTTAGATTCATGCCATCAATAGATATTTGCCCCTCACGATGTTTGGGACTACTTCGCATACCGACATATTACCTTCAATCCGTAATGTGGTGTTGTCTCGCAACCACATATACAAGCCAACGATCCCCCGCAGCATAGCCGGAACCGATAGCTAATGCTTACGAGTAAGCTCACGAGGCGTATGATTTAAGTGAGTGCCTCGATTGCCCAATCGACATAGAGGAAGTGTTATATGGCCGACGGCATCCCTCCGGTCACACTAGAGCCTCCATGCCAACCATAAGCCTAATGCAGACCACATAGGTCCTACGCCGCCCTAACGATTTCCAACTCGCTCGGGAACTCTTCGCACACTTCGAATGCTTAAAGTTGGCTCCCTAGAGGCCCCCGTTACCTCTAGGAAGATTGCATGCTTGGTGCTCGACAGCACGAGGAAGACTGGCTGCTTGCCCACCATTGCCCATCTAAGGACTGTCCCCCCTATAATAGGCTTAGAAAAATAATGCCTTGTAATTGCACTAGACATTGATTGGCCGAAGAAGCACATCGAGTGTAACTCCCTCATTCGAAATCCAAATCCTTATCCTCTTGAACCGTAGAGTATATTACGACATTATCTATAAGTCCTCAAAGTTTCAGCCCCATCCGATACTCGAGGAGTGAGGAATTGCCTTTGCAATATTCTAAAACTACTACAATGCCACTGCACTGCAGCATCTTGATCCTTCACATCGTTCGCTACTCAAACGGAACCGTCTAGCTGTGAAACTTGGTGGAGACCTTCCCAACACTCCAAGGAACTCCCCATTACAAGCATTTCACGAAACTCTTCTCCTAAATCCCTCTGCTCAACGACTCAATGTCCTACTCGTGCACGGACACACTCCGGACGCCGACCACTGTCGCACGCCCCCAACCTTATTCGTGTCTCAGGACAAATATCCAACATAATCCTTTGTAAGTCCGGGGAAATCCAGGGTACTCCGAATAATATGCAAAGCGCCCTGTGATAGTGCGGCAGAGGCCAGGCAGTGCCGCGCACGAGCAGGCCACACGACCGGACGCCGGAGCATCATGCTCGTGCGTGTCCGGAAGACTCCCAGATGTGTTCCTGCAGGTTCTTGGCGCACGAGTCACGCACGGCCGGTGCTCGTGTGTGTCTGCTCATGCTTCGTGTGGGATCTATATAATGACCCGGCAGACGTGTTCTTCACCCATTTTCTTCCCCTAACTCATATCCTCCGCGGCCAAGGATTGGAGAACATGAAGGCATGGTGTATATCTTCCAATCCACGTCATTTTTGAGTTCATAGCATCGATTAATCAACCTATAACCTTGTTCGATCCATCGAATCAAGGTATGATTTCCTAAAATCTAGTTTTGGGGATTTTAGTTGACTTTGTCCGATTTGATCGTTTTAACTCATATTTCTGATGGGTAATCGAAGATTGAGTTGTGTTCTATCATTTTCATCATCTTTCCACGGTTTTATCATTTCCGATTCGTCGTTTATATGAACTTTTGTTTGACGCCTTCAAGGTGTCCGGAGAAATGACGCAGAGAGAAATTTGGTCGTTTTGCGATGTTTTTCCTCATGTGATTTGTTGTTTATTTGATTATTGGATATTAGGGATGAATTCCCTACGAAAATCTGGTGTTGAGCCTTTCCGATCGTCGTTTTCATTGGAGTTCCGGATTTTTCCAATCGACCGTATTTTCGGAGTATTCGCGAGAGATTACCAAGGCAAGTACCTTGATATACGAATTGTAACTACGTGAAATCATTGTTGTCGAAGTGTATGAATTTATACGGTTGTATATATATATATATATATATATATATATGTGTGTGTGTGTGTGTATGTATATATAGAGGGATATATATATATATATATATATTTATATTTATATATATTTATATGTTAAATATATGTATGTGTATACGTATATTGATATATATGCTTATGTCGGTGAATGCCGGTGGACGAATACTAACACTAGCTGACGTACTCAACTTGGATTGAGGGATGAACTATACTTATAGATATAATATAGTAAGTTCATATATATATATATATATATATGTACTCGGTTGAGTTGCAATATAGAGACATATGTGCGGCGTTGGTTGGTTATGCCTGAAGGCTTATTGTGATTGAGTTTTGATTGATAACGTGCGTGATATTGTTTAGCTGTGTTGTTATGGACTGACAGATAATTTGTGTTACTTGGTGTACTGAGTTGATAATTGTTGTAACGTTTGTCTGTGTGCTTGATGTTTGGAACAATGTGGATACTTGTTGTGAGAAACGTTGTATCCGGGAACCTCTGAGGGCGGAGCGTGCACTCCAGTCTGGTGTACGCTGCAATGTGCGGCTCCATATGATTGGTGAACACCGGTGTTACCTAATGCGCGTGTAAGGGGCGGCTCTTTTGGGAGTGATCGCCGGCGCGGTGACATGTTCAAGGGGCGGCCAACATAGTGGAGTGAGCGCCGGTGCACAGGTGTGCAAGGGAGGCGCCTGGCAGGGTTATTGGTAACGGATATTTGAGTGATAGCTAAGACCCCGTTACCAAATGATTTTCGTAATTCAAAGTTCTTTCAACTCTTTTCAAATACTGGTCTCGATATAGACTATGATTCGTATTTCTGAAAGTTTGTTCAACTTGGTTTTCAAACATTGGTATCAGGGTTAATTAACCAAGGATGTTTGACGAAATCTCCGAGGGTTAATTAATCAGGGGTCTTGAGCAGGATTTGTCGACTGAGAGGCGGTGCCTTTGATTGTATTGTGGTGCTATTCTGTGTATTGGGTCGAGGACCCTGTGAAATGTTGAGATGATTGATCCCGTGATGATGTTATTTGGATTGGTTTGAGAACCCTGTGAGATGTTGTAATGATTTCGTTTGTGACAGTGTTCTATAAATTGGGCTGAGGACCCCGAATAATGTTGACATGGTTTTCGCGTAATTGTTTTCCATATGTTGGGTCAAGGACCCGAGAGCTTTTGAAATTTATTTTCCAAAAGTGTTCCCATTCGATTTTCAAAACCCCAAGACGGCCCGAGTCAATAATAACGTTTTCAAACTATCTTATCAAATTGCTTTTTCCTTTTATAAAAGGGGATTTTCAAGCTAGATCTTTTAACTCATTGGGTTTGCTTAAAGTCTCACCGGTGTTATGATCCGTAAAGAGAATATGGCTATATGATTACCTTTCACCTTGTGTAAACGGATGTTTTGATGTGCTGTTTGTTTGAATGTGTGGTTTATGTTAAGGCTTCATGGCTGTTGAGTTTGTGTTGATACTTTTCGTATATCTTGTACATTATGTACTTGCACTAGCAAAATTCCAGTTTGCTAACCCCCGAGTTTTTGAGGGGTGGGTGCCTGTTATGCGCTCAGGTTTTGGCAGATCGGGAGCAGTCACAGGATTGGCTTGGAAGGAAATGGAGGACAATGATGCTAATCACACTAGAGTCAGAGTCTTTTCTTTTGTTTCATTGTGGTCGGTATTTCTCTGTCGTTCGAGTATTCACCGTTGCATGGGTGTAGTTTTCATTTATTAAATTGAGTTGTCATTCTTTTCTGTGTTTAAGTTTATTATTGTCATTATAATGTGAATGTCGTTAGTTTCTGAATTGTTTAATGATATTGTTGGTCTGCGTTGTATTTAGATTGACCCCGGTCGGTCAATCATTGTGTAGTCTAGTGGAGTTTAGCCTGGTAGATCCTTGTGAGAAGGGCCTACGGCGTGTAACATTTCCGGACGTATTCTGGGGGTGTTACAACATGTAGTCGGATATCACACGTTAATCACTGAGGAATTCGTGAGTTTCATCACTGTTAGAACAAGTCTGCTGCCCAACAGTGAACTGCCATGCACGCTTAGTGTGCGCTAAGCTATGTGAATTAACGTACGCTATCGGGCATATTTAGCATACGCTATGATTGAAACTTAGCATGCGTCAAGTCATCAGGCGAGTCAGTCGGCTGATCAGTGAGGTACTGACCGTGCATGGTTAGCGTACGCTAGGCTATGTGTAATTGCGTGCGCTAACGAGTAGCCTTAACATACGCTACATAGGATGCGTAGCGTGCGTTAAGCAAACCACAGATTTCTTTTAAGAACTTCCGACCGTATTTTGGATTGTTAGATGTTCGTTCGACGTGAGATGAATTCTATATTATTTCTTTTGTTAAGGTTCGAGCTTGCTACGTGATTGATCGAAGGGGCGACCTTCGAGTATTTCATTTTTCGTGGAAGTATTGTTCTTATCTTCGAATCGAGGCAAGTACTCTAATTAAAATTATTTATATTATGACAGCTATATTGTGATTGTATTGTGTATTATGTGTTGTGATCAAATGTCCACCATGCGTTGATCCGACGGGAATCATCATGGGAATCTATAGCTGTGTGCGCTAGATCGTTGGACAGGTAGTTCCACCATGCGTTGTCCGACGGCATCATCATGGGAATCTATAGCTGTGTGCGCTGGATCGTTGGAATGCCATCAGTATGTTGAGACTGTTATGATGTGATATGTGTTGTTATTTCTCGTTGGAGAAACTTGTTATGATATAATTGTTGATTATATCACTGTTGTATGATTATTGTAATTGTACTAGCATCGTTGTGCTAACCCCTTCGGGGGTGAACATTTATTTATGTTCAGGATCCAGGAGAGCGGGGAAACAACCACTGGAGTTGCATGACAACAAGGGTGCAGAGTGATGTTCTGGCCGGGTTTATTTGTCTGTTGTTTGTACAGTTTTAATAAGTACTCGAGTACGTAGTCATTTATGATGATTTGGATTTGGTGATGTATTAATACTTTTCCGTTGAACATTTGTATTTTCAGTATTTGGTCAAAACTGTTGTATCTTAATTCCGTTATTTTCATACGTTGGTACCTGTTAATGTCTCTTCAATTCTTCAGCCTTGTAAATCCTTATGTAAAGGATTTACGGCGCTGTAATATTCCTGAATATATCGGGGGTGTTACATTACCGACACCGAAATAGCGACGGTAAATTTGTTTACACTCCCACATCGGAAAAACAGTAGTGTATTGTGTTGTTTATATACCAAAATCTTACTCGGCTATTTGAAATTGAATGAACATTGGCACTGACCCGCCTGAGCCCGAACCTGACCCGCCTGAGCCGGGACCTGACCCGCTTGAGACCGGATGTGACCCGACCAGCCCTCTGAGACCGGACCCTCCGCACGAGCCCGAACCTGACCTATCGGAGCCCTGACCTAACTTTTTTAGATTTTTTTATTTTCAATTTAACAACGCCAATAGTGGCGTCGGTAAATAGAGGCGTCGGTAATTGCGTCGATAGAAAAATTTTGTCGAGTGTTTTTCCAACGGCGTATTGCCATCGGTAATGGCGTCGGTAAATCAATTATTGACGCCATTTTATATTTTACCAACGGCGTTTGGCGTCGGTAAAAACTATTTTTTGTAGTGGGGGAATTTATAAATATAAAAAATATGTGATATAATTGATAAAATAATATTTCCTATTGAAGCAAAAATCATAATTATTAAAACATACAGTTGAAATTATTATATAAATATCAATAATAATTTAGATATGGTTTTATTATAACCCCAGTAAAAGAAAATTACTCACTCATAATAATATAAATAAATATTTTATAATATTATTTCTAAAATATAATTTTATTACATAATATTTTATTTTCTCTCTCTTACAATATCATCTGTATATTGTTTCTTCTCTCCACTACACCCTACACCTTCCTCCCCAATTTATTGTAATATCCGGAATTTCTACTACTGATGTTTAATATTATTTTATCCGAGTTATGTTGTACAGCGTGGAATCTGTACAGTATGGATAAAATAATGAAGGACTGAGATGTCAGTATTGGTATAATTGTTGTATTTGGTCGACAATTATATTTAAGAATATTATTGGATTCAGTGTGTGTGTTCAGTGTGTCTTATGTTCGTTTTTGGTATGTCGAGACGTTGGACAAGAATAGCTGAAATTGGCTAAGTGTAACATTATTAGTGCACGCTAATAATCATGAGTAGCGCACGCTATCGTGCAGGTTTAGCGCACGCTACGGATATAAGATAACGCACGCTAATGCAGTCCGATCGGAAGGAATCTACGCGTGGACCAGGCCACTTTCGGCGCACGTTCTGATAAGTCAATGGATGTTGTAATGTAGTGTTAGCCCACGCTAATGCACGTTGATTAGCGCACGCTAACTGTATATCGGTCAACAGGAAATCTTGGCTTTATTGGTTGCTTTCGGCATGTGGGGTCATGAGCATCTTCATGGTAGGTGTAGACTGTAGCAAGTCAACTGGTATTAGCGCACGCTAAATGTAAGGACTTGCGTACGCTAGACAGTGTAAGTTACGTACGCTAATGCATGGGCATTACGTATGTAAGCACATGTACGAAGCCAGACAGTAGCCTCTGGACTGCGATAGCGCACGCTAACAAAGTCAGTTAGTGCACGCTAAGGCTGTTGCGCACGCTAAACATAAGGTTTAGCGCACGCTAGTAATATACTTTATAGAAAGGGACAGAAGGGTGTTATGAAGCATTTCGTCCATTCCTTCCTTGAAACCGAGAGAGAGATTTTGTAGAGAGAAGTTTGAGGTCCCAAACACTGAGAGATGATAATCTTTAACAAAGATTAATCTGAGGAACATGGATTAAAGTCTTGTTCTTGAAATTATTGATGATTCTTGGAATGAAGTTGATTGTTCTCCTTCATGGTTCGTCTATACAAGGTAATAGTTCTTCACTTTTGGATTTCGTTTGGATTGATTATTGATGTTCTTGAGTTGATGATAATCATATAGTCGAGTTGATGAGTGTAATATCCGGATTTATTACAGTGTATTTCATCTGTATTCAAACCATGTATTATTTCGGATTGGTGATTTTGATTATTGGAGTATGATATTTAGTGCATTAATATCATTATACATAAGTATAGCAACTTGCAAAATTGCTCAAACAACCTCGTGATAGCGCACGTTAAGAATGTATCTTAACGCGCGCTATCGGGCCATTATTAGCGCACGCTATGAAGGTATGAGTAACGTGCGCTAAGGACTCAATTATTGAGTGGCACTGCCTGCGCGCTGGGACATGGGTCCGGATAAGATTCCGCCGACGCACCCGGACAAATTCTGAAGTCAACCATTATTAGCGCACGCTAAGGGATGCTTAGTAGCGTGCGCTAACTTATCAATAATGCAGAAAATTATAAATGGGACATCAACCGTGTTGGCTTGCATTTCTTTCGCACTTTCCTCAATCTTGAGAGTTCAGAGAATTGTAGAAATACTCTTATACACTTAGAACACATATTGTTGATGTTTATACATTGGTTACCACGTGGAATGTTCATGGAAGTGGAATAGCACCTTGGAAGGGCATACAACCAACCGGAGTTGGATTCTACCTTACGGTTCAGTGATTTCGTCATTTTAAGGTATGTTCAATCTATCTCTAGACTTAGAGTTGGATTCTAACGATTTGGATGATCATGTTAACAAGATATGGATTTTCATAGATGAATTATCCAAGTATATCATGTTTGGAATAGTGAGTTGTATAAGCCTGGAATACCTTGATTATAATCATCATGATTCGAATCTTAGTACCTCGGATATGTGAAGAGAAGCTTCTATCATTGGTTAACCGAATCTAATAGATGATTTCATAGTAATCTTGGACTAGACGTTAACATCCTTATTGTTAGATAAATCTAAAGGTTTGATCATGGAAGGATTTATCTAGTATATATAGGACGTTTATCAACTTCAGAGGATAATATGGATGATATAGAGGTGTTGATATCAACCATTTAGTTTTTCGTATTATCGTATGAAGATTTGAAGTCGGAAAAGAATATGGTTTTATGTCGGCATGCATATCCTTGAATCCAAGTTGTCTTTATCCGTATAATCATTCATGAGGGTGTAGACATAGTATTCATGGAAGTAACATGAATTATCACGCAAGATTTCGTTGTTTCAAACATGGCAAGAACAGCCATCGCTCACCAAGAAATCGCCATGCATAGATAGCGCACGCTATGCTATGCAATGTAACGGCGCTATCGAAGCGCTTGTTAGCGCGGCGCTACGCTTGGTACATAACGACGCTAGACCATCGACGAAGTCAATTGGCCGTCGCGAGGTACCGACCATGCATCGTTAGCGTGCGCTAGGCTTTGTTGTTTGCGTGCGCTATCGATGACGTAACGCACGCTACACAGAGTACTTAGCGTGCGCTAAGCTATTCGGGCAGATTGCAGTTTATGAACTTTTGACCGTTAATCGAATTGTTTAACATTCATACGACGTGAGATAAATCTTATATCATTTTCTTTTGTTAAGGTTTGGTCTAGTTACGTGATTGATTGAGAAGGACGATCGTCGAGTGTTCATTTCCGTGGAAGTGTTATTATTGTCTTCAAATCGAGGCAAGTACCTTAATTGTTTTACGTATTGTTGTTATACATATTGTCGTGCTAGTATAAAAACAATTATTCATAAAAACACCTCGTTGGTATTTATTCGTTATTTCAATAAGTACTCGAGTACGAAGTCGGTTGTGATATTTTGAATTTGGTGATGTATTATTAAGTTCTGTTGAACAATTGTACTATTCCTGTATTGGGTCAGAACTGATGTACTGTAATTCCGTTATTTCCATTTATTAGTACCTTTTTATACTTGTTCAATTCTTCAGCCTTGTAAATCTTTACGTAAAGGATTTACGGCGCTGTAATATTCCCGAATATATCGGGGGTGTTACAGAATATGGTATCGGAGCTAAGATTATGGATATCTTGGCCGTTGGGTTAAAATAGGGGTCATTTATGTCTTTTGGGGTAACCGGCCGTGAATGACATCACCGCACCGCCACGCCTTCATGCGAACAAAGGGTTGTAAGTTCCTAAACTCTATCTCGTTCTTTGCATATTGTATCTCTTTATACTCGGATATTAGAATGATGTTGTTTTCTCGTATATTGAGTATTTATGCTTATGTATGTTGAGAGGCGGACGTGGACGTGGTCGCGGTCGTGGACGCGACGAAGAAATGCCGAAAGGGAGGCGCGCTTCTAACCAAAGTTAGCCATAGCTCGCGAGCCGCAGAATCTATTAATAATGAACCAGATCTCGTCAGTACAGAGATCCTTCGTCAAGTGGTGAACCAGATGACTCGGTTCGCCTGTGTCGTGGACCGAATGCAAGTGGCGGTGGGACTACAGCAGGGAGAGAGACAGCAAGGGATCCCAGATATGGGAAATCGAGGTGACCGGTGGTCGCAAGAAGTGGCAAAGATGCAACCACCCAAATTCGACCAGATTTCCGAGACTCCCACCGGGATCATTGGTTAAAGGAACTGAGAAAATCTTTGCCTAATCAACTACCCAGACGACCGGAAGCCTCTATCGCTCAATATTTTCTCGATAGGGAAGCGTCCGAATGGTGGGAAGCCATCCGGCCCGTAGACCATGACGCCGATTGACAGAGTTTAGAATGATGATGGAAGCTCGATTGCCCTCGTCCCGTGAGGGAAGCCAAAGTTCGGGAGTTTTTCTCCGCCGCCTTTCCGATGTGCCAAGATCCTGTGCGATCAAGACGTTTAACCAACAAATGGCATTTGTTCGACATCCGGTCAAATGATGCGTAAATGATGATCCATTTCGATATGAGAATGAAACTGAAGTTCAGAGGTACATGTCCGGATTTGAATGTACCACACTCCGCCAATACCAGGATAAGGCGTTGGCATATGAGATCAAGGAAGCAAACATGGAGAAATTTGCGAAACCAAGAAACAGAAAGTCTCTGGTAATTTTACAGAGCACAAGAATAGTGGGGCCCGTAAGGCCCAGTCATCCTTTCACTCTTTCAGGAAACCACCGCACCCACCTAGGAGCGGAAAGAACTTCGGGGCGACCTCAAATTTTACTGATGTTACCAGGAAATGCTTTAACTGCGCCAGACGGGGCACTATCGACGGAATTGCCCCCTTCCCGCCGTGATTTGTTTTGATTGTGGACGAGAGGGACATCGGGCGGTGTTTTATGAAGAGGCCGCAAAGTCTTTTAGAGCCCGTACACCACAGCCAGTCCCGAAGGAGGCCAAGATTCCACAGACGCAGCAAAGTGTTCGGATGCCTCGGAATTTGGCCGCGGGCGAGGCAGAGGACAATGGGACCGAAAGGGGACATCGAGTGCCGGATCGCTCCCCACGTCCTGCATTTAGATGAGGAGGACAGACGATCGATGATGTCTTTGCCGCATCGTGCAATCGGCCCGCATCCTTTCCTACCAGCTTAGTGTTTTATTTGATACTGGAGCTACACATTCTTTCATATCCTTGTCTTGTGTAAATCGTTTGAATATTTCCGGTTTTCATGCTTGTGAACCTTATGTGGTTGGGTTACCGAGTGGAGAAAGGATTGTCGGAAACTTAGAAACTAGAAATTTCCCTGTATCATTTGGAGGCAGAGAGTGGCTCTCAAATCTGATTGTGATAGAAATACAAGGAGATGACCTAATACTCGGAGACGATTGGCTTAATCGATATGGAGCAATTGTGAACTACCGAAGGAGGAATATCTCGCTGATCGCTGACGATGGTTCCGATTGTAATACCCGGTTGTAATTCATTCATTTTCATTCAGTAATTATCAGCCTGTAATTGTCACTCAGTGTATTTTCACTCAATTATAATCATTCATCAATCATGTTCATTCACCGTGTTCACCGTTCGTATAAACTTCGAGTTGAGTATCGTTATTGTTCATCGTTTCAACTTTCCTCATATGAGTTCGACTTTGTTAGATCACCATTAATTTTTGGTAACTCCAAAAATTCTAAATCTTTGCAATATTATAGAGCATCGAGTTAGCTTTCCAATGGTTCAAACGGTGAGTCAATCGGAGTCCGGACGAGAGAGTTATGGTCGTTTTAGCTCAACCGCTCATTTTTCGTTTTGCCGATCATCGCTGAACGAACTCGGCCGTGTCGTCCGACACGGCCCGCGGCTGCACTCGTCCCGGAAAGTGCCGCTGCCGCCTCAGACCCGACTGTCGCCTCGCACGGCCGAGTCGAACTCTTCCGGACAACCAAGAGCGATCGCCAGGCCCGACTGTTCCGGACACGGCCGAAGTCATTGCCGAGCGACGCGGACGGGTCACCGTCGGTGGGTCCTTCGCGCCTCGACCGTGTCAAGCGTGACACGGCCGAGTCCTCGCCGGCCGGCGCGCCACGACCGTGTCGGGCGGGCACGGCCGAGCTCGCTGGCCGAGTCAACCCTATAAATTGTTTTTTGAGCATTTTGAGCTCATTTATTCCATTTTTTCCATCTTCTTCACTCGCAACCGAGAGAGAATATCTTGAGGGAGAGATTTCTTCATCAATTATCATTTGAGTGTGTATTTTTCATCACCTTCAATCATTTGGGAAGCTTGGATAGTCGCTTTTACGCGCTTTCATCTGGATCGAATTGGTCGGATCTTCAAGAGGTAAATTCTTCAACACTTTGACTTCGATTTGTTGTTGAGATATGATGTTTTGGACGTTATAATCATGTTATATGAAGGGATATGTATATGATTATGAGTTTGTATAAGGATTCATTGGATTATTGAGGAATTATTCAAGAACACCTTGAATATCGAGTCGAATTGGGGATTTTCGACTAATTGTTGTTATAATCACATTTTTGGATATTCATAACGGATTATTGATCGTATTGAGATGTTTTGTTGGTTTGAAACACTTCTTGGAGATTTTGATATTGGGATATCGAGGTTTGATTGTAAACAATCGGAGTTTGGATACAACGTATTCGATATAATGCCCCAATGAACTTAGTTTAATCAGATCGACGCTTTGAGTTCGTTATATTCGTGTTTAATTCGTATATTGATCGGATTATCGGTAATTGTATAATTCAAGGTTGTTCGAGCGATCGATATCTCAATTAGACGTCGCTCGTGGAAGGATTATTGTCACCGGTATTGAGTAAGTTAATTCTTACTCGGTTAAAAGGATATTCATCCCTTTTGTTGTTGTTCATTCATAATCATAATTCATTCATCATTATATTAACCGTATCAAAACTTGTTGTTATCAATTAATCATTTCAGTCATAAGGAACGACGGTTCCAATCTTTTCATTGAGCTGTCATTTATTTCATTAACATTCCATCTCGGTGAGTCATTATTCATTTTCGATGTCACTTTTGTTATATCGTGGCATTCCGGGTCATACTGGCGTGCCGGTTGGTATGTGTTGGATTTTCATGTCGGGCACATTATAGTCGTGTGTTGGTTGGTGGCCTCACATTGGACTGTGCACACGATTCATATTGTCTCGTGAGACTGATTAGGTACAAGACCACACGTGTATTCGATCGATACTCGTTGGTGGCTTGTGCACGGACACATTTCCATCCCGGGCGTAGTGTGGTGCCATTTCCTTTGAGCCGTACTGCTAGTTGATTCATATAGCATGTTTGATTGCGTATGTTTCGGCTGTGATATTTCATAACTTCGTATATAATCATGATTGTGTATTTTCAACTCTTGAGGATTGTTGTTCTGCGGTAATCGACCCGCTTGGGGATTTTGTTTTTCGTGTCCTGGGCAAGGCAAAGGCACGGGAGAACACGCGACGTCGAGGAGTCCTGAGTGATACTAGAAAGGGGCCTCGCCATTCCAAATTGCTCACCATTTATGTTTCCTTTATTTATTCCACGCAGACATTCTGTTTGAATACTGCTTTCATTCAAAGGTTGTGTATTTTATCGTCACATAAGATACACATGTATTCTATTTTATCCTGGGTGTGTTGTATGAAACTCCTCATCGGAGTAATTAATTTTGTAATGTGGTTCGCATCGCATTCACCCCGTGTAATTCATTCATTTTCATCCGCTGGTGGGTCCTACCGGGGGTCCACGTGACCGTAATATCCGCCTAGTTTGGGGACTTAAAGAGTTTGTATCAGAGAGTGTTTTTGAATACTACCTTTCGAGTCATGTCTTATTTGAAATCATCGTCATCGACTAGTATCATTGGACTTTCGCGTCACGTGTGACTGTGCAAATGCCGAGCCAATCGCATCAAAGAATCAGAAGATTTCTAACGCCATGATATAATTTCGCAATAGTCATTCATTCATCATTCATTAATTAACAATCCTCAAACATCATCATTCATTGTGATTAGACGATCATGTTAACTCATTAATCACTTAATTCATTTCATTACTCATTGTCAACTGGATGATCATATTATCAATCTTGTTAAGTTATTCAAGATAATCATTTCAAGAATTTCATCGATAATCATGTAACTTCAAGAAATCATTCATATAATCACTAAGTTAGAGCATGTATACTCATTTTCATCATCTCATGACATAATCATAACGTGCTAATCATGCGGGTAATATAATCATTATGCGACCTTCCTACTTCAAAGATGGAGAGAGTCAGGGGATGCACGGAAGAGGTCGCAGACGGACCGAAACCCGAGAAATAATCACTTGTCACGGGAAATCGTGCCCAGACTCGGTTCGATCAAGATGTTCGGGTTGATCCACTCACTTTTATGCAGCGATGATGACCCATGTGCGCTTGCTCAATCATCATTGCGCCACTGACCGGATTAATCGAGAGAACTCTCCCATATGAGCCACCGCTAAGGAAATTGCTACAAAGAACCTTCGTCGCTAGCAAGAAATCGAAGAATCGCAATCGACGGAAGGCGGTCGTGCAACTTTCTAGAAACCCTGCAAGGGCTCCGCTTTTCCGAGCGACCTCTGTGTCATCTAAACCCGCGGAACCACGGTCCCGAGTGGCCAGCCGGCCATCACCGTTATAATCATGGGGAACTTGGTCACCTCGGTACCAAGTGTCCGAGACAGACGATCACGTGCTATAATTGTGGGAATTTTGGACATAAGGCCCGTTTTTGCCGAAAGGACTCCAAGTCGGCTCCGTCGGCATCTAAGGCCCCGAAGCAACCAAAGCCGTAATCGATCGCTTTGTCATCGCTGCTTAAGGCAAGGGAAGCAAATAGAGTTGGAGCTCGTATTTATCGACGGAGCGTCTGTTCGGGACCGCAAGTCCTGCATTCATATGATGAGGAGGATCGACGATCCGGTGATCCGAACGATTTCAGGTATACTCGTAATTTTATTTCAACTTGTGTGTACCTTTTGATGCTGGTACACCGCATTCATTCATTTTCGAATCATGCTTGAATAGACTTATTTCGGGATAGTCCTATTGCTTGTGGACATCATACCATCGGTCTACCTGACAATGGAAGAATTTTCGAAATCATACCGAATTAAGCTTAATGACCGCGATTGGTTGATGGATCTAATTGTGGTGAACTTATCTTAGGACGATGTAATTTTCGGTATTAGTTGGTTTAACCGTCTTGATACTATCCTCAGTGTTTGTTAGCGTTTGGTCGCTATCTTTCCGCGCTTGTTGTCGAATGTGTGCTTCAGGGAAGTAATCCCCGTTGTTCCAGTAGAATTTCTATTATGGCGGAAGCAGAGAAATTCTGCAATCGAGCTATCCAATCATTCATTGTATCATTTTCATCGATTGACCTTTCTAAGGCAATCGAGTTATTCAATCATTTCTTGTATCATTCCCATCGATTGGCTTTTCTAAGACAATCGAGTCATTCAATCATTCATTGTATCATTTTCATCGATTGGCCTTTCAAAAGCAATCGAGTTTTCAAACATTCCTTGTATCATCTTCATCGATTGGTATTTCTAAGACAATCAAGTTTTTCAATCATTATTGGTATCTCTTTTTATCGATTGACCATTCTAGGGCAATCGAAATGTTCAATCATTCGTGGTATCATTGTCATCGATTGACGATGTATTTCCAGACGAGTTATCCGTTGCCTTCACATAGAGTAAGGGAATTCGTGAGTGAGTTGAGCCGGACGCTCCCTTTATCGAAGGCACCGTATCGGATGGCCCCGACTGTAATGCAGGAGTTGAAGATTCAACTTGAGGAATAGTTCGAGGAAGGTTATCTCCGACCGATTGCTCCCGTGAGGAGCACCGGGCAGGATCTGTCAAGGAGAAGGATGGCTCGCCTCATGTGTGTATTAATTACTGTGGAGTTGATCAGTGGTGATGATCAAGAATAAGTATCCTTTACCCCGTATCGAGGACCTTTTGATCAACTTCGGGAGCTTCGATTTTCCAAGATCGACTTAAGATCCGGATATCATCACCGCGATTCGAGAGTCGGATATCGCGAGGACGGCGTTTCAACACGCTATGGTCATTTTGAGTTCGTAGTTATGCCGCTCGGGCTAACTAATGCACTGCGGTATTCATGGAACTAATGAATCGGGTCTTCATCGACTTTTTGGATCGATTTGTTGTTGTCTTCATCGATGACATTTTGATTTATTCTCGTAACCGAGAGGAACACGAGATTCATCTTCACCAAGTTCTCGACGTGTTGAGACGAGAGCAACTCTATGGAAAGTTTTCCAAATGCGAGTTCTGGATGTCCGAGGTGACTTTTCTCGGACATGTAATTTCATCAGATGGAGTGCGTGTTGATCCTCAGAAGACGGAGGCTATCCAGACTGGTTACCACCGAAAAAAGTTAAGGAAATCCAAGCTTTCGGATTAGCCAGTTATTATCGGAGGTTTGTGGAAGGATTTTCCAAAATTGCTCAACCATTGACGAACTTTGCGTAAGGATAGGAAATACACGTGGTCCGACGCGTGTCAGCGGAGTTTTGAGGAACTCAAGAGCCGGTTAATGTCAGCACCTGTACTTTCCTTGCCGCAGGGGACGGAGGGATTTGTGGTTTATAGTGATGCGTCCGGACAGGGTCTCGGATGTGTACTCATGCAGAACGGGAAGGTTATTGCCTATGCTTCACGGCAGTTGAGACCTTACGAGGTTAATTATCCGACACACGACCTTGAGCTAGCAGCCGTGGTGTTCGCTTTGAAGATTTGGCGTCATTACCTTTATGACGTCACTTGTCAGATATTCACCGATCATAAAAGTTTAAAGTATATATTTACTCAGAAGGAATTAAATATGCGACAGAGGCGGTGGTTAGAACTAATCAAGGATTATGATATTGAGATCCTTTACCACCCGGGCAAGGCGAACGTTGTCGCCGACGCCTTGAGTCGTAAGTCCATTCAGGAACAGATGCTTGCTCGTTTAACAATTCAGAAGGAGCTCCAACAGGAATTCCTTAGACCCGAGATCGAGGTCTGGCTTCAGCGAGTCCAGGGACAGCTTTGTATGTTAGAGATTTCATCATCTCTTGAGGATGCAATCAGGGAGAATCAGGGTTCAGACTCAGCATTGTTGCGCATTCGTGAGGATGTGGCCTGTGGGAGAGCCCTGGATTCGTGGTCCACGAGGATGGACTTTTGAGGTTTAAGAACCGCCAGCGTGTTTGCCAATGACGAGTTGAAATACTCGATTTTGAGAGAAGCTCATACTACCCCTTATTCTGTTCATCCGGGGTCTAGCAAGATGTATAAGGACTTGAAACAAAATTACTGGTGGAGTAATATGAAGCGAGAAGTCGCGGAATTTGTTTCGAGATGCTTAACTTGCCAACAAGTCAAGATTGAACATCAGCGACCGGCAGGTATGTTAAAACCTCTTCCTATTCCAGAGTGGAAGTGGGAAGACATTTCTATGGATTTCATCACGAGTTTGCCGACGAGTCGTCGTGGCATGAATACGATCTGGGTGATTGTGGACCGCTTAACTAAATCAGCTCATTTCCTTGAGATCAAGGATACGTGGGGTCCCGAGAGACTGGCCCAGTTATTCATCAAGGAGATAGTAAGACTGCACGGTACTCCTAAGAGTATCGTTTCCGATCGTGACGGACGTTTTGTATCTCATTTTTGGAAATCAGTTCACCGTGCTATGGGAACTCAGCTCAATCTCGATCGCTTTTCATCCTCAAACTGACGGACAATCGAGAGGACTATACAGACATTAGAGGACATGTTGAGGGCATGCGTCCTCGATTGGAAGGACGATTGGGAAGCCCAACTACCATTGATCGAGTTCACGTATAATAATAGTTGGCATGCTTCCATTAAGATGGCACCTTACGAGGCCTTGTACGGTCGTCGTTGTCGATCTCCCTTGTGTTGGGATGACTTGTCAATCAATCGGCACCGAACCCGATATGCTTATAGCCGCCGGGAGAAGGTAGCTTTGATCAAGATTCGTATGTCGACAAATTCAGTCGACGTAAATCATATGCGATAATCGCCGTCAACCACTAGAGTTCGAGACGGTGACCACGCCTTGGTCAAGGTATCCCCGAGTCGAGGTATTTTCCGCTTCGGAAAACGGGGAAGTTGAGTCCGAGATTCATTGGACCGCTTGAAATTTTGGATCGAGTAGGCGAGTTAGCTTATCGATTGGCTTTACCTCCGGCTCGAGCCAAATTCATAATGTGTTTCATGTCTCTCGCCATAAAGTATGTTTCCGACCCGAGTCACATACTCAGCTGACGAAATCGAGATCGCCGACGATCATTCATATGAGGAGCGTCCTATACGAGTTTTAGAGCGGCGAATCAAACAGCTTGAGAAATAAGTCGATTCCTTTGGTCAAGATTCAAAGGGTCCAGACATGGAGTCGAAGAGTCCACTTGGGAAACCAAGGAGATTATGCGAGAGTTATCCCGAGTTGTTTGACCCTTAGTTTCGGGGACGAAACTCTTTTAAGGGGGAGTATGTAATACCGGTTGTAATTCATTCATTTTCATTCAAGAATTATCAGCTGTAATTGTCACTCGTGTATTTTCACTCAATTATAATCATTCATCAATCATGTTCATTCACCGTGTTCACCGCTCGTATAAACTTCGAGTTGAGTATCGTTATTGTTCATCGCTTCAACTTTCCTCATATGAGTTCGACTTTGTTAGATCACCATTAATTTTTGGTAACTCCAAAAATTCTAAATCTTTGCAATATTATAGAGCATCGAGTTAGCTTTCCAATGGTTCAAACGGTGAGTCAATCGGAGTCCTGGACGAGAGAGTTATGGTCGCTTTAGCTCAACCGCTCATTTTTCGCTTTGCCGATCATCGCCGAACGAACTCGCCGTGTCGTCCCGACACGCCCGTGCCGCATTTCGTCCGGAAAGTGCCGCGTTGCTCGCCAGGACCCGACCGTGTCGCTCGGCACGGCCGAGTCCGAACTCTTCCGACAACCAAGAGCGATCGCCAGAGGCCCGACCGTGTTCGGGACACGGCCGAGTCATTGCCGAGCGACGCGGACGGGTCACCGCCGGTGGGTCCTTCGCGCCGACCGTGTCGGGCAGACACGGTCGAGTCTCGCCGCTGCCGGCCGCGCGCCACGACCGTGTCGCGGGCACGGCCGAGCCTGGCCGAGCCAACCCTATAAATTGTTTTTTTGAGCATTTTGAGCTCATTTATTCCATTTTTTCCATCTTCTTCACTCGCAACCGAGAGAGAATATCTTGAGGGAGAGATTTCTTCATCAATTATCATTTGAGTGTGTATTTTTCATCACCTTCAATCATTTGGGAAGCTTGGATAGTCGCTTTTACGGCGTTTACCTGGATCGAATTGGTCGATCTTCAAGAGGTAAATTCTTCAACACTTCGACTTCGATTTGTTGTTGAGATATGATGTTTTGACGTTATAATCATGTTATATGAAGGGATATGTATATGATTATGAGTTTGTATAAGGATTCATTGGATTATTGAGGAATTATTCAAGAACACCTTGAATATCGAGTTGAATTGGGGATTTTCGACTAATTGTTGTTATAATCACATTTTTGGATATTCATAACGGATTATTGATCGTATTGAGATGTTTTGTTGGTTTGAAACACTTCTTGGAGATTTTGATATTGGGATATCGAGGTTTGATTGTAAACAATCGGAGTTTGATACAACGTATTCGATATAATGCCCCAATGAACTTAGTTTAATCGTATCGACGCTTTGAGTTCGTTATATTCGTGTTTAATTCGTATATTGATCGGATTATCGGTAATTGTATAATTCAAGGTTGTTCGAGCGATCGATATCTCAATTAGACGCCGCTCGTGGAAGGATTATTGTCACCGTATTGAGTAAGTTAATTCTTACTCTGTTAAAAGGATATTCATCCCTTTTGTTGTTGTTCATTCATAATCATAATTCATTCATCATTATATTAACCGTATCAAAACTTGTTGTTATCAATTAATCATTTCACCATAAGGAACGACGGTTCCAATCTTTTCATTGAGTGTCATTTATTTCATTAACATTCCATCTCGGTGAGTCATTATTCATTTTCGATGTCACTTTTGTTATATCGTGGCATTCGGTCATCTCGGGCGTGCCGTTGGTATGTGTTGGATTTTCATGTCGGGCACATTATAGTCGTGTGTTGGTTGGTGGCCTCACATCGATGTGCACACGATTCATATTGTCTCGTGAGACTGATTAGGTATAAGACCACACGTGTATTCGATCGATACTGCTTGGTGGCTTGTGCACGGACACATTTCCATCCCGGCGTAGTGTGGTGCCATTTCCTTTGAGCCGCATCGCTAGTTGATTCATATAGCATGTTTGATTGCGTATGTTTCGACAGATATTTCATAACTTCGTATATAATCATGATTGTGTATTTTCAACTCTTGAGGATTGTTGTTCGTGTAATCGACCCCGCTTGGGGATTTTGTTTTTCGTGTCCGGGCAAGGCAAAGGCACGGGAGAACACGCTGACGTCGAGGAGTCCTGTGATACTAGAAAGGGGCCCCACTGCCTACCATTTATGTTTCCTTTATTTATTCCACTGCATATATCTGTTTGAATACTCGTTTCATTCAAAGTGTTGTGTATTTTATCGTCACATAAGATACACATGTATTCTATTTTATCCTCGGGTGTGTTGTATGAAAATCCTCATAGGAGTAATTAATTTTTTAATGTGGTTCTGCACGCATTCACCCCGTGTAATTCATTCATTTTCATCCGCCCGGTGGGTCCCAAATGGGGTCCACAGACCGTAATATCCGCCTAGTTTGGGGTGTTACAGAGTTGGTATCGTAGAGTGGTTTTGAATACTACCTTCCGAGTCATGTCTTATTTGAAATCATCGTCATCGACTAGTATCATTGGACTTTCGCGCCACGTGTGACTGTGCAAATGCCGAGCCAATCGCATCAAAGAATCAGAAGATTTCTAACGCCATGATATAATTTCTCGCAATAGTCATTCATTCATCATTCATTAATTAACAATCCTCAAACATCATCATTCATTGTGATTAGACGATCATGTTAACTCATTAATCACTTAATTCATTTCATTACTCGCTTGTCAACTGATGATCATATTATCAATCTTGTTAAGTTATTCAAGATAATCATTTCAAGAATTTCATCGATAATCATGTAACTTCAAGAAATCATTCATATAATCACTAAGTTAGAGCATGTATACTCATTTTCATCATCTCATGACATAATCATAACGTGCTAATCATGCGGGTAATATAATCATTATGCGACCTTCCTACTAAAGATGGAGAGAGCTGTCAG
The DNA here is from genome assembly GCA_033398695.1 of Orobanche coerulescens. Lineage (NCBI taxonomy): Eukaryota > Viridiplantae > Streptophyta > Magnoliopsida > Lamiales > Orobanchaceae > Orobanche > Orobanche coerulescens. Next base: position 14,575,222 of record CM065814.1, read on the forward strand.
TGGATGCACGGAAGAGGCCGCAGTACGGACCGAAACCCGAGAAATAATCACTTGTCCGCCGGGAAATCGTGCCAGGACTCGGTTCGATCGTAAGATGTTCGGGTTGATCCACTCACTTTTATGCAGGCGATGATGACCCATGTGCGGTTGCTCAATCATCATTGCGCCACTGACCGGATTAATCGAGAGAACTCTCCCATATGAGCCACCGCTAAGGAAATTGCTAAGCAACCTTCGTCTGCTAGCAAGAAATCGAAGAATCGCAATCGATTAAGGCGGTCGTGCAACTTTCTAGAAACCCCGCATGGCTCCGCTTTTCTCGAGCGACCTCCCGTGTCATCTAAACCCGCGGAACCACGGCCTCGAGCGGCCTCGCCATCACCGTTATAATCGTGGGGAACTTGGTCACCTCGGTACCAAGTGTCCGAGACAGACGATCACGTGCTATAATTGTGGGAATTTTGGACATAAGGCCCGCTTTTTGCCGAAAGGACTCCAAGTCGGCTCCGGCATCTAAGGCCCCAAGCAACCAAAGATTTCGTAATCGATCGCTTTGTCATCGCTGCTTAAGGCAAGGGAAGCAAATAGAGTTGGAGTCGTATTTATCGACGAGCGTCTGCCTGGGACCGGCAAGTCCTGCATTCATATGATGAGGAGGATCGACGATCCGGTGATCCGAACGATTTCAGGTATACTCGTAATTTTATTTCAACTTGTGTGTACCTTTTGATGCTGGTACACCGCATTCATTCATTTTCGAATCATGCTTGAATAGACTTATTTCGGGATAGTCCTATTGCTTGTGGACATCATACCATCGGTCTACCTGACAATGGAAGAATTTTCGAAATCATACCGAATTAAGTTTAATGACCGCGATTGGTTGATGGATCTAATTGTGGTGAACTTATCTTAGGACGATGTAATTTTCGGTATTAGTTGGTTTAACCGTCTTGATACTATCCTCAGTGTTTGTTAGCGTTTGGTCGCTATCTTTCCGTCGTTTGTTGTCGAATGTGTGCTTCAGGGAAGTAATCCCCGTTGTTCCAAAGAGAATTTCTATTATGGCGGAAGCAGAGAAATTCTGCAATCGAGCTATCCAATCATTCATTGTATCATTTTCATCGATTGACCTTTCTAAGGCAATCGAGTTATTCAATCATTTCTTGTATCATTCCCATCGATTGGCTTTTCTAAGACAATCTAGTCATTCAATCATTCATTGTATCATTTTCATCGATTGGCCTTTCAAAAGCAATCGAGTTTTCAAACATTCCTTGTATCATCTTCATCGATTGGTATTTCTAAGACAATCAAGTTTTTCAATCATTATTGGTATCTCTTTTTATCGATTGACCATTCTAGGGCAATCAAATGTTCAATCATTCGTGGTATCATTGTCATCGATTGACGATGTATTTCCGCATTTGAAGTTATCCGGTTGCCTTCACATAGAGTAAGGGAATTCAGAGTGAGTTGAGCCAGACGCTCCCTTTATCGAAGGCACCGTATCGGATGGCCCCGACCAGAATGCAGGAGTTGAAGATTCAACTTGAGGAATAGTTCGAGGAAGGTTATCTCCGACCGATTGCGTTCCCGTGAGGAGCACCAGTGTGATCTGTCAAGGAGAAGGATGGCTCGTCTCATGTGTGTATTAATTACTGTGAGTTGATCAGGGGTGATGATCAAGAATAAGTATCCTTTACCCCGTATCGAGGACCTTTTGATCAACTTCGTGAGCTTCGTATTTTCCAAGATCGACTTAAGATCTGGATATCATCACCGGATTCGAGAGTCGGATATCGCGAGGACGGCGTTTCAACACGCTATGGTCATTTTGAGTTCGTAGTTATGCCGCTCGGCTAACTAATGCACTGCGGTATTCATGGAACTAATGAATCGGTCTTCATCGACTTTTGGATCGATTTGTTGTTGTCTTCATCGATGACATTTTGATTTATTCTCGTAACCGAGAGGAACACGAGATTCATCTTCACCAAGTTCTCGACGTGTTGAGACGAGAGCAACTCTATGGAAAGTTTTCCAAATGCGAGTTCTGGATGTCCGAGGTGACTTTTCTCGACATGTAATTTCATCGATGGAGTGCGTGTTGATCCTCGAAGACGGAGGCTATCCAGAATTGGTTACCTCCGAAGAATGTTAAGGAAATCCAAGCTTTCTCGGATTAGCCGCTTATTATCGGAGGTTTGTGGAAGGATTTTCCAAAATTGCTCAACCATTGACGAACCTTTGCGTAAGGATAAGAAATACACGTGGTCCGACGCGTGTCGGGCCGGAGTTTTGAGGAACTCAAGAGCCGTTAATGTCGCACTGTACTTTCCTTGCCGCAGGGACGGAGGGATTTGTGGTTTATAGTGATGCGTCCGGACAGTGGTCTCGGATGTGTACTCATGCGTAACGGGAAGGTTATTGCCTATGCTTCACGGGCATTGAGACCTTACGAGGTTAATTATCCGACACACGACCTTGAGCTAGCACCGTGGTGTTCGCTTTGAAGATTTGGCGTCATTACCTTTATGACGTCACTTGTCGATATTCACCGATCATAAAAGTTTAAAGTATATATTTACTCGAAGGAATTAAATATGCGACAGAGGCGGTGGTTAGAACTAATCAAGGATTATGATATTGAGATCCTTTACCACCTGGGCAAGGCGAACGTTGTCGCCGACGCCTTGAGTCGTAAGTCCATTCAGAAATGATGCTTGCTCGTTTAACAATTCGTATGAGCTCCAACAGAATTCCTTAGACCCGAGATCGAGGTCTGGTCACCGAGTCCAGGACAACTTTGTATGTTAGAGATTTCATCATCTCTTGAGGATGCAATCAGGAGAATCGTGGTTCAGATCGCATTGATTGCTGCGCATTCGTGAGGATGTGGCTCAGGGAGAGCCCTGGATTCGTGGTCCACGAGGATGGACTTTTGAGGTTTAAGAACCGGCCAGCGTGTTTGGCGAATGACGAGTTGAAAACTCGATTTTGAGAGAAGCTCATACTACCCTTATTCTGCTTCATCCGGTCTAGCAAGATGTATAAGGACTTGAAACAAAATTACCGGTGGAGTAATATGAAGCGAGAAGTCGCGAATTTGTTTCGAGATGCTTAACTTGCCAACAAGTCAAGATTGAACATCGACGGCAGTATGTTAAAACCTCTTCCTATTCCAGAGTGGAAGTGGGAAGACATTTCTATGGATTTCATCACGAGTTTGCCGACGAGTCGCCGTGGCATGAATACGATCCGGGTGATTGTGGACCGCTTAACTAAATCAGCTCATTTCCTTGAGATCAAGGATACGTGGGGTCCCGAGAGATCGCCCGCTTATTCATCAAGGAGATAGTAAGATTGCACGGTACTCCTAAGAGTATCGCTTCCAATCGTGACGGACGCTTTGTATCTCATTTTGGAAATCACCACCGTGCTATGGGAACTCACCAATCTCAGATCGCTTTTCATCCTCAAATTCACTGGGACAATCAGAGAGGACTATACAGACATTAGAGGACATGTTGAGGGCATGCGTCCTCGATTGGAAGGACGATTGGGAAGCCCAACTACCATTGATCGAGTTCACGTATAATAATAGTTGGCATGCTTCCATTAAGATGGCACCTTACGAGGCCTTGTACGGTCGCCGTTGTCGATCTCCCTTGTGTTGGGATGACTTGTCGAATCAATCGCACCGAACCCGATATGCTTATAGCCGCCGGGAGAAGGTAGCTTTGATCAAGATTCGTATGTCGATTTCAGAGTCGATGTAAATCATATGCGATAATCGTCGCCAACCACTAGAGTTCGAGACGGTGACCACGCCTTGGTCAAGGTATCCCCGAGTCGAGGTATTTTCCGCTTGAAAACGGGGAAGTTGAGTCCGAGATTCATCGACCGCTTGAAATTTTGGATCGAGTAGGCGAGTTAGCTTATCGATTGGCTTTACCTCCGGCTCGAGCCGAATTCATAATGTGTTTCATGTCTCTCGCCATGAAAGTATGTTTCCGACCCGAGTCACATACCGCAGCTGATTTAAATCGAGATCGCCGACGATCATTCATATGAGGAGCGTCCTATACGAGTTTTAGAGCGGCGAATCAAACAGTTGAGAAATAAGTCGATTCCTTTGGTCAAGATTCAGTGGTCCAGACATGGAGTCGAAGAGTCCACTTGGGAAACCAAGGAGATTATGCGGGAGAGTTATCCCGAGTTGTTTGACCCTTAGTTTCGGGGACGAAACTCTTTTAAGGGGGGGAGTATGTAATACCCGGTTGTAATTCATTCATTTTCATTCAGTAATTATCAGCCTGTAATTGTCACTCAGTGTATTTTCACTCAATTATAATCATTCATCAATCATGTTCATTCACCGTGTTCACCGTTCGTATAAACTTCGAGTTGAGTATCGTTATTGTTCATCGTTTCAACTTTCCTCATATGAGTTCGACTTTGTTAGATCACCATTAATTTTTGGTAACTCCAAAAATTCTAAATCTTTGCAATATTATAGAGCATCGAGTTAGCTTTCCAATGGTTCAAACGGTGAGTCAATCGGAGTCCGGACGAGAGAGTTATGGTCGTTTTAGCTCAACCGCTCATTTTTCGCTTTGGCGATCATCGCCGAACGAACTCGGCCGTCGTCCGACACGCCCGCGGCCGCACTCGCCCGGAAAGTGCCGGCGTCGCCTCAGACCCGACCGTCGCTCGCACGGCCGAGTCGAACTCTTCCGACAACCAAGAGCGATCGCCAGAGGCCCGACTGTTCCGACACGGCCGAGTCATTGCCGAGCGACGCGGACGGGTCACTGTCGGTGGGTCCCTTCGCGCCTCGACCGTGTCAAGCAGGACACGGCCGAGTCCTCGCCGGCCGGCTGCGCGCCACGACCGTGTCGCGGGCACGGCCGAGCCTGTTGGCCGAGTCAACCCCTATAAATTGTTTTTTTGAGCATTTTGAGCTCATTTATTCCATTTTTTCCATCTTCTTCACTCGCAACCGAGAGAGAATATCTTGAGGGAGAGATTTCTTCATCAATTATCATTTGAGTGTGTATTTTTCATCACCTTCAATCATTTGGGAAGCTTGGATAGTCGCTTTTACGCGTTTTACCTGGATCGAATTGGTTGGATCTTCAAGAGGTAAATTCTTCAACACTTCGACTTCGATTTTTTGTTGAGATATGATGTTTTGGACGTTATAATCATGTTATATGAAGGGATATGTATATGATTATGAGTTTGTATAAGGATTCATTGGATTATTGAGGAATTATTCAAGAACACCTTGAATATCGAGTTGGAATTGGGGATTTTCGACTAATTGTTGTTATAATCACATTTTTGGATATTCATAACGGATTATTGATCGTATTGGAGATGTTTTGTTGGTTTGAAACACTTCTTGGAGATTTTGATATTGGGATATCGAGGTTTGATTGTAAACAATCGGAGTTTGGATACAACGATTCGATATAATGCCCCAATGAACTTAGTTTAATCGTATCGACGCTTTGAGTTCGTTATATTCGTGTTTAATTCGTATATTGATCGGATTATCGGTAATTGTATAATTCAAGGTTGTTCGAGCGATCGATATCTCAATTAGACGCCGCTCGTGGAAGGATTATTGTCACCGTATTGAGTAAGTTAATTTACTCTGCTAAAAGGATATTCATCCCTTTTGTTGTTGTTCATTCATAATCATAATTCATTCATCATTATATTAACCGTATCAAAACTTGTTGTTATCAATTAATCATTTCAGACCTCAGGATCGACGGTTCCATTCTTTTCATTGATATGTCATTTATTTAATTAACATTCCATCTCGGTGAGTCTTTATTCATTTTCGATGTCTCTTTTGTTATATCGTGGCATTCCGGTCATATCGGCGTGGGTTGGTATGTGTTGGATTTTCATGTCGGGCACATTATAGTCGTGTGTTGGTTGGTGGCCTCACATTGGACTGTGCACACGATTCATATTGTCTCGTGAGACTGATTAGGTATAAGACCACACGTGTATTCGATCGATACTCGTTGGTGGCTTGTGCACGGACACATTTCCATCCCGGGCGTAGTGTGGTGCCATTTCCTTTGAGCCGTACTGCTAGTTGATTCATATAGCATGTTTGATTGCGTATGTTTCACAGATATTTCATAACTTCGTATATAATCATGATTGTGTATTTTCAACTCTTGAGGATTGTTGTTCTGTGTAATCGACCCGCTTGGGGATTTTGTTTTTCGTGTCCGGGCAAGGCAAAGGCACGGGAGAACACGCCGACGCCGAGGAGTCCTGATACTAGAAAGGGGCCCCACTGCTCACCATTTATGTTTCCTTTATTTATTCCTACGCACATTCTGTTTGAATACTCGTTTCATTCAGTGTTGTGTATTTTATCGTCACATAATATACACATGTATTCTATTTTATCCTGGGTGTGTTGTATGAAACTCCTCATCGGAGTAATTAATGTTGTAATGTGGTTCGGTACTGCATTCACCCTGTGTAATTCATTCATTTTCATCCGCCTGGTGGGTCCCAGCCGGGGGTCCACGGCACTGTAATATCCGCCTAGTTTGGGGTGTTACACCGATATTCTGTTTGAGGGATGGAAACCAGGAAGCTCAGGAAAGTTGATCAAGGCGATGAAAGCTGTCAAATTGTTAAAACAAGGCTGTACCGGGTACTGGTGCTACGCAATGAAGAAAGAAGACGAAATGGTGGAACTTTCATCTATTCCTGTTGTGAACGAATTTCCAGATGTATTTCCTGATGAATTACCTGGGCTACCTCCACGAAGGGATGTAGAATTTACTATTGAGCTGGAACCTGGAGCAACACCAATTTCTAAGGCGCCGTATCGTATGGCACCTACTGAGATGTACGAACTGAAGAAGCAGCTGGAGGAGTTACTGGGCAAGGGCTATATTCAGCCAAGCGTTTCACCCTGGGGAGCGCCAGTTCTTTTTGTCCGAAAGAAGGATGGATCGCTCCGACTGTGTATTGACTATCGAGAGCTGAACAAGATGACGATTAAGAACAAGTATCCGTTGCCACGGATTGATGATTTGTTTGACCAATTGCAAGGAGCAACAGTATTTTCTAAGATCGATCTGAGATCAGGATACCATCAACTGAGGATTAAGGAGTCTGATGTTCCAAATCCGCGTTCGTAACTCGCTACGGGCATTATGAGTTTGTAGTGATGCCGCTTTGGTCTCACTAACGCACTCTTGTATTTATGCAATTAATGAACCGTGTGTTCATTGAATTTTGGATAAATTTGTGGTCGTGTTTATTGATGACATTCGTGTATTCTAAGAGTCCTAAGAACATGCGCAGATTTGCGGATTGTATTGGAACTCTTGAGAAACGAGCAATTGTACGCCAAACTTTCTAAATGTGAATTCTGGCTAAAGGAAGTAATGTTCCTCGGCCATGTGGTGTCAGCTAAAGGAGTCCGAGTAGATCCTCAGAAGATCGAAGCAATATTGGATTGGAAGCCTCCAAAGAATGTGAAAGAGGTCCAAGCTTCTTAGGACTTGTGGATATTACCGTCGATTCGTGGAAGGGTTTTCTAAAATCTCCGCCCACTTACTCGACTTCTGCAGAAAACTCAAAAGTTTGAGTGGAACGAGTCGTGTCAGACTAGTTTTGATGAGTTAAAGAAGAAATTGACAACGGCACCGATTCTATCACTTCCGCGGGGAACTGAAGGATTCATAGTTTACAGTGATGCTTCGAACCAAGGACTTGGGTGCGTGTTGATGCGTAATGATAAGGTGATCGCTATGCGTCGCGACAATCAAACCTTATGAAGTGAATTACCCGACACATGATTTGGAACTAGCAAAGTGGTTTTTGCCTTGAAGATTTGGAGGCATTATCCAGACGGACTCACCGCCGATCTTTACGGATCATAAGAGTCTCAAGTACATATTCAATGTAAAGAGTTGAATATGCGGCAAAGAAGATGGTTGAACCGATTAAGGACTATGACTTGGAGATTTTATATCATCCGTGCAAAGCGAATGTAGTGGCCGATGCACTTAGCCGCAAGCCTGTCTCTATTCGGGATGCCGAGACACCGACCTCCCAACTTAGCCTTCACGAGAGATGATTCGTGAAGGGATTGAAGTGTGGTTACAGAGAGTCCAGGACAATCGTGCGTGATGGAGATAACTTCGTCATTAACCGAAGAAATCAAATCTAGACAGCAGATGATCCTCCGATGATTCGGTTGCATGACGAAGTGATCAAAGGAAAGGCCCTGATTCATAATTCATGACGATGGAGTTTTGAGATTTCAGACCGACTCTGCGTTCCCGATGTTGATGTTCAAACAGACGATTATGAAGGAAGCTCATAGTTCGCCCTATTCTATCCACCCGGCACCAAGAAATGTATAAGGACTTGAAGCAGAATTTACGGTGGGGCAACATGAAGAAAGACGTAGCGGACTATGTTTCAAATGCTTGACTTGTCACAGGTTAAGATCGAGCATCAACGGCTCCGGAATGTTGAAGCCGCTCCCGATCCCCGAATGGAAGTGGGAGGACATATCAATGGACTTTATCACTAATATGCCGAAAACCGTGAGGAATGAACATGATTTGGGTGATAGTTGATCGCTTAACCAAATCGGCTCATTTTCTAGGCATTAAGGATACGTGGGGACCAGAGAGGTTGGCACGAGTCTTTATTTCAGAGATAGTTCGATTGCATGGTACGCCAAGACCATTGTTTCGATCGAGATGGCCGCTTTGTGTCTCACTTTTGGAAGGCGCTTCATAAGGCCTTGGGGACCGAATTGAACTTCAAGATGACTTATCACCCGCAATCGATGGACAACTGAGAGAACTATACAAACGGTGGAAGATATGCTAAGGGCCTGTGCCTTAGATTGGTCAAACGATTGGGAAGTTCATCTACCATTGATTGAATTTACTTACAACAATAGTTGGCATGCTTCCATTAAGATGGCACCGTTTGAGGCATTATACGGAAGGAGATGCAGATCGCCCTTATGTTGGGACGATTCATCGGACTTGATCGAATGAACCAGAGTTGATCGAGCAGACTCGAGAGAAGATAGCCTTGATTCGTGAAAGGCTGTTGACTGCCCAGAGTCGCCAGAAATCCTATGCGGACGTACGCCGCCATCCATTGTAGTTCAGTACTGGAGATCACGTACTTTTGAAGGTTTCTCCTACCCGGGGAATCTTTCGTTTCGGTAGGAAAGGAAAGCTGAGTCCGAGATATATCGGACCATTTGAGATCCTCGAGAGAGTTGGGGAGTTGGCATACAGATTAGCATTACCGCCGTCATTGTGTCATGTTCATAACGTGTTCCATGTATCCCAGTTGCGGAGATATATACCAGATCCCAGTCATATCATCGATTTCGGCGAGATCGAAGTCGAACAGGATGGGACGTTTGAAGAAAGACCAGTCAGGATACTCGAGAATCGAGTTAAGCAACTGAGGAACAAGTCAATCGTTTTGGTCAAAGTTCAGTGGTCACGTCATGGAACGGAAGAAGCCACTTGGGAAACAGAAGCTGATATGAAGTCTAGATATCCCGAGTTATTCTCGTCTTGAGTTTCGGGACGAAACTCCTTTTTAGTAGGAGAGTATGTAATATCCGGATTTATTACAGTGTATTTCATCTGTATTCAAACCATGTATTATTTCGGATTGGTGATTTTGATTATTGGAGTATGATATTTAGTGCATTAATATCATTATACATAAGTATAGCAACTTGCAAAATTGCTCAAACAACCTCGTGATAGCGCACGTTAAGAATGTATCTTAACGCGCGCTATCGGGCCATTATTAGCGCACGCTATGCAGGTATGAGTAACGTGCGCTAAGGACTCAATTATTGAGCGGGGCAGCTGGCTCGTGCGCCAGCGGGACATGGGTCCGGATAAGATTCCCGCTGACGCACCCGGACAAATTCTGAAGTCAACCATTATTAGCGCACGCTAAGGGATGCTTAGTAGCGTGCGCTAACTTATCAATAATGCAGAAAATTATAAATGGGACATCAACCGTGTTGGCTTGCATTTCTTTCGCACTTTCCTCAATCTTGAGAGTTCAGAGAATTGTAGAAATACTCTTATACACTTAGAACACATATTGTTGATGTTTATACATTGGTTACCACGTGGAATGTTCATGGAAGTGGAATAGCACCTTGGAAGGGCATACAACCAACCGGAGTTGGATTCTACCTTACGGTTCAGTGATTTCGTCATTTTAAGGTATGTTCAATCTATCTCCAGACTTAGAGTTGGATTCTAACGATTTGGATGATCATGTTAACAAGATATGGATTTTCATAGATGAATTATCCAAGTATATCATGTTTGGAATAGTGAGTTGTATAAGCCTGGAATACCTTGATTATAATCATCATGATTCGAATCTTAGTACACTGGATATGTGAAGAGAAGCTTCTATCATTGGTTAACCGAATCTAATAGATGATTTCATAGTAATCTTGGACTAGACGTTAACATCCTTATTGTTAGATAAATCTAAAGGTTTGATCATGGAAGGATTTATCTAGTATATATAGGACGTTTATCAACTTCAGTAGGATAATATGGACTGATATAGAGGTGTTGATATCAACCATTTAGTTTTTCGTATTATCGTATGAAGATTTGAAGTCGGAAAAGAATATGGTTTTATGTCGGCATGCATATCCTTGAATCCGAAGTTGTCTTTATCCGTATAATCATTCATGAGGGTGTAGACATAGTATTCATGGAAGTAACATGAATTATCACGCAAGATTTCGTTGTTTCAAACATGGCAAGAACAGTTTACTGCTCACCAAGAAATCGCCATGCATAGATAGCGCACGCTATGCTATGCAATGTAACGCGCTTCTCGAGCGATTGTTAGCGTGCGCTACGCTTGAATACGTAACGTCGCTAGACCATCATACGAAGTCAATTGGTGATGGTGAGGTACCGACCATGCATCGTTAGCGTGCGCTAGGCTTTGTTGTTTGCGTGCGCTATCGATGCACGTAACGACGCTACGAGTACTTAGCGTGCGCTAAGCTATTCGGCATTGCGCTTTATGAACTTTTGACCGTTAATCGAATTGTTTAACATTCATACGACGTGAGATAAATCCTATATCATTTTCTTTTGTTAAGGTTTGGTCTAGTTACGTGATTGATTGAGAAGGACGATCGTCGAGTGTTCATTTCCGTGGAAGTGTTATTATTGTCTTCAAATCGAGGCAAGTACCTTAATTGTTTTACGTATTGTTGTTATACATATTGTCGTGCATGTATGTCGTTATTGTATGTCCACTCGTGTTGGTCCGACGGATCATCGGGGATCTATGCTAGCGTCTTGGATCATCGGACGGGTTTTCCACCACGGGTTGGTCCGACGGGATCATCGTGGGTTCTAGGCAAGAACGCTGGATCGATGGAATTACCATGTGTATGTATTGATATCATGTCGTGATTATCAGTTGTGTATGTTATGTTTGAGTTTCTCGTAGGAGAAGACTCGTTGGTATTTTGTCGTTTACGTTATCATTATTATTCACCGTGAGATATGAATAATATGATGTGGTACTTGTACTAGCATCGTTGTGCTAACCCCTTCGGGGGTGAACATTTTGTTTGTGTTCAGGATCCAGGAGAGCTGGGAAACAACCACTGGAACAGTATGACGACGAGGGTGCAGAGTGATGTCCCGACCGGGTTTACTTATCTGTTGTTTATTCGTTATTTCATTAAGTACTCGAGTACGAAGTCGGTTGTGATATTTTGAATTTGGTGATATATTATTAAGTTCTGTTGAACAATTGTACTATTCCTGTATTGGGTCAGAACTGATGTACTGTAATTCCGTTATTTCCATTTATTAGTACCTTTTTATACTTGTTCAATTCTTCAGCCTTGTAAATCTTTACGTAAAGGATTTACGGCGCTGTAATATTCCCGAATATATCGGGGGTGTTACAATGAGCATGATAACGAGTTGGATTACCGTACTAAGTTAGTGTGTTGTCAATATATGAGTATTGATATGTTTCGTATGGTTTTGGAAGGAATTCAAGAGATATGTTGATGTAATTCCCTTCTTCAATTCGGATTTTTGATGTTTTGTCGTTGGTTACTTCGTATGGTGACGATTATGGTGGTGCTATTGTGATTCTTGAAGTTATATGAATTATATGTATAAGAACATGATGAATAAGGATTCTTAGATGTTAGAACACATCGGATTTTGTCATTTTATGGATCATGAACGTGAATTCGGATAATTCGTGTTCTTGAAGAACTATTGAATTATATATGTCATGATTGTTATGAATATAAACTGGAAATTGGAAAGGTTACGGATGACTTTGGAATATGATTATTCATGATAATAACCGGTAAATTGTTCTATGAAGTTACCAAATATGAACAAGAAGGAGTCTTGTTGATTCGTGTTTAAAGATAAAAGTTGGAATCGAATATGTTATGAAATCCTTAATATCGAGATGAGTTGATCATTGATATGATGGAAGTGTTAAGACGATGCCTGCAATGTATGCCACTGCACAGCATTAGCGCACGCTAAGCTTACTAGCTAGCGCACGCTAATGGGAGCAATTTAGCGCACACTACATTATGCGTTTAACGTGCGCTAAATAGGCAGTCAGTGCAGTATTTTCGTGTTTTGATTATGAATTCATGATGGTTTGATTTGGTTTGTTCTGACTGCGTTTATTCGAGGTTTTTGTTGAACCGTTGAGTTCGATTGGTTAGTTATGTCAGTTGTTGATTGTTATTGGATATGTGTTATTTGATTACTTCGATAGGTTGAGATTATTGATCGGTGATTATAACCGGATGTTGCGGTCGTGTTCGAGTATGTCCATTGTATGGCTTTTGATCGGGGCTGAGGAGCTCGTAGACAAAGACAATGTGTTCGGTAGCAGCTTCGTGGTATCGGTATCGAGGCAAGTTATTACTTGCTCAGTTATAATGATTAATGAATGATTTCAGTTTCATTTCGTTTATAATGCATATAACGATGATTATTATTGTGAACTCTGGGTATTTGGATTGGATATCGTTCTTCCGATTCTGGGAGTTAAATCATAATGTACATGATTTATTTCGGTTATTGGTATATTTGGGTATCGAGGATACATCGTGATAAAGATGAGGATTCGAGTATTTGTGGTTCATGACATGTTTGGATCGTCGAGCATTGTGGATAATCGTCGATGATGATTGGACATCGAGGTTGCTCCCGAAGGACTCGGGGCAAGTATTCCATATTGATTATGGTTTAGTGTTATTTATTTTGGTCTCTTACATTTTCTTTTATGTTGTTGAACATGGAGTCATCCTAGTAAATTGTCATGTTGTCGTGCATGTTATGTTGTTCATGTTGATGAACGTGTTGATTTGCATATGTGTATGCATATTGTGTTGTTTATGTTGTGTAAATAATCCGATGGGAGTATGAGGATCTATGCTGAGGGCGCTGGATCGAATGTCCACCATGCGTTGGTTCGACGGGATCATCATGGGGATCTATGCTGAGGGCGCTGGATCGTTGGATAGGTTTTCTACCATACGATTGTTCGACGGGATCATCATGGGGATCTATGCTGAGGGCGCTGGATCATTGGATTACCAGTATTGTGTTGATGAAATCTTGTGAATTTGCATCATTGACTTTATCATGTGTTGTTATTCACATGTGTATTGTTGGTTATCCATCTTATGATGATCTGATAGGATCATCAAGGGGATCTATGCTGAGGGCGCTGGATCGCCGGATTTCCATTGAGTATACATCATTGTTATTGTTGTGAGCATATTGACGTGGTCATATGAGTATGCATTTGTAGGTCTTGTGTTAGGACCGTGTCCGTATTGCATTGATCTGATCTCGGATTAGACTGATATGATTGTCGTGGCACATCATATCTCGAGGTATGTTCCGTATTTCCTTGGTATTTGTCTTTGATGGACAATCGGTTATCGTCTTGGGATTTGATGATGTTATTCGATGGATCGTATTGGTCAGAAATGGTATATTTCCGTATCGTGAGTTGATGATGATAGTTTGAGAATCTTGAGTATTGTTTGAGGTACAATACAGATATTATGTTCGAGTTTATTGGTTAATCGAGTCCGAGATGCGAACTGTGATAATGATTATTCTGATGAGAATTACTCGAGTAAGTAAAGTTATGACGGTAAGATTACGTTTGTCGTATTCTTATGTTGTATTCTCATTGGTATGTAATTATTAATGTATTGTGACGGTTATCATTGTTGGATATTATGGCTGACGCCGTCGTGGGATTTCTTTTTAGGTTCTTGGAGTATCGAGCTTGTAGCGGTCGTGAAGAGATGAGCTTCCCAGAGGATACTGGATAGGACGTGTTTTGTGCTTTGAGTTTCTTGATTGGTTCTTGTATTCCGCTGCTAGAGTATCTTTATGGTTGGTCTTTTTCTGTTGCGTGAGTATTTTGAAGTGCTCTTTCGGTATCTGGTAACTGAGATTACTTTGAAATCGTTTTCTAAACTTTTGTGTGTCGGCTGTTTGGCCTTGCGATTTCAAATGAGTTTTTACGACGGTTTTTGTTAAATAGATTCTATAAACCTTTATGCATTTTTAAAGATAGTACCGTTGTTGACCTCATGAGCATTTGTAAATGTAACCAAAAAATTCTTTTAGCCTTGTGGGTTCCATCTTGGGGCCCACGACGCTGTAATATTTCCGGTTAAATCTGGGGGTGTTACAGAATATGGTATCGGAGCTTAGGTTGAGAAAACCTAGGCATTTGGGTCGAGTTGGGTCGTGTTTTGGTCGCGTCATTCGAGTTGTCGATTGACTAATACTAGAGCCGTGAGTTTTTTTTCTTGTTCACTCAGTCTTGTGCGTTATGTGATTTACCAGCGTGGTGTTGGGTTTGTTGTAAACTTTTCCAAATGGTGTTAACGAGATTCTCTGGAATGAGATATATTGTGTTCTTGAGTCGAACTGATTTGGCAAAACGTGTGTTTTGAAAATATCTGTATCGAGTATTTCCTTGAGTCGAGACATGTGCCAGTATCATGGGGAATCGTCGGCTTCACGATCTGTAAGTATTTGGATTTTTGAATTTCATTGAGATTTATTGCCGTTCTAAGTTGATATGTTTTGAGATTCATCAGATATCATGCGTTACAGTATGAGATGTCAGAATTGGGACAGGATTGATGATTTGGGAAACTATGGTTTTGGAAATCAATATGTCGGTTAAGTTTTGGAACGGAATTGTGCATTTGGGAGAAATGTTGTGCATGGTTGAGAAAGAACATGTAGTCATTTAGTTCATTTTGTGATACATGAAACTGCTTTTGAGCATTTGAAAATGATACTTTTCAAAATGAATATTTCACGGATGTTTTACGGAAAATGATTTTTGGGCCGAGACCCAATCGATTTTGAAATAGATTTGTAACTCAGGACTTGGAGTCCGAAAAGAGTTTTCTACTTTTTAAACTTCTTGTGATGCGGAACAAGATACGGGCTGAGACCCTAATGTTTCAAAGGAAAGCTTTTCTGTTTTCTAAAACTCCTGAGATTTGTAAAACTCTTTATCAATCGTTTATTTATTTTGTTCCTACCTTTTGAGGTTTTGGTTTACTTGTTCAAATGAAACTTCTCGGGTAGTCTTTCACTGTATTTGATTTGTCGATTATTCAATGTTTTGTCATAGCATATTTGAGGTGATCCAGGATGGATTAATAATTGACGTTGCGAGTCATATGTGAGGAAAAAGGAGTTTTAACAGAATTTTTATATATTGAGATTTTGGAACTCTATCGTGTGGTTTTCCCGATGGAATACCGGTGGATATTGGTGACGAGCCGAAATGATAAACAGGAGTATGGATATGGTCAAGCATTTGCATAAATCCCATTTTATTTAATCGTGTGTATTTGAAAAGAATTTTTATCGAGAACTTGACACGAGCGAGCCGGTGGGTTCGAAAATTTATTTCGTGGTCTTACCAAAATTTATGTTTTGAGTTTTGAAAATTTTGGAAGAACTTTTGAAAATTTGTCTTCTTGACGAGGTTGTATGATTTCAAACTGGTTTTGAAAGTATGATTGATATACATACGCATTTGGTGCATAGTACATAACATAGTGAAGTTGCGAGTGTGACTCACGAACTGGTTATGACATTCCTATGGTACGATGAATAGAGATCCGAACTTTGGTATGGTAGTAGATCGACTTTACCATAGTGATCTTCGAATGATTTCTTTGTAAGTGCAGATTTGGGGTTGTTGACCTCATGCTGGTTGTTTTGAGTATCGATTGGTCGTTTCCACTCCATGTATAATTTGGATATGTACGACGGGTTGTGATTGATTGTTCGTACGCCGAGGGGTATGCTCACCAGTCGGGTATGTTTATTGAGATACACTGTATGTGATTGGTGTGTCATTTTGAGAATGTTATTCTTTCGTATATTTGTTTCTGTGGTTCTGTGTTGATCGTGTTGGAGTTTATCACGTTGATGATATTCTCGACTGTGTTTTGACCTCTGGTTGGTCATACTGGAATTTATCATGTCGATGATAAATTCGGTTGACTGTTGATCATTATTGGTGATCATCTGAGCGTTCGGATTTTGTATCAACGTTTCGGGATTCGTATCGTTGTTTTGGGCAGTTGTTTCGCAGATGTATTGTATATTATTCGTCTTATCGGAATTGAGACCTGATTATGTAATCAAAGTGACGTAATTTGATTCGGGCGGATTGCTTCATCCAATGATGATATATTTTGTTGAGACTCAAGGAATTGTGATTGTAAAGTGTATTGAGACTTTACAGTGAGGTCACTAGCTAGTATCTCAGGAGATCCTCGACTTTGCGCATTGGTAAGTATGCTGTTGTGGTTATTCTATAGTGATGATGATTGATCATTGTCGTGATGGTTTTTGGATATTTTGGGTTGAACGGTATGTTTGTTTTTTTTATGACGGATTGCAAGTTTTGAGGACGAAACTTATTTTAAGTGGTGTAGAATGTAATATCCGGAATTTCTACTACTGATGTTTAATATTATTTTATCCGAGTTATGTTGTACAGCGTGGAATCTGTA
This sequence comes from Orobanche coerulescens, assembly GCA_033398695.1. Classification (NCBI taxonomy): domain Eukaryota; kingdom Viridiplantae; phylum Streptophyta; class Magnoliopsida; order Lamiales; family Orobanchaceae; genus Orobanche; species Orobanche coerulescens. The sequence goes on from CM065814.1 coordinate 14,592,389, forward strand.
CAGTATGGTAAAATAATGAAGGACTGAGATGTCAGTATTGGTATAATTGTTGTATTTGGTCGACAATTGTATTTAAGAATATTATTGGATTCAGTGTGTGTGTTCAGTGTGTCTTATGTTCGTTTTTGGTATGTCGAGACGTTGGACAAGAATAGATGAAATTGGCTAAGTGTAACATTATTAGCGCACGCTAATAATCATGAGTAGCGCACGCTATCGCGGCGAGTTTAGCGCACGCTACGGATATAAGATAACGCACGCTAATGCAGTCCGATCGGAAGGAATCTACGCGTGGACCAGGCCACTTTCGGCGCACGTTCTGATAAGTCAACGGATGTTGTAATGTAGTGTTAGCGCACGCTAATGCACGTTGATTAGCGCACGCTAACTGTATATCGGTCAACAGGAAATCTTGGCTTTATTGGTTGCTTTCGGCATGTGGGGTCATGAGCATCTTCGTGGTAGGTGTAGACTGTAGCAAGTCAACTGGTATTAGCGCACGCTAAATGTAAGGACTTGCGTACGCTAGACAGTGTAAGTTACATACGCTAATGCATGGGCATTACGTACGTAAGCACATGTACGAAGCCAGACAGTAGCCTCTGGACTGCGATAGCGCACGCTAACAAAGTCAGTTAGCGCACGCTAAGGCTGTTGCGCACGCTAAACATAAGGTTTAGCGCACGCTAGTAATATACTTTATAAAAAGGGACAGAAGGGTGTTATGAAGCATTTCGTCCATTCCTTCCTTGCAACCGAGAGAGAGATTTTTTAGAGAGAAGTTTGAGGTCCCAAACACTGAGAGATGACAATCTTTAACAAAGATTAATCTGAGGAACATGGATTAAAGTCTTGTTCTTTAAATTATTGATGATTCTTGGAATGAAGTTGATTGTTCTCCTTCATGGTTCGTCTATACAAGGTAATAGTTCTTCACTTTTGGATTTCGTTTGGATTGATTATTGATGTTCTTGAGTTGATGATAATCATATAGTCGAGTTGATGAGCATGATAACGAGTTGGATTACCGTACTAAGTTAGTGTGTTATCAATATATGAGTATTGATATGTTTCGTATGGTTTTGGAAGGAATTCAAGAGATATGTTGATGTAATTCCCTTCTTCAATTCGGATTTTTGATGTTTTGTCGTTGGTTACTTCGTATGGTGACGATTATGGTTGTGCTATTGTGATTCTTGAAGTTATATGAATTGTATGTCGAAGAACATGACGAATAAGGATTCTTAGATGTTAGAACACATCGGATTTTGTCATTTTGTGGATCATGAACGTGAATTCGGATAATTCGTGTTCTTGAAGAACTATTGAATTATATATGTCATGATTGTTATGAATAAAAACTGGAAATTGGAAAGGTTACGGATGACTTTGGAATATGATTATTTATGATAATAACCGGTAAATTGTTCTATGAAGTTACCAAATATGAACAAGAAAGAATCTTGTTGATTCGTGTTTAAAGATAAAAGTTGGAATCGAATATGTAATGAAATCCTTAATATCGAGATGAGTTGATCATTGATATGATGGAAGTGTTAAGACGAAGCCTGGAATGCATGCCACTGCACAGCATTAGCGCACGCTAAGCTTACTAGCTAGCGCACGCTAATGGGAGCAATTTAGCGCATGCTACGTTATGCGTTTAACGTGCGCTAAATAGGCAGTCAGTGCAGTATTTTCGTGTTTTGATTATGAATTCGTGATGGTTTGATTTGGTTTGTTCTGACTGCGTTTATTCGAGGTTTTTGTTGAACCGTTGAGTTCGATTGGTTAGTTTTGTCGGTTATTGATTGTTATCGGATATGTGTTATTTGATTACTTCGATAGGTTGAGATTATTGATCGGTGATTATAACCGGATGTTGCGGTCGTGTTCGAGTATGTCCATTGTATTGCTTTTGATCGAATGAGGAGCTCGTAGACAAAGGCAATGTGTTGATAGCGCCTTCGTGGTATCGGTATCGAGGCAAGTTATTACTTGCTCGATTATAATGTTTAATGAATGATTTCGATTTCATTTCGTTTATAATGCATATAACGATGATTATTATTGTGAACTCGGGTATTTGGATCGATATCGTTCTTCCGATTCTGGGAGTTAAATCATAATGTACATGATTTATTTCGATTATTGGTATATTTGGGTATCGAGGATACATCGTGATAAAGATGAGGATTCGAGTATTTGTGGTTCATGACATGTTTGGATCGTCGAGCGTTGTGGATAATCGTCGATGATGATTGGACATCGAGGTTGCTCCCGAAGGACTCGGGGCAAGTATTCCATATTGATTATGGTTTAGTGTTATTTATTTTGGTCTCTTACATTTTCTTTCATGTTGTTGAACATGGAGTCGTCCTAGTAAATTGTCATGTTGTCGTGCATGTTATGTTGTTCATGTTGATGAACGTGTTGATTTGCATATGTGTATGCATATTGTGTTGTTTATGTTGTGTAAATAATCCAATGAGAGTATAAGGATCTATGCTGAGGGCGCTGGATCGAATGTCTACCATGCGTTGGTTCGACGGGATCATCATGGGGATCTATGCTGAGGGTGCTGGATCGTTAGACAGGTTTTCCACCATGCGATGGTTCGACGGGATCATCATGGGGATCTATGCTGAGGGCGCTGGATCATTGGATTACCAGTATTGTGTTGATGAAATCTTGTGAATTTGCATCATTGACTTTATCATGTGTTGTTATTCACGTGTGTATTGTTGGTTATCCATCTTATGATGATCTGATAGGATCATCAAGGGGATCTATGCTGAGGGCGCTGGATCGTCGGATTTCCATTGAGTATACATCATTGTTATTGTTGTGAGCATATTGACGTGGTCATATGAGTATGCATTTGTAGGTCTTGTGTTAGGACCGTGTCCATATTGCATTGATCTGATCTCGGATTAGACTGATATGATTGTCGTGGCACATCATATCTCGAGGTATGTTCCGTATTTCCTTGGTATTTGTCTTTGATGGACAATCGGTTATCGTCTTGGGATTTGATGATGTTATTCGATGGATCGTATTGGTCAGAAATGGTATATTTCCGTATCGTGAGTTGATGATGATAGTTTGAGAATCTTGAGTATTGTTTGAGGTACAATACAGATATTATGTTCGAGTTTATTGGTTAATCGAGTCCGAGATGCGAACTGTGATAATGATTATTCTGATGAGAATTACTCGAGTAAGTAAAGTTATGACGGTAAGATTACGTTGGTCGTATTCTTATGTTGTATTCTCATTGGTATGTAATTATTAATGTATTGTGACGGTTATCATTGTTGGATATTATGGTGACCCGTCGTGGATTTCTTTTAGGTTCTTGGAGTATCGAGCTTGTAGCGGTCGTGAAGAGATGAGCTTCCCGGAGGATACTGGCTAGGACGTGTTTTGTGCTTTGAGTTTCTTGATTGGTTCTTGTATTCCGCTGCTAGAGTATCTTTATGGTTGGTCTTTTTCCGCTGCGTGAGTATTTTGAAGTTCTCTTTCGGTATCTGGTAACTGAGATTACTTTGGAAATCGTTTTCTAAACTTTTGTGTGTCGGTTGTTTGGCCTTGCGATTTTAAATGAGTTTTTACGACGGTTTTTGTTAAATGGATTTTATAAACCTTTATGCATTTTTAAAGATAGTACCGTTGTTGGCCTCATGGGCATTTGTAAATGTAACCGAAAAATTCTTTTAGCCTTGTGGGTTCCATCTTGGGGCCCACGGCGCTGTAATATTTCCGGTTAAATCTGGGGGTGTTACATTTATTATACTTCAAAATTAAATAATTATTACAATATTTAGTTGCCACAAACAACAATTCATGGTGGCCAAGGAGGAGCTGACGTCATGGATGATGTCACCTCATAGTTGACTTGACTATCCAATCTGGTGTTGACACGTGGCGTAATATGGTTTGTTTATTGAATTGTCCTTCGAACGGCCATAACTTCTTCATACGAACTCGGATTCAGATGAATTTTTTAAATGATCATCTCGATGAGACGAATAGAACGAGGCCAATCATGACTATATTTGAATTCTGAAAATATGTCGCCCTTGAACCAATTGATCTGTCTTGTACCGGTTGCTTAACCTGCAGATACAATTTAATTCAAATTAATTATCCAAAAATAACACAAAATTATAGAAAATTCTAACAAAATAAAATAATATAAATATATGGTAAATATTAAAAATTATCACACAAAACAGACAAATATATATATATATATAATACTAATAAAAATATTACTGAAAATATATCAAACAAATTCCCCCACACTTATCTTTTGCTCGTCCTCGGGCAAATCTTCTACCTGAGTAAAAAAATCATGGCAAAATCAATATCAAGACAGAACAAGTGATCAAGACCCCAAGTGAGATAAGAGAAAAATAGGATAATCCATCAAATATTAACAACTTCATTGTGACTCGAATGCAAAAAGATTCAATACCCTCATGGTGGATGTCACTCTTCACTGAAACCTATATACGGGATATTCGAAAAGAGTTCACTCATATCAAAATATAATGTGTCATTACCATATGCTTGATCAAAAATTAAATCTCCACTACTAAAAAGCATAAACACATGCATAAATCCAAAGGTCTTTCTTTTGGTTGTAACGTGACTTTGGGTATGCGTAGGATTAATGGAAAAATTATGAGGTTTGATAGCCAAGATCAATCTTGAATTTAGATGCATTACAAATATTATAAATAACAATCCACATCCCCTCTTTTGCCATGAAAGATCTCAAACCATCATTCCCCAGTTATTATGTACTTCTCCAAAGTAATTGAATATCCATTTGATAAGGTCATACACTTGTGTAAGAAAAAGTATGTCGGTGGATCCTCTGGAAAGAATTATGTATCACTCAAGAGTAGTTCAAGTGTGTATATATAGTGATGATTTTCGCACTTGACCTCCCGCTTTTCTCGGCCATTTTTTTGCCTTTATTTATATTTCTCTTTTATTCGGTTTGATACTCTAGTGTACTTCACACCCTTTCATTTTCAATGAAAGCTCCTGGTTTCCACAATACTCTTATGAACATCGATCCCTAATTGTCACACATCTAGTTCACAATTAAATCTTTGACATGAGGGTGCAAATCGATGAGCCATCAAAAAGAACGGATAATAGCTAAAGTAGTGTGCTTGATCAAAGAAATAAGCTAAGGCTCAATGGGGCTTCTAAGGATAAAATAAGATAGGTGGAAAAATATAAGCTAAAAGGGGTTAATCCTAATTACATTCATCATCTTAATGCAAGAGCTTATAATTGTAGTCTCGAAATGTATAAACGAGCAAGTTTTAGAATGAACACAATATCTTTGACCACAAAAAAATAAGAGCGTATATATATGGGTTGCTCTAAGGCTCAAAACTCATGAAAAGGATATTGTGTAATGAATCTCATACACCTTCATCTAAATCTATTATCAAACCAGTGAAACGTCCCAAAAATTAATTTGTTTCACTAATATTTTCTCAAGAAAATATTGCTATGATTTTCAACTTTTTTTCTTTATACTCCCTTCGTCCATGATCTCTTGACCCAAAGTACTGGACACAGTATTTAATGTATTGTGATGATATGTTAAAGTGATTATTTTAGGTCCTGTTTGTTAGAATATATTAGATTATAATTTCTTGGGTGATGTGTTAAAGTGATTCTTTTAGGTCCCATTTGTGGGCCCATCATGTTAGTAATAATTTATGTAGTTGAAGGGTATAAATATAAATTTTATTGTGGGGTCTACTTCCTAAAATAAAAAGGTTCAACAGATTGTGGACGTCCGAAGAAGGCAATAGTGTCAATAGGTCGTGGACGGAGGGAGTATTATATATATATATATATATATATATATATATATATATATATAGAGAGAGAGAGAGAGAGAGAGAGAGAGAGAGTCAGAGAGAGAGAGAGAGAGAGAGAGAGAGAGAGACATATACACCCTTCATCCATGTTTAATGATAAACAATATCCTTATTGTGTTAGGAACAATGAAGTAAGGGTTTAAAGAAGACTTCCATGTTACTGACGGTTCGTATAAACCTTTTTGGACCCGCAAGAAAACTGTTGTGAAGAAATCCCTCACACTATGCCGCAAGTGCACGGTGTCAACAAGTAATAAAGTGATGAATAAGATATCGTTCCCTCGAGGACTGATTTCACTAAGTACCAAAATATAGTCAACTCACAATTTTATTTGAAGAATAATTATAAGGAATTATTCCTAATCTAATAGAAAATTAATAATACTAATACTAAAACTAATAATAATAATAATAAGGGTGTAGGATTATGATTTTCACCTCAAACAATCGGGAATGATTTTTATTCAATTCAATCCACTTTTATTCAATTGATTGTAAGCCAGGAATTCCTAAATTATTCAAAAGCCTTTCCCAAGGTCGATAGAAAATACTACGAATTATTAACTCGATATATCCCTATTCGAATTAGATAATTAATAGCTAAAACAGTTCAAGAATTCCCACAATAAATAGGCTTCACAATTCCCATGAGTATATTCCTATCTCACGAAAATTATGATTCGTCTCACAAGAACTATGCCTAAATTTCATCTCCCGAATCCATAAAGACATTCAAAACAATTCAACTGTTGGCCAGACAATTAAAAAGCATTGAGAACAGTAAGAAGAATCCAACTCAATAGTATAACGAATGAATTGAAATAATAATAAATAAATCAAACCGTCATGTAATCGGCTACAATCACAATCCTACTCGAATAGATCTAGAAACTAAGATGCGGAAAAACTAAGAAAAACCGTAGGGATTCGGGGTTTTGTCGTCGCCCACAAATCTCCTCCTTGTGTTCTTCGCCCTAGCTATCGATCCACCTCCGAATTTCTCCCTCCTTTTTCTTCAGCCCTTCAATGCTTATTTATAGCAATCCTAAGCCTCCAAAACGCGTCCGTGTGATTAGGTCGAGAACAGGCTCCAAAACGGCCCAGAAACGCGGAATATTCTGCAAAACCGCCTCGTGGGCCGCGACTCACTTAATCTGTGCCGCGGCTCACACGTTCAGCGCCCCATGCCTGGGCGCCTTTTTTCCTCCTGGGCCGCGACTCACTTAGGCTGTTCCGCGGAACACAGTACAGTGTGCTCAGTGCTTTCTGGACATCTTCGTGTGCCGCGGCTCACTTGGTTCGTGCTGCGGCCCCCGGCCGAAAATTGCCGTTTTCGCCCGTTTTTCGTCGTTCGAGCTTCCGGACTCCAATTTCCTGCAAAACATATAAGAATAGTGCATTAAAAACTCATTTATGCAGATTTAGGCTCAAGATGGATATAAAATAATGATAAATAAGCGCATAAAAATACGTCTAACAAATACCTCCAAACTTGAGCCTCTGCTTTTCCTCAAGCAAAAATTATCAATTTCAAACAAAATGTATCGTGAATAATCATGCAAGTCCATAGTGCTCAACTTAATCAATACTACCCTGAAAATCTCAAAGAATAGTACAAGTATCGTAATAGCGAGTCACATCCAGGACACTGATTCCACTAAGTAACCAATTTCAGTCCTAATAAATCGTTCATGAAGAAAATCAAGCTCAAAGATTAACAAGCGTGAATTTAACCGACCGTCAATATGAAGGGTTAGATTAAACAAGCCAATTCGCCCAGTCCCACAGTCTAGTGGCAAAATTCAAGAGTTTCATCATCAAAAATAACTCTCGGACAGTATTCCCTTATATGTGATCAATAAAATGATTTGAGTTGACCACTAGGTTCGGATCTCGGGATGTTTCATCGGGATAGTCCTAGGGTGGAATTCCATTCTCCTGTATTGGGAAACCGTTTGACGTAAAAGACACTCATGGGGCACATGGATGCTTCTAGTTACTAAGTTCCCCTCCACAGCGGAGAAACAACTCGAATAGCTATTCCCGCATGTCCGATTCAAGGTCGCTGTTTTATACGAGAGTAAACAACGGGTCACGTGAATACCCCCGGTTACTAGGCTTCCCATCATCGGTAATGCGATATTTCTAAATTATTAATCTATTCAGGGTCGTCGTTTTACGCGAGAGTAAACAACGGGTCACATGAATACCCCCGGTTACTAGATTTCCCATCAAAGAACAACTAATATCTCGACTTTTTGGAAAAACTGTCCGACTCTAAACTCAATCCAAGTGCCAACAAGACCCATATTACTGGACGACTTGCTACGCGAAAAGTTTAACCAAACGTATAAACGGTGATTTGAAAACATGTATGTCTCCTTTCTTATCTGCTAAAATTTCTACAAAAACGATAAAATTTCGGACCTAATTGAATACTCAACGGAAACAGAAATCGCTGACTGCAACTCGACTAAAACTCAACCATTTCTTCCAAGAGAACTCAGTATCGTAACATCAGTTTTACACACGGGAGCACAAAAAAAATTACGTTTTTAGCAAAAGCCATCAACAGCATGCGAAGACAATAAAGCAATGATGAAATCACAATTTATAACCAAGAAAAATTAAGAAAATAACGCATGCTTCAATCTCTTCCACTACACATAAAATCATCATCAATAAAACTCATGTGAAAATAAAAGAGATAAGGAAAAGTGAAACTTATTCCAAATGTCTTCTTGAAAGCCAGCACATGTCTGAGTGGAATCGTCTGTCAATCCATACTTTAAGTAATGCTCTACATCACGAGGGACCCCCAAACTTAGTCTCTAGTCATGAAATAACAATAGACATTAAGTCAAGAAAGACTAGAATATGAAGAATAATAACTCATTGGGGTTAAAATATTAGAGAAATAAGGGCCAACAAGAATAAACGAATCCAAACGAAATAACAAAACAAAGGAAAAAATTAATAACGAAAAATCAAATAAAAACAACTAACTAGAAAGCAAGTAAAAATGATGGGTTGCCTCCCATCAAGCGCTCTATTTTACGTCTTGAGCACGACGTGGCGGAAAAAAAATTTAACGTGGCTTCTTTCTAGGGAGATTGCCAAATACCCCCTTCTTGCAATCTATAAGCCTCTTATTCCACAAAGGAGGCTTTGGTTCATGCCCGGTTTCCGAAAATAATGAGTAAGAATAATTATGCGGACAACCAAAAAATGATGGAAGAATATAATAATTGTAAGACACGAAAAAATAAGCAGAGTTCGAATGGGTAAATAATAAAGACTTATCATGAACAATCTCATTAGAACTCGAAGAATCAGCCTCAACAGAATCAAAAGTAATGGGGTCAATCTCTCCCATAATGGATTTAGGAAAAATTATGCGTGGCACCGTTAATAAAATTTCAGGCACAAAAGTGTTCACCTTATTAGTCGAAGTTTGATGACAATTTAATGAAATTCCTTTGGAAACATCATCAATAATAATTTCTTCTACAAGCTCATCACACTTTATGTAATTATCAGGTGCTGGGGGATCGACCCTAAAACTCAACATGTCTTTCTTCTCAACCTCCCCCTCAACTTCACTACTAAATATATGAGCTGGAAAATAACCATAGTGAATATCAAGACCACGGCGTGCACATTCTCGCTCAATAGGGGTACTATCAGGGTTTTTGAGAGCGTCTACACATTGTTCAATCATGGTCTTTTGTTTTGGGGGAGGGGGCTGACTGACCCTATTAGGCAAATTGTTAAGATTGTCGAAATTTATGAAATGCCAAGGGTCATGATAATCAAACGAATACATAATGAAAAAAAATAAAAATATAAAGACTAAAAAAAAACTTCAAATTAAAATTAGAGTCGCTTGGTATTGATATTAGCGAAAAATCAATCCCCGGCAATGGCGCCAAAAACTTGTTGTGAAGAAATCCCTCACACTATGCCGCAAGTGCACAATGTCAACAAGTAATAAAGTGATGAATAAGATATCGTTCTCTCGAGGACTGATTTCACTAAGTACCAAAATATAGTCAACTCACAATTTTATTTGAAGAATAATAATATGGAATTATTCCTAATCTAATAGAAAATTAATAATACTAATACTAAAACTAATAATAATAATAATAAGGGTGTAGGATTATGATTTTCACCTCAAACAATCGGGAATGATTTTTATTCAATTCAATCCACTTTTATTCAATTGATTGTAAGCCAGGAATTCCTAAATTATTCTAAAGCCTTTCCCAAGGTCGATAGAAAATACTACGAATTATTAACTCGATATATCCCTATTCGAATTAGATAATTAATAGCTAAAACAGTTCAAGAATTCCCACAATAAATAGGCTTCACAATTCCCATGAGTATATTCCTATCTCACGAAAATTATGATTCGTCTCACAAGAACTATGCCTAAATTTCATCTCCCGAATCCATAACGACATTCAAAACAATTCAACTGTTGGCCAGACAATTAAAAAGCATTAAGAACAGTAAGAAGAATCCAACTCAATAGTATAACGAATGAATTGAAATAATAATAAATAAATCAAACCGTCATGTAATCGGCTACAATCACAATCCTACTCGAATAGATCTAGAAACTAAGATGCGGAAAAACTAAGAAAAACGTAGGGATTCGGGGTCTTGTCGTCGCCCACAAATCTCCTCCTTGTGTTCTTCGCCCTAGCTATCGATCCACCTCCGAATTTCTCCCTCCTTTTCTTCAGCCCTTCAATGCTTATTTATAGCAATCCTAAGCCTCCAAAACGCGTCCGTGTGATTAGGTCGAGAACAGGCTCCAAAACGGCCCAGAAACGCGGAATATTCAGCAAAACCGCCCGGTGGGCCGCGACTCACTTAATCTGTGCCGCGTCTCACACGTTCAGCGCCCCATGCCTGGGCGCCTTTTTTCCTCCTGGGCCGCGGCTCACTTAGGCTGTGCCGCGGCTCACGATCTGGTGTGCTCGGCGCTCGGACATCTTCGTGTGCCGCGGCTCACTTGGTTCGTGCCGCGGCCCCCGGCCAAAATTGCCGTTTCGCCGTTTTTTCGTGCTCGAGCTTCGGACTCAATTTCCTGCAAAACATATAAGAATAGTGCATTAAAAGCTCATTTATACAGATTTAGGCTCAAGATGGATATAAAATAATAATAAATAAGCGCATAAAAATACGCCTAACAAAAACTAAGTGTGGCAAAATAACAAAAGAAAATATATACCCGAAAGTATAATACAAACAACCTAGATGCGCTTCAAGAGAGTCCGAAGAGTCGCCTTATGCTACCATCAATATTTTTATTAAAAACAAACTACAAAATTACAGCAATAAAAATAACAATACCTAAATCGTGAATAGATGCGTGTCAAGAGATCGAAAAAAACTACTTAAGATGCCATCATTTTTTACACCCATTTTAATAATTGCCAACATACAGCAAGAAGCCTCAAAGGAGTCAAAACGGCGTTAAGTATGGAAGCTGTTTGGACTCTCTATATAGCCCGTCCCTACATCAAAGAGATCTTCTACAGTCTATCCTACAGAGCCTACTTCATACAGCAAAGAGACATAACGCGTTTGATACAGCATACAGTCTGAAGGTGTTTTACTTGGGAAAAGTAAAGCCATCGAATAGGACTGAATATAAAAATCTTTAAACTGTTATGATATAAGCATTGTTTATTCATAAAGTATTCAAGGTAAAAGCATCATTTATTGCTGATAGGACAGTATTTAATGCAGCCGGAGAAAGACAAGTCCGGACGCTCTGAAGAGCATTTAATGCAAAGGCAGAGGGATGTTTGAAGCATTAAATGAGATCTACTTTAATTCAAACATTCAACAGCGGCCAATCAGAGACATACGTCAACATCTCACCAACCAACAACGACTACATTTATAACAGATACATCTCCAAGGTTATAAATAACCATAAGCAAGAGGACTTCAATACACAAGCATTATTCATTATCGCGTAAACTCTGGTAGTTTACTCTGACATTCTAGCTATACAAGACTAGTATATTTCGTGAGCATACAGAAGTATTCAAGCGAAGAAATATCCAAGTCCTCAACGCAAACACCATAGCATACAGCGAACATCAAAGATCTAACTGCTGTTTGGAATTGTTCTACCCATATTGTTGAGATTATCATTAGCCGTGTGTGGACTAAAGATCCTCGTGTATTCCGACATGTGTGGGAAGAATAGCATTGTAGATGAAGCTTCAATCTGTGTGAGAAGAAGTGACTCATAAAGAGCTCAAAGCCAGTCTATGTGAATGGCGAAAGCTACAGTCCATGTATCAATCTGTGTGAACGATACAGAGACAGGTTTAGTTAAATTCATGTAGTTGTGTACGCAGTGATTTTAATAAACTCTTTAATCCTGTTTGGAGGACCAGTGGACATAGAGGAGCTTACCTCGAACCACTTTAACTGTGTGTTATTTACTTCCAGTCTTTACTGCTTTCATTCTACTGTGATTTATTAGTATACATTGTAAAACCCTATATGCATCAAGCAAACAGGAGAACAACCAGTTGCTGTATTTACATAAACTCAATTAACAGACTTCCGCTAAGCAACTAACTTCAAAAATTTTAAAAGAAGCAGAACGAATCAGTTTTGCATTTTCGCACAGTGAAATCTTCCATCCAAGCAACATTAGCTAGAGCTGGATCTGGTTCAGGAACAAATTCAATAAGTTTTTTTATCAGCTCTTCTGGTGTTGTTGCAACGACTATGATTCGTTTAGCACGCTCAGAAATATAACCTTTTTCAGAAGAGTAGTCGAAAAAACATAGTAAACCACTAAAGAAACCATTGACATTTGGTTTCTTATGAACATTTAGATGGGCTCTTGTAACTACATAAAAATAGTTCCTCAAGAGTAGCAAAACCACCGGGAAGGGTGATAAAAGTATCGTCATAATTTATCATGTGTGTTATGTGGTCTTGCGTATTCACAGCTCTGACCTCATCTCCAATGGTTCCTCTGGTGAGTTTACTTTCAGCCCGAGGTTTTGGAATGATTTCCAACACTTTTACTCCTTCCATATAGGCAGAACCAGCAGCACATCCCACTTATCCTAGACTTCCTCCTCCGTAAACTACATCAATGCATTTTTCTACTAAGGTACGACCTAAGTTGTGGGCTGCTTCACTAAACCAAAGCTTCTTTCTCATGACTAGCTCCACCAAAAATGCAGATGGAGTTAAATCTTTTTGCAGAAGATGATGATTCCATTTTTTGAAAAGAAAATTATTTTAGAGAGAATAGGAGAAAAATACAAGTTTGATGGATGCAGAAAATAAACAAATGCAATGTTAATATATAGATGCAAAATAAAGTAAAAAGATTTATCAAATCTGTGACTGCGTTAATTGTGCTTCAATTACTCAATAGCATAATGAATGCATTTATTGCATATCATTTTTTATAAAGAAAATCTGAAAAAACAACAAAAATTAAAGATACGTGCGTCTTTGTATAGTAGTTGTGATTATGGCTCACCTCTTCCTCTGATTTTACGTTCAAAAATGACTTAAACACCTTATATGAGTCGGGGAGAAGCTTCCAATCAATTTTTCTTACAAATTGGCAAACACGGTCTTTTAACATCAGATTCCCAAGACGTAGTTCATATTCTGATTTGAATTTATTCCAAAAATATCGAATCCCGTAATGTACAAGTCCACTTGGATGCGTGTCAAGAGAAATTTTGATATCATCTAAATTCTCCTTATTAAGACCATCCTTGATTAACTGAATTTTCACTTCTCTGTTTGTGGAATGAATTCCTAAAGATCGACATTTTGAATCACAGTTCCACCTGGCACATTTGTAGCAAACGGCCATTTTCTTTGCTCTTCGTTTCTTGGCGTATGAACTTTTTCCAATCCCTGGTAAAAATCTAGTAGGTGTTTATGTGAATTCACCTGCTATTCTCCTTTTGGCTTCAATAGTAAATTGAATATCAAAAGGTGTGCCTTTATTCATAAGCAACCTCATCCTTTCAAGTCTGGTTTTGTAAATTTTCAAATGACTTTTTTGCTAAGAAAGAGAAATCTTTTTCAATAGTTTTCAAAGTTTCTTCCATAATTAAAAAAAATAAAAATAGAAAATATCTACAAAATTAGTTATTGTGGGAAACTAAAAAATCCGACTTTAATAGAAACGGCAGTACCATTATCCACCATGTGACTAGACAAACACAATAGAGTATTAATTTACAATATTGGGGGTCCTTAATAAGAACTTCTTATACCTCCAAAGATTTTGATTCTAAATATGATTTCAATCGTTGACTATTTACTTTAAAAGTATTACCATTTTTTGATTTTCAATTTCTACAGCTCCGTGAGAATAGATCATACGAATAATAAATGGACCAGACCATCGTGAACGCAACTTGCTTGGAAAAATAGCAAACAAAAGTTAAAAAGAAGGACTTTTTGACCAGGAGAAAAATTTCATCTCAAGATGTGTTTATCATGAAAACGTTTCATTTTCTCCTTATATTTCATTGCACAATCGTAAGCATCATTCCTGATTTTCTCCAATTCATTTAGTTGAAGTTTTATATAAATTCGAGCTAAGTCTAATGAGAAATTTAATCATTTTATGCCTCAGTATGCTCTATGTTCTAATTCAACACGCAAATGGCATGGTTTTACAAAGACAAGCCTGAATGGAGATATTCCAATGGGAGTTTTAAAACAAGTACGGTAGGCGCATAATGTATCATTTAATCGTAAAGACAAGACTTTCCTTGTAGGATTAACATTTTTTTAAAGAATATGTTTGATTTCTCTGTCTGAAATTTCAACTTGTCCACTTGTTTGAGGGTGACAAAGAGTAACAATTTTATGTGTAACACCATATTTCTAAAATAAATGATTTAAAAATTAGTTACAAAAATATTTTCCTCCATCACTTATAATTGCTCGTGGTGTTCCAAGTTTGGAAAAAAATATTTTATTTCAAAAATTTTATCACGACTTTGTGGTCATTTGTTTTGCAAGCAATTGCTTCTACCTATTTTGAAACATAATAAACGGCCACAAAGACGTAAAGATTGCCAAAAGAAAGTGAAAAATGTCCCATAAAATCGATGCCACAAACATCAAATAATTCAATAATTAAAATTGGGCTTAAAGGCATCATATTTTTTTAGAAATTCGACCAAAGTCTTTGACATCTATCACATGTGTTGCAATATGAATGTGTATCTTTGAAAAGTGTTGGCCAATAAAAACCACATTGTAAAATTTTAGCGGTTGTTTTCTTTGAGCTAAAATGACCTCCACATGCATGATCATGGAAAAAGGCAATGGTATTTTGTTGTTCATGAGGCACACATCTCCTACCGATTTGATAAGGACAATATTTGAATAAGTATGGATCATCCCAGAAGAATTTTTTACTTCGTTTAAAAGAGAAGGACATCTGGTACTTTGACAACGGATGTTCTCGGCACATGACAGGTGATATTAGAAACCTGTCAGATTATGTAGAAGGTCACTATCCAGAGGTGTGCTTTGGTGACAATTCCAAAGGAAGAATAATAGGGAAGGGAACCTTGCTTGTTAGAAAGTTCAAGGTCACCGACGTAGCCTATTTTGAAGGCTTACAGTATAATCTACTTAGTATTAGCAAGTTCTGTGACAAACGGTTCTCGGTGAAATTCTATATAGACCATTGTGGGGTGATGGACATCAAGACCAAAGAATCGTCCTCACAGGAAGCATGTCAAGCAACATGTATATTGTTGACTGGAAGCCTACGAGCTCCATTATTTATTATTTTGTTGCCAAAGGCACTGCAGATCAAAGCTGGCTATGGCACAAGAGGATGTCTCACATCAACTTCAAGACGATCAGCAAACTCACCAGACCGGGAATAGTTAGAAGCTTGTCAGATGTGTCATTTCATAAAGACTGTAACACCCCCGAGATATTCGAGGTATATCACAGTGCCGTGGACCCCTACATGGGACCCACCAGTCTAGACACGAATTACCACAGTAAAAATACACATCATCCAGATGAAAATTAAATAACACGCCAGGTACAACCGGTGGAATAATCAACACCGACAAACATAATTAACTTCAACGAATACAAACCACAATCCGAAGGGAAAAGCCTAACTACTGTCGAGTACAATCTATAAGTTTATAAAGTAGATAACAACCATATCGAAAGAACAACGTAAATAAAAAGACTCAAAATGCACATGTCAACGACCCCGGACAGCATCCTCGTACTGTCCCAACGCCCGCTCGTCCGGCTGAACAGAACCTGAAATCCATAACAAGAATTTCCCCAAAACGGGTCCCTAGAGGGGTTAGCAATTACGCTAGTACAAGTAATCAAAGTAAACCATTCGCTTACACATTTCATAGTACAATGCACCAAATTCATTTCAAAACTAAAACCAGACATGTCTTTTCCAGAAACAAACAGTCAACAATCAATTTGTCTAGGACCGGGGTGGAGCCACTGGTCCCACTCGAGGCCTCTAGGGACCCTCCCGAGCTGGCCATATCATAAAACAAATCACGCACAGGCATCCCCTAGGACCGGGGTGAAGCCACTGATCCCACTCGAGGCCTCTAAGGATCCTCCCGAGCTGGCTAGCGAATCAAGCTCGTGAATCCAGTGCGAAGTCATAGATTCCCTCGAGGCCCCGTTGGACCCACCCGAGGTGAGCAAAGCACACACAAATACATCATCATTTCATGTTAAGCATAAAGGTTTCAAAAAATACTTGCCTTGAGTAATTGACGACGACACGAACGGAAGGAATCAAACACGACCGCTAGGAACCGACGAAACCGAACCTAACGATTCGAAGAATACAATCACAACCATTTCTAAACGAGTATGGAAATGGAATACACCCGAAAACCCGCCTACGATTCATATATATTCGTACAAGAACAACAACGAGGGCAGACCACAACCAAACCCTCTCGATTACGCAAATACCACGAAATATACCATGAATCTGTAGGAAAACCAAGAATACCAACAAGATTAATCATATTCATCATGAATTAATCAACAATACGGAACGAATCAGACGAAAACGTGCAAATGTTATGAATACTTGTTAGATTTTGATGATGTCATTATTGTGTTTGTTTATTCAAATGTATGTTTATTGCTTGGCAAAATGTAAGGAATAATTAGATGAGTATCCTCCATAGGCCAAATTGTGTGAAGTTAGATACTTGGCAAAATGTAAAGAAGAACCAAATGAGTATCTTCTATAGGGCATATAAGTTAGGCTCTAAAAATCGGCTAAGTACAAATTAGAGATAAGTATCTATCAGCCGAGTATTGGTCAACTCAACATTTCGGATATGGTTGACCACAGACGAGCTATATCAGGCAACCCTTATCAGAGAAGTTTTGGTCAACAATTTAATCAGCGAAGTTGGACCAGACTGCAGTCAAGAAGAAAAGTCAAAGTCATCTGAAGTTTGACCATCAGATCAATCAAGTTCAATCAGGTCAGAAGACTTCAAACAAGTCGGCACATCAAAGAAGTCGACATCAGAGAAGGTTGACTGCACATCAGACACTTTGACCACAGAGAGATCAGTTAAGTGACCAGCCAAGTAAACCAGTCCACGTCAGCATGCGTTGAATAGTCAATATTCACGGAGAGTCACATGCGGGCGATAAGGGACAAATTGGAGAGATTCCCGGAATGATATGATTTAAATAAATCATCCAGACCCACCTCTGAAGACTTTATTTATATTAAAATCAAAAGATTCGGCGCCATCACATGGAAGTCTTCACAACGGTCGGAAATGGATTAAAATATGGGAATCCAGCCTTGCAACGTTCAGAAAGAAAAACAAAGAAGTTTATTTCTCCAATGGACGGATTTGTTACATATTTGCAACGGCTATGAAGAAAAGCTCAAAGGATCGACACCTATATATATCCGAAGATTTGAAGTTGAGCAGTACGGTGCGAACTATACTTTCAAGCGATCAAAGAAATCAAAGCAAACAAAAATCTATAGCATCGTTGAAGAGCAGTATTCTCATTTATATACGAAGAAAGCTCTTAGTTGGAGAAAACAAAACATTCTTATCTTAAAACCTGAGTAACGGGTACTTTACTGGTTGAAGTTTCGCGACTGATAGGCATCCAAGGATTTGAAGATCAAGTGGTGCTAGGCAGTCAAAAAGGAGTTGCAACGACAGGATTTCCAGTGGTTGGAAGTTGTTGTAGCTAAGTTGTAGAATCACTATAATATTTATCACTGGTTGAAAATTATAGTGGATTCATCTCCAACTGGTTTGGAGAAAGTGGATTACTAGAGGATTACCCCACCTCTGAGACCACTATAAATTGCCTGCGTACTTTACATTTTTAGCATCATACTTAACTGCTGCATTCATACTTAACTGTTCCATTAGCTATTTGTTTCGTCATCAGCTGACTTCCGCATACATATCAGCTGACAAACTCATCCTTTGTAGAAAAGAGTTTCAATAAGTCTATTCACCCCCCCTCTAGACTTATTCCTGGACAACTTGTGACCTACAAGTGGTATCATAGAGGTTGGTTCATTTATTTCAGAACCAGATCCATATATCTTGCATATATTTATATCTCTCATTTAGAATGGAACACATGCACTCTAGATTACCCGTGTTTTTAGTTGACGAGTATGATCTTTGGAAGATAAGGATGCAGGCACACTTATCCTCTATCCATGATGACATGTGGTGTATTATCGAAGATGATCCTTTTATCTTTGAGAAGGACAATACACCTGAGGAGATTGCAGCCGGGAAGCCATAAAAGATCCCCAAGAAGAGGACGGAGCTGACCATTGAAGAAAGAAAGCTGGCCAACCTTGATAATCAGGCCAGAGATGTGCTATATTAAACTCTTGACAAATCAACTATGGTCAAGATCGAGAACTTACAGAATGCCAAGGAGATTTGGGATACCCTTGCCGTGATGTGTGAAGGTACAGAGTTGATAAAAGAAAACAAGTTGTCAATCACCACTCAGAAGTTTGACAACTTCAAGATGAAGACCGGAGAATCCATAGACCAGGTGGACACAAGGTTCACATAGACCATCAACGAAATAAACTCCCTTGGAAAAACTTATGGCAACAGGGAGATGGCCTTGAAAGTATTAAGATCTCTTAGTCCCGAATGGAGTATGAAGGCGGTGGCCATGAGGGAATCCAAAGACCTCAATAAAATAAAGATTCAAGAACTATTCTATGACCTGAAGGATTATGAATTCGAGCTTTCAAGTTCATCATCAAACGAGCCTGCAGAGAAGGGAATAGCATTCGCAGCCGAGTCCCCCGCCAAGAGCTTATCTGATGTCAAACCTCCAAATCCACTAAATTTCGAGGAAGAGATGGCATTTATAATGTAAAGATTTAGCAACTTCCGAAAGAATTACTCCAAATATAAGAAGAATTATAAGTAGAATCCAAGGAGAAATCAAAAAGCCTGAAGATGAAAGGTGGAGTGCTATAACTGTCATAAGACAGGACACATTCAAATCGACTGTCCTGATCTTAAGATGTACGAGAGCAAGAAGGAGGTGAGAAGAAAAGAAGACCGAAGGAAAGCCCTCATTTGAGAAGATCAAGAGAAAGTAGAATCAAGCAGCGGATTCTTCTCTGATGACGATGAGGAATATGACTGTCTGATGGCCAACCTAGCTGATGAAGAGGTAACATCTAAACCCTCTAATTCAAATAATAGTTCAGACATGTCACAAGATATGGACTTGCACGAATCTGTAAATCAGCTTCTCAAAGACTTTAAGAAACTAAAATATGCACACCTATCTGTATCAGCCGAGAAGACCCAGCTGCAAGATGAGAATAGGCAGCTAAAAACAATTTTGAAAAACTCAGCCTAGAATTGAATAAAACCAAATTTTATCTTGAAAAATAGGCTGCAGACAATTTTAAAAACCAGGCTGATATCACTACAGCTGAGATAAAACGATTAACTATTTTGAATAGTGAAAAGTCAGCTGCACTTGCTCATGTCAAAGCTGAGTTTACTAAACTGACTCAGCTAAGTAAAACTCAGGCAAAGGAAATAACCTCCCTGAAGGCGTCTGTAACTTTGGACGAATTATGTATGAACAAAAGGCCACTATATTCCAGATCAGGCCTTGGATATGACCCGAATACTCCCTCTAGTTCTAAAACCACTTTCATCTAGGGAGAAACACTTGTCCCATCTGCTGAGCCGAATTACAACCCAGTGTCTCAAAATAGGCAGCAGCCAAGTTACGGGTCTAGGCTGCAGCGAAGGTATATAAGGCAGCCACCTAGACATGAGACTAGGCAATGGCCAAGGCAGAAGCAGCAGCCCAGACAATATGCCCATTATTATAAAAGACTCCCCCAAAATAGATTTCAAAATGGGAGGGGCAAATGGAAACCTCAAGGTTATCCAAATTTTCAAAATGAACAAATGTGGAGACCCCAAAGATTTTATAAATGGTCTCAGCCTAGATTTAGAAATGGCACACATCAATTTTATGAGGCATATCCAGTACACAATCCTAACCGAGGATACAGGCCCAGACAATATGCACCTTTTAGGGGTAATAACAACAACTTTCACAATCGCAGGAGAAATCAGTTCTCCAGGAAACCAACCAACCCCCGAGGACCCACACAGATTTGGGTACCTAAATCTCTACTTTTCTGATTGCAGAAAAAGTGGAAGGACTACTACCACATCTCCATAAATTCAAATATTGGAGGTGAAGAATGGTTTGTAGATTTCGGATGCTCAAGGCACATGACCGGGAAGAAGAAGGTGCTGACAAATTATATCAAAGAAAGAGGTCCAGACGTAACCTTTGGAGATAGCTCTAGAGGTCAGACTAAAGGCATTGGAGAGCTGCACAAAGGAAACATCACTATATCAAAAGTTCATTATGTCAAAGGGCTCAAATACAACATTTTGAGCATAAGCCAATTTTGTGATGAGAAGAATCTAGTAGTCTTCACCAGTTGGAAATGCATGGTGATAGATATCCTATTTGGAGAAGTGAAGCTACAAGGATTCAAAAAGAGAGATGTCTATATGATAGATTGGAATACAGGAACTCCTAATACCTGTTTTCTATCCAAGACAATAGCTGAGAATGGATAGCTATGGCATAAGAGACTATGTCACCTAAATTTCAAAGCCATCAACAAAATTAGTTCTCAGAAGCTGGTCAGAGGACTTCCAGAAGAAGTATTCAAGAAGGAAGCTCTCTGTGATGCGTGTCAGAAAGGGAAGCAAACAAGAGCATCATTCAAGCCAGTCCAACCTACCACTCTAACAACAAGAATCTTAGATCTACTTCACATGGATCTATTTGGTCCCATCAAGCCAAGGACCATAAGTGGTAGAAAGCATGCTCTAGTAGTAGTGGATGACTACTCAAGGTACACATGGGTTGTTTTTCTCTATAAAAGAGTGAAACACTAACCAAGTTGCCTGAGCTGCTGAGAAGGATCCCGAATGAGAAATCCCTCTGAATTATCAAGATGAAATCAGATAGAGGAGGTGAATTTCTCAACAAAGCAATCACTGATTATAGTGATCAGAATGGGATCTAGCATGAAGTCTCTGCAGCCAGAACTCCACAGCAGAATGGTGTTGCCGAAAGAAGAAACAAAACCTTGAAGGAAGCAGCCAGGTCCATAATTGCAGAAGCAGAACTACCCAAAAGGTTCTTGGCTGAAGCTGTCAACACAGCATGCCACACTCAAAACAGGAGTATGATAGTAGGGAGACATGGCAAAACTCCCTATGAGGTTTGGAATGGCAGAACACCTACAGTTGCTTATTTTCATATTTTTGGTTGTAAGTGTTTCATCCACAACAATGGTAAAAACCCAACTAAATGCCTTTGATGCTAAAACTGATGATGGTCTCTTTATGGGATATTCACAAAGAAGCAAGGCATATAGAGTTTTTAACAAAAGAACCTTAGTTGTGGAGGAAAACCTCATGTTGTGATTGATGAATCTTCTGTTGAGTATAGGAAAAAGGTAGAATTAATTGAGAACAAACTCAAATCTGCCACCCTAGAAGAAGTTATCATCCATGATACAGGAATGGTGGACTCACCTTCAGACCAGCCTGAAGACCCATCTGTAGCTGAAAAAGACCCAACTGCAGATCAGATAGGACCCCAGAACCTACCTGATCCAGTTGCTGATGATGAAGACCCTTCTGTAGCTGATAAAGACCCATCTGCAGACCAGACCAGATTCCCACCTGCAGATGACAAGACCGTAGTTGATCTAGTTGTAGATCAAGGAAGCCAGAATCAAGTTGATGCTGAGAGAGAAGAAATTCAACAAAGCAAATCTGCAGCGGGAACAGACCTTGAAGAAGAAGACATTCCTAAGTGGCTTAAAGATCATCACATCCAATAAATCATTGGGAAGCTAACTGATGGAGTCAAGACCAGGCAGCCTACTCTACCCGCAGGAATGGAAATGTTCTCATGCTTTATGTCTCAAATTGAACCCAAGACTACAGCACAATATTTAGAAGACTACTTATGGATCAATGCAATGCAAGAAGAGCTCAACCAGATGGAAAGGAACAATGTTTGGGAACTAACAGACAGACCAGATCACAAAAAGGTTATTGGCACCAAATGGGTGTACAAGAACAAATGCGATGAAGATGGAGCTGTTGTTAGGAATAAAGCCAGACTTGTTGCTAAAGGCTACGCACAATGTGAAGGAATAGATTTTTATGAAACTTATGCACCTGTTGCAAGATTAGAAGCCATCAGACTATTCCTTGCATATGCAGCATTCAAAGATTTCATAGTCTACCAAATGGATGTGAATAGTGCCTTTCTTAATGAAATTCTAGAAGAAGAAGTCTATGTGGAGCAACCCCCTGGATTTGTCAAAGGAGACAAAGTCTACAAGCTTCTAAAGGCTCTATATGGACTCAAGCAGGCACCAAGAGCATGGTATGAAACATTATCACCAAGAGCATGGTATGAAACATTATCTGTGTTTCTTGATAGGAATGGTTTCAGCAAATGAAAAATGGACAAGACCCTATTCAGAGTGGAGCATGAAGACCACAGATTATTAGTTCAAATATATGTGGATGATATCATATTTGGCTCAACCAACCCGGAGCTGTGTGAGAAATTCTCAAATCTCATGCAAGGAGAGTTTGAGATGAGCATGATGGGAAAGCTAAATTTCTTCCTAGGATTGCAAGTAAAATAGATGGAAATGGAATTTTCATCAACCAAGCCAAATATGCTAGAGATTTAATCAAGAGATTTGGAATGGAATCGGCCAAGTCAGCAAAAATTCCTATGAACATAAGCACACACCTAGATGCAGATGAAGAAGGCATATTAGTGGATTCAACCCACTATAGAGGACTCATTGGATCACTTCTTTATCTGACTGCAAGTAGGCCAGACATTTCATATGCTGTAGGAGTATATGCACGATTTCAGTCCAAACCCAAGCAGGTAAGAGGATCATTAAATATCTTAAGTCTACCATTAATGTTGGGTTATGGTATCCTAAAGAAAACAACTTTGAGCTTTCAGGATATTCATATGCATATTTTGCAGGATGTAAGATTAATAGGAAAAGCACTAGTGGAACGTGCCAATTCCTAGGAACCAAACTGATATCCTGGTTTAGCAAGAAGTAGGTATCTAACTCTATCTCAACAATAGAGTCAGAATACCTAGCTGCAGGTAGCTGTTGTGCCTAGATTTTATGGATCAGACAACAGCTAAGGGATTACAACATAATTGCAAATGAAGTCCCAATATGGTGTGATAACAATAGTGCAATTGCAATCACCAACAACCCAGTATTGCACTCAAGGACGAAGCACATTGATGTCAAACATCATTTCATAAGAGATCATGTGCTTAATAAGGGAGTCAGAGTAGAAAGAGTCAGCACAGAATACCAGATTGTTGACATATTCACCAAACCTTTACCAGAAGAAAGGTTTTTGGAGCTGAGTAGGGAACTTGGATTACTAGATTAGGAATCTAGTACATACGAGAAAGCTGACTGAAGCAGATCAGCCGAAGGACGGACTAAGCTGACCACAGGCATCAGATCCTACCCGGCGCATAAGAAGAGTTACCCGATGCAGAGCGAAACAACCAAACGACCAAACCCAACCAGCTAAGTTTTCTAATCTTGACTTACTCCTGAATATTTTATTACTATTTATTTACATGTGGAAATCTCATGTTCACATGTTTACACAATGACACGCTCGCACGCTTACACTTTCACACGCCCCCACTAACTCAAATTAAAAAATTCCAACCGTCATACATTTTAAAATTTAAACCGACTCAAAATTAATTTAATATAAAATTCCAAATGTCGTTTCATTTCCTTTTAAAGATGGGAACATCATCACTTTACCCTCTTCAAGCTTACAAACCCTAGTTTTCAAAGAGCAAAAATCCTTTCGAACCTTCAATACACTCAAAAAAAAAATTTGTGCAGAAATGGAATCGTATTTTGAAGGAGTTAATTTGAAGGTTGTGAAGGACCAGATCATTTTTTCTCTGGTGGTTGATTTCGAAGGGCTACTCGAAACCAATCTGGACAACAATGTGTGTCATCTTATCAGATCTATGAAGATGAACGGGATTTACCCATTTTTGGATATCAGCCCTAAATTTCTCTTCAAAGAGGCTGTTATCGCATTCTACAAGGAAGCTTGAGTTCTGGAATCGGGCATCAGGAGATCAGTTCTTGGAGAACAAGTGGAAATCATGCCGCAAACCATCGGAAAGGCCTTCAGAATGAAATCTCATGGAATGGCCATCGAAGCCCTGAAGCAAAACGCAGCTGATACGTGGCTGAAGATCAAGGCTCACGAGCAGCCGTCAAAGTTGAAGCTAACCGCCAAGAGCAGCGAGATGAGGAAAGAGTATCGCTATGCGTTGGATATTACCAACAAAATAGTGATGGGGATGGTGGGCAGCTACGACCTGTTGTCGTCAGCCAAGTTTATGGTGCTGGGAGCACTAATTCAGGATGAACCAATTGACTGGGCTGACTACATTTTCAGACAACTAGTGCGCGAAGTAAACAATGTCCAATGGCTAGATGACGAGAAAAGATTCAAATCCAAGCTGGCCTTTGGGACTCAAACTAGTTGGATTTTGGAGCAGTTAGGAATGGCGAAGGGTAATCCTGACCCCTTCCACATCAACAAGAGACTTGGTCACTTGGACCAAGAGACTCTAAGGAGATTGGGCGGAGAAAGGAAAGCAGCTAAATTATTAAGAGAAATGTCTAGTGAGCCAACTCCCTACAGATATCCATTAAGCTTAGACGAGTCTGATGGAGATCAAACTGCAGCCAGCGACCAACCTGCAGACCATTCTGATTCAGACTCAAACAACACACCTATAGCTCTTCGTTTCAAGAGGAGGGGACCAGCCCCTGGAGAGCCATCGGTGATTCAATCTTCACCTGAACCCTCCCCCAAGAGTCCCAGGCGATTAGATTTTGAAGAGGAGGAACATCCAGATTACTTATCCACTCCTGCACCAGATCACATAGATGATCAGCATGCTCCCTCCAGCCTGGAAACTCAAATGGTTCCTATTCTAACCCCTCAATTCACGTCTGAAGAAGAAGAAGCAGGATTGATTATCCATATTGTTGAAGCAGACTACACTTTCAACTTATTCGAGAACAATTTCCTAAACCTGTCTATAGAGCAACTTTTATTGGTAAAACAACACGCTCTCAAACATTCTTTTGTCGATATTTTTGAGGAATGGAAAACTTTGAAATCTGTTCCATTTACTCAACTGCAAGTTTTTATTGAAATGAGTAGCTGGGATTATCCCCAGGCTACGGAGCAACTACTCATGCGTTTTTGCAATGAGTCAGACCCAATTTTAATGTTCCAGGAAGACTGGTTCATGTCCAATTTTAAAACCAACATGGACCAGGTCATCCATATTATTATGGGAAGTGTTTTTGATGGTTCTCTCAATGAGGATAGAGAAGTAGAAGAAAAAGAAATAAGAATCAAAGAGATAGTGGAGGAAGAAGCAGTAGGAGTTGCAAAGAAGAAAAAGAAGAAACCATTATAGTTGGAAAAAAGAAGAAGAAAAGGAAAAAGAAGATGAAGTTGAAAAACAATATGGAGAAGAAGAACAGGAAAAGACAGAGGAATTGGTAGAAGAAGAAGATGATGAAGAAGAAGAAGTTGAGCAAGTAAAAAATGATGATAATGATAATGATGATGATGATGATGATAATGGTGATGATGATGATAAGGACAAGAAAGGTGGTGAGGATGAAAAGAAGGATGATGAAGAGGAAGAGAAGGAAGAAGAGAAAGAAGAAGAGAAGGAAGAAGAGAAAGAAGAGAAGGAAAAGGAGGCAGAAGAAGAAAAAGAAGGCAAAGATGAATCCAGAGCAGATGAGGCTGGGGCACCTGCCCGCTACACCAGCCTAGATGAAGAAGAAGAAGACAGATCAGGGACCCCAGAACAGACCCCATCTGATCAGCTGCCTGCAGATAGGAGTCTGCAGACAGGTAGGTCATCTGCACACATACCTGCAGGCGCAGAAAGCTCAGGTGATCACTCTCCTCAGACATCACCCATCTCACATGTGATGACTGAGCTGACCCGCAACATTGTCAAAGAATCTGTTGAAGAGTTTCTTGCCAAAAAAATTTCACCCGACCTGCAGGCCATCAATGCCAAAATTGATACCCTACTGCAGAGGAATGTTCCTCAACATCCTCCTCCTACAAACTCCAGAATGCCCCTTGGCATGTCTGACTGGATGCACAGAGTCGAGCAGCAATTGACTATACTAGTTGATGCTGGCAAAAAGGGGGAAGGAAGTAAGCAGGGGGAAGTACGAGAAGTATCATGTCAAGTACATGCTTAGGAGCTCAAATCGAAGAAGAGGCAAGATATCCCCTTAATTTAAGCTGGGACATCAAGCCAAAAGAGGAAGAAAGTAGCTGATCCTGAGCAGACTGAAGATCAGCCTACAGAGAAGAAGAGGAGAACAAGGCAAGGAGAAGAGCCAAGGTTCGAATGGGAAGGCAAACAAATGTGGCATGTTGAAGAAATTCTACCTACAGAATTTATGACTAGTTGGGCAGAGGCCAGGAAGGAGTTCACATAGAAGTATTATCTATGGGGAATACTCCAGGACATAGAAAGCTCCCCCCAACAGTAATTCATCAACTACATGGAAACCAGATGGCCTACTCCTTGGAAGATCACGCTTAAATATGTAGCCAAATGGGATGTTTATCCTATGATCCCTTCATTTAGAGCAGAAGAAGCGCCTACCCATTTGGACAATGAATTGGATGAGCTAATCTTGCAGAAAGAAATCAGAGCTTTCAGCTAGAAAAATAAATTCTCAACCACAGACGAGCAAGAGTTTGCCTCCCAGATCATCAAAAGGAAATATGGTATGGCACCTGTCTGTAAGAGGCCTACTGGAGCTAAGTTATTTAGGCCTCCTAAGCAAACTGTCCGAAGAGGCAGAGGCAGATAGGATTTCTTTGCAATTTTTGTTTTTGAAGTACTTGTAATTTTTTCTGTATTTGTTTGTTCATTCGAAGCTGATGTACTTGTAACCAAACTCATAAAAATTATATAAACAGTCATTTGAATGACAACCTCTAGTTGTCTCAAAATAAGAAGCGGAGTTCCGAGAACTTCTGGAAACTGGGTTTTATCTAGATCCGAGTGGGAAGTAGAGGAAGCTGGATGATATTGTGGTTAGTACTGGAGTTGGTGTTTCTGGATTGCAACGTAGTAGTCTTTCCGCTATGAAGCTCCATAGCTCGATGCTTGGGACTGAGAGTTCCAAATCGTCGGTATTGCCTTCTGGTAAGGCCAAGAGGTGTCTCAACTGCAATGTGTCAGGGCATGTTCGTGCACATTGTCCTTCTCCTCCAGTGACGTGTTACAAGTATGGACTCGTGGGACACCGGGTTCAGTTCTGCAAGTTAGTCACCGAGTCTTTCGAGGCCCGAATCAGGGCTGACTCTGAGGAGTCCCTGAGAGCGTAGTCTACCAGTTGTATCTTGTGTTATCTCCTTGCCTCGTTGTTTCGAATTTTGGGGATAGACTTCTTTTATTAGAAGTGGAATGGATTTTCGAACTTTTGTGTTTTCAACTCTATCGATTCATTTGTGTTCGTTGATATTTTCTGAACTTGTCCTATCCTTTATTTTGTTGATCGTGCGGGTTATGGTAATTTTTTTCAAAATAATCCGCTTGTCGTTGCGACTTTTTGTTCGATTACGATTCCATCCCTGTGGATTTTATATGGATGCATATCTTGTCGCTTTACCATATCACCTATTGTCTCGAGCCGAGTTGTGAACTTCGGAGTTGTTGTTTGATTCTCGTTGGTCGTCGTGATTCGAACTTGACTGTTCGACTGTTATTGTCTCGATCGTTGTGGTTCGATCATTTGTTGTCTGATTTTGTTACTTCCGTATCGTGATTTTTGAGCATTCAGACCACGTCGTATTTTCCTTCACTTCGGGAAATTTGCTTCATTGTTGATCTTCCGACCCTCGAATGGTGGAATTTTGTATTTGTGCAGCGTTGAGCTCGCATCTTGATTGTTATACTGTTCGGGCTGGCCAACCATATTGATCTTGTTCGTTGTGTTTCGTTATCATTCTGGCATAATGATATGGATGTTACCAGCCACGTGCTACATGTGATTCGTTGCAGGTCATCAACAACAGTTAGCTTGTGTTTTGCGTTTTGTTATCGTTCTGATTTTTGTTGTCGGAGATTGTTTTGCACTGATCATTTTGTGTTTTACGTTTCGGGGCCGAAACTTCTTTTAAGGGGGGTAGAATGTAATGCCCGCGATATTTGTTCCGGATTCATTGAGTTTTTGGGGTTTTATTGGATTGTTATTGTCCTCATCGTTGGAATTTTGTGCCACGTTTATGTGTGCCTTGTTGGGACATGTGCTTGGAGGCGTTTCGGATCACTATGCGAGTTTTTGGGTTTTTGTGGTGTAGCGCACGCTAACGCTTGTGGCGTAGCGCGCGCTATTGTGTTGTGGTTAGCGCACGCTACTGAATGTGTAGCGCACACTAATCGGCGCCAGCAGGCGCCCAGAGCTACCGGATCGGGATCGGGCTTTGTTAGCGCACGCTATCGACTGATTAGCGCACGCTACTTCTTCTTTCTATCGCACGCTACCTGGTAGGTGCAAATCTGTCCAGGAGCTACTGGACTGGATCCGTGACTCGTTAGCGCACGCTACGCTCATGGGGCTAGCGCATGCTAACAGTGTTACAAACGGACAGTTCTGGGCGTTGACCCCGTTAGCGCGCGCTAATACTGTATTGTTAGCGCACACTAATAACTGTCCAGTATAAATACTGGACAGCAGGCTTCACTTTGTCATTTCTCTCCTTTCTTCATCTTTTCCGATGGGAGTGAGCTCCAAAGGTGATTTTCAGTGATCTTCTTCATCAAGCTTCATTTTGGAACGGATTTGTAGGTGTTTAACAACATCTAATCATCTTGTTGATCCAAATCAAGGTAATCTCTTCTTAGAACCCTAGTTTCTTGAATTTGGGGTTTTTCCTTGGATTTGTGATTCTTACCCGATCTCATTCGATCGGTTGTGTATTCTTGTTTATCTGGACCGTAATCTTCAGATTTTGTTAACCATTCATCGATTTTTATCGCCCGGATCAGCCAATCATCATTTCTTTGAGAACACTTAGATCCTTTTTGTTTTTAGGATCGTTTCGGTTTGTGTCTTGCACTTATGTGCAGGCCTGTTATTCATTTGAATAATTGCTTAAGTTTTGCCATCATCAAAATAGGGGGAATTTGTTAGGAATACTTGTTAGATTTTGATGATGTCATTATTGTGTTTGTTTATTCAAATGTATGTTTATTGCTTGGAAAAATGTAAGGAAGAACCAGATGAGTATCCTCCATAGGCCAAATTGTGTGAAGTTAGATACTTGGCAAAATGTAAAGAAGAACCAAATGAGTATCTTCTATAGGGCATATAAGTTAGGCTCTAAAATCGGCTAAGTACAAATCAGAGATAAGTTTAGGTTCTTGGAATTTCAAGCTTGTAGCGGGCGTGGAGAGATGAGCTTCCCGGAGGATACTGGCTAGGACATGTATTTGTGTTTTGAGTTTCCTGATCAGTTCTTGTATTCCACTGCTAGAGTATCTTAATTGTTAGTTTTTTTCCGCTGCGTGAGTATTTTTAAATGGCCTTTTAGTATCTGGTAACTTAGGTTACCTTGGCAATTATTTTCTAAACTATTTCATTGGTACGTGTAAGCGATAGCTTAAGGAATATTTTTAAACTGTTGAGTTTTGGCATTTCGGGCCTTGTGGTTTCAAATGAGATTTTTTTTACGATTGTTTTGATAAACGGATTTTATTAAGTCTTCAAATGTATTTTAAAAGATAGTACAGTCGTTCGCGTCTTAGGCGTTTATAAATGTTTGTAAATCTTTCTTTCAGCCTTGTGGATTCCGTCTCGAGGCCTACAGCGCTGTAATATTCCCGGTCGGATCTGGGGATGTTACAGAATATGGTATCAGAGCTTAGGTTGAGAAAACCTAGGCAGTCGGGTCGAGTTGGATCGTGTTTTTGTTGCTTCATTCGAGTTGTCGATTTGACTAATACCAGAGCCCTAGATTTTTGTTGTTCACTCGGGCTTGTGCGTTATGTGATTTACTAGTGTAGTACTGGGGTGGTTGTAAACTTTTCCAAATGGTGTTAACGTGTTTCTTCGGATAGAGATGTGTTGTGTTCTAGAGTTGAACTGAGTTTGAAAAATGTGTAATTTGAAATGTCTGTGTCGAGTATTTTCTTGCGTCGAGACATGTGCCGGTATCACGGGGAATCGTCGGCTTCACGATCTATAAGAGAAGTTCTGGTCAACAATTTAATCAGCGAAGTTGGACCAGACTGCAGTCAAGAAGAAAAGTCAAAGTAATCTAAAGTTTGACCATCAGATCAGTCAAGTTCAATCAGGTCAGAAGACTTCAGAGAAGTCGGCACATCAGAGAAGTCAACATCAAAGAAGGTTGACTGTACATCAGACAGTTTGACCACAGAGAGATCAGTTAAGTGATCAGCCAAGTAAACCAGTCCACGTCAGCATGCGTTGAATAGTCAATATTCACGGAAAGTCACATGCGGGCGATAAGGGACAATTGGAGAGATTCCCAGAAGGATATGATTTCAATAAATCATCCAGACCCACCTCTGAAGACTTTATTCATATTAAAATCAAAAGATTCGGCGTTGTTGCGATTTTCGTTGAACGCAAGTGCACGTTATCGTAGACAAGTAATAAAATGATGAGTAAGATATCGTTCCCTCGAGGACTGATTTCACTAATTACCAAAATATAGTCGACTCGTAATTTTATTTGAAGAACAATTATATATAATTTATTTCTAAACTAATTGCAGAAAAATAAATAATAATAGTAATAATAAAAATAATAATAATAAGGGCGTAGGATTATGATTTTCACCTCAAACAATCAGGAGTGATTTTTATTTAATTCAATTCACCTTTATTCAATTGATTGTAAGCCAGGAATTCCTAAATTATTCTAAAGCCTTTCCCAAGGTCGATAGAAAATACTAAGAATTATTAACTCGATATATCCCTATTCGAATTAGATAATTAATAGCTAAAACAGTTCATGAATTCCCACAATAAACATGCTTCACAATTCCCATGAGTATATCCCTATCTCACGCAAATCATGATTTTTCTCACAAGAACTATGCCTAAATTTCATCTCCCGAATACATAAAGATATTCAAATCAATTCAACTATTGGCCAGACAATTGAAAGCATTGAGAACAGTGAGAAGAATCCAATTCAATATGAATAACGAGTAAATTGAAATAAAAATAAATAAATCAAACCGTCATGTAATTGGATACAATCAAAATCCTACTCAAACAGATCTAGAAACTAAGATACAGAAAAATTAAGAAAAACCGTAAGGGATCCGTGGTCTTGTCGTCGCCCACAAATCTCCTCCACTAGTTCCTTGATGATGTCCTACGATTCCATGATGCCCTTTTTCTGACCTTCCATCTTTATTTATAGCTATCCTAAGCCTCCAAAACGCGTCCGGGAATTAGGTTGGGAATACGCTCCAAAAACGGCCCAGACGCGCGGAAGACTCAGCAAAAACCGCCCCGTGGGCCGCGGCTCACTTAAGCTGTGCCGCTGCCCCTAACCTTTAGCGCATACCTGGGCGCGCTATTTTTCTTCCTAGGCCGCGGTTCAGCATCCTTGTGCCGCGGCACAGGGTACAGTCCGCTTGGGGCTTCGCTGGGGCCGTGCGTGTGCTGCGGCTCAGCATCCTTGTGCCGCAGTTCATGACCAAAAATTGCTGTTTTCGCCCGT
This sequence comes from Orobanche coerulescens, assembly GCA_033398695.1. NCBI lineage: Eukaryota > Viridiplantae > Streptophyta > Magnoliopsida > Lamiales > Orobanchaceae > Orobanche > Orobanche coerulescens. The sequence continues at coordinate 14,624,816 of CM065814.1, forward strand.
TTTTCGTCGTTTTGGCTTCCGGACTCCAATTTCCTGCAAAACATATAAGAATAGTGCATTTAAAGCTCATTTATGCATTTTTAGGCTCAAAATGGATATAAACTAATGATAAATAAGTGCATAAAAATAGGCCTAACAAATATCCCCAAACTTGAGCCTTTGCTTGTCCTCAAGCAAAAATCAATTTTCAAATAAAAAGTATCATGAATGACCGTGCAAATCCATAGTGGTCAACTTAATCAATACTACCCTGAAAATATCAAAAAATAATACGAGTGTCGTAATAGTGAGTCACATCCACGGACACTAATTCCAAGAAGTAATCATTTTCAGTCCTAACCAACCGTTCATGAAGAAAATCAAGCTCAAAGATTAACAAGCATGAATCTAACCGACCGTCAATATGAAGGGTTAGATTAAACAAGCCAATTCGCCCAGTCCCACAGTCTAATGGCAAAAATTTAGGAGTTTCATCGTCAAAATTACTCCTCGGACAGCATTCCCTTATGTATGATCATAATAAAGATTCGATTTAACCACTAGGTTCGGATCTCGGAATGTTTCATCGGGATTGTAACACCCCGAGATATTCGGAATAATTACAGCGCCGTAAACCCTTTAAGTAAGGATTTACAAGGCTGATTTAAAAGAAATGTAAATATAAGACATCAATACTGCGGAAATTCAAGTTTACAAAACCATTCAACTGGTTCAACGAGTAATTAATACAACCATATCGAAATGATATTAATACGACACGCGTACTCGAAATCGAAATCAAAAAGAAAACAAATCACCAACAACAACAAACATCACCGAACCCCTTCGCCGTCACGTCGCATCGCGGGTCGCTTTCCCCGCTCCTCGGCTACCCGAACATCAAAACAAATGTACACCCCGAAGGGGTTAGCAAAACGATGCTAGTACAAGTATCATATTAAACAATTCGAATATGCATCAACAATACATAACAAGATACACCACACGGACTTCCGCTATCGGAATCCGACAATGCGAATACACAAGATTCCATTAATACAGCAAGGGTATTCCAATGATCCAGCGCCCTCAAAGATAGATCCCAAGATGATCCGTCGGACCAACACGAGGTGGAAATAACCCGTCCAATGATCCAGCGCCTCACCTAGATCCCAAGATGATCCCGTCGACCAACACGAGGTAGACATCCGATCCAAAGACCCTCAAAGATAGATCGTACAACGTACACAAATACAACTCATGCATACACATATGCCAAATCATTATGTTCATCAATATGAACATACAAATACTAGATAACGAATATCATGACAATTCAACAAATTAATTTCCATGTTCAACAACATGAATAAGCCACAAACATGCTCAAAATATCAATTTTAACACATTACGATACTTGCCTCGAAGATGGCAAGAACGAAACACTTCAATGATCTCAACACACTCGAAGGCTGCCTCCTTCGATCAACGTAGCAAGCTCGAACCTTAACAAAAGATATGATATACAATTCATCTCAAGTCGAATGATCGCCTAACAATGGTCTACGGCCCAAAAGCTCAAAATATGCAGTCTGCCTGAACCACTTAGCGTACGCTACGTACTCTACATAGCGTGCGCTAAGCCTGCCTGTTAGCGTACGCTATCGTCTAAGCCTAGCGTACGCTAGCCATAGTCGACAAGATTTCTCGATCACCGATCGACTCGGCTGATATCATAACGTACGTTACGTACTAAAGGTAGCGTGCGTTAACTTATCCCCGATAGCGCACGTTAACTTACGTATGTTAGCGTGCGCTAACCGTGCATGGCAGATTACAACCGGTAGAAAACTGGATCTAACGGTGATGAACTCATGAATTCTATGGTGATAAAACAAGTCATCCCCGAGCATATCATGCTAATAAGGTTTGTGAAAGTTCTTTACGTACTAAATGACTATGAGATACAAAGATACGTATAATCATCACAACACCATAGTTCATCTAGATCTTCAAGGGATATCCTGAGTTCAATCCGTTATAAGTCTCAAAACGTATGATCCTTCTATATAAACGCATAAGAACTTGAAAATCTCCATATACTGATCACAAATCGGTTTGAAAATGCTTAGGAGTCCATAAACTAAAAAGGTTCAAAGGTTCATACGATGAATAAGTGCCGACACGTCGAAAATATCCTTCTAACACATGATGATCGATTTTGAACGAAATAACTGACTATTAAAACATGATCAAACGTCCTTTAGAACACTACTAATATTGGTGAAGAATCACCTACCTCAAAGTAGTGAAGAACAAGGAGAAAATCGAAGCAATCCAACGTCGAAGGCTCGAACATCAATCCTCAATGATCTACAATCTTGAATACAAGCTAGGATGCTGATATGAAGTGTTTAGGATGTAGGAAGTTATACTCTAAGTATAAGAATTTGGATGTGGGAAAAGAAAGGACTGAAAATACGAAAAGGATGCTATCCTAATTATAGGAAATGGTTATTAGCGGGCGCTAGTCCCTGCTCGTAGCGTGCGCTAACGGCTACTGACTTCACTGAACTCAGCACTTAGCGTGCGCTATGCACATGCCTGTAGCGTGCGCTAAGGCGTTGACTTGGCTTTTCCCGAAAGCCGTCCAGGTTCATCCCGACACAATCCGACCAAGATCCCCGGCCTGATCTCACCTACCACACGTCTCAATCAAATTGACCACGCATAGCGTGCGCTAATGTTCCTTTGTAGCATGCGCTATGGATCCATGTTAGCGTACGCTACACATAGCCGATAGCGTGCGCTACATGCGCAGAATTACAATTTTTAAATCACAATCATGAAATCATACGCTCGACAACATCGGATTATGAAATACGGAGAATAATACTCAGACAAAAGTACAATAATTACAATATCACAAGTTCCAAAAACATATTAGAAATCTCGGGTATTACATCCTTCCTCCCTAAAAAGAAGTTTCATCCCGAAACTTAAGATGAAAACAACTCCGGATATCTAGTCTTCATACTGTCCTCCGTTTCCCAAGTGGCCTCT